>JALJCO010002854.1:1800000-2158007 GCA_023101725.1 Atherinomorus stipes | reverse complement strand
TCCTCCCTCCTCCAACTAAGAAAGTAAATAAAGAAAAAAAAATCGGATCCACACCACCTCGTCTTGGGAAGACAAATCCTCCCACACTAAAACGTAGAAGTGCGCGTTAAGCACATTCACAGGGCTGAGTTGTTTCGGACGGTTCGCTCCTTCACCGTGAGAATGGCCCGGGAGAAGTGCTCCTTTTCATCCACGTTTTAATAGGCTACTTATTCTGATGTAAGGCTGTGTCTGGCGAAACGGGGGGAGTGATAGAAGTGATGATGGGCGGATAGGAGGAGTTTGCTGCCTAAATGGAGGGGAAACCGTTTGCAGGTGGAAAAAGGCTTTAACAAAACAAATTGAAGCATGGATCTTTCGGTGTAAAGTTAATAAAATAAAATAAAAACCGACTGAGCAAGCCGTCGGATCTGAGCGGGTCATCTGTCTGATCGCCATTTTAAACAAGTGAAAACTCCGCTGACCCAGTTCACAGTTTGTTTGACAGTAAGCCATAAAGGTCGCACATGTGATCCGAGCTTTTTTGTTGTTGTTGCAGGCAGTGATGTTTCAAACTTTCAAACCCTGGTTATTAATACTTACCCTCATGCTGAGCAAGACTCTGGAGCACTTTTTTAATATCTCAAATGCAGCCGGCGATCAGGAGACTTCTCCTTTCCAACCAACTTTTATATAATGGAGTTTGCTGGGGCTCGAGCCAACAAGGTCCTTAAAAGTCCACAAAAACCTATTCCTCCATGCTGCTCGTCCAATGTAATCCAGTGTCCTGAGTGGGTAGCGTGAATAAATTTACTCGAAACTACGCCATTTAGTATATTTTTAGAGCCTAAATAAAAGTACATCGCATCTCCTGCGAGCACGCTGATGCTCGTTCATGAAACTACGGAAGGCCCGGTGATGTGCCGTATTCTGCACCCCCGCATGAAATGCACCCCCTCTCGCAGAACGCCTCTTCCAAGCATAGACATAGAGCATATTTGCAGATGCTCACAGACTGTCAACGCTCGTCTTAAAGGGCCAGTCGCCATACATTGCCAACATAGAGTACATACTGTTGATGCTCGTCTTTTTCTTCTTTTTGAAAATAATTAACTTTCCATTTTATTTTATATTATAACTTTTGTAAATGACTTGAAATTACACATGCTTATTAAATTGCCCATCTGTATTAGAAATTTCTGGCATCCTACTCAACAGCCAGGAAAAAAAAAATGGTATATGTGCAATGATGTCACGTTTCCTGCCAAGAGCACTGTCAGAAAGTGCACCCCCTGCAATTTTTTTTTTTTTTTGGGGGGGGGGGGGGGGGGGGGGGTAATTTTTCATGCCAAGTGCACTGGCAGATAATGCACCCCTTGCTTTGTGGGGCAGAAAATAAGCAGGGGGTGCATTTTCTGCCAGTGCACTTGGCAGGAAACTCACCCCCCAAAAAATAAGCAGGGGGTGCATTTTCTGCCAGAGCACTGGGCAGGAAATACCCCCCCCACCACCACCAAAAAGAGCAGGGGGTGCACTTTCTGCCAGTTCACTTGGGAGGAAACGCACCCCTGCCCCACAAAGCAGGGGGTGCATTTTCTGCCAGAGCACTGGGCAGGAAACGCACCCCTGCCCCACAAAGCAGGGGGTGCATTTTCTGCCAGTGCACTTGGCAGGAAATACCCCCCCCCACCACCACCAAAAAGAGCAGGGGGTGCACTTTCTGCCAGTTCACTTGGGAGGAAACGCACCCCTGCCCCACAAAGCAGGGGGTGCAATTTCTGCCAGAGCACTGGGCAGGAAACGCACCCCTGCCCCACAAAGCAGGGGGTGCATTATCTGCCAGTGCACTTGGCATTAAAAATATTACCCCCCCCCCCAAAAAAAAAAAAAAATTAGCAGGGGGTGCACTTTCTGCCAGTGCACTTGGCAGGAAACGCCCCCCCCCCCCCCCCCCCCCCAAAAAAAAAAAAAAAAATAGGGGGGGTGCATTTTCTGCCAGAGTACTTGGCAGGAAACTGACCCCTGCCCCACAAAGCAGGGGGTGCATTATCTGCCAGTGCACTTGGCAGGAAATACACCACCCCCCTCACCAAAAAAAGCAGGGGGTGCACTTTCTGCCAGTGCACTTGGCATGAACCCCCCCCCCTCCCCCGAAAAAAAAAAAAAAATTAGCAGGGGGTGCACTTTCTGCCAGTACACTTGGCAGGAAACGCCCCCCCCCCCAAAAAAAAAAAAATAAGCAGGGGGTGCATTTCCTGCCAAGTGCTCTGGCAGAAAATGCACCCCCCATCAAAATAGCAGGGGGTGCACTTTCTGCCAGTGCACTTGGCAGGAAATGCACCCCCCACCAAAAATAGCAGGGGGTGCACTTTCTGCCAGTGCACTTGGCATGAACCCCCCCCCCCCCAAAAAAAAAAAAAAAATAAGCAGGGGGGGTGCATTTTCTGCCGGTGCACTTGGCAGGAAACGCACCCCCACCTTCCCCCACAAGCCCAGTCACATACAGTATTGTGCCACTTAAAAAGATCATAAATTTCAAATATGATGGAAGTAAACGCAGTGAACAGACTCTTGCTCAGTGACATCATTGCACATATACCATTTTTTTTTCCTGGCTGTTGAGTAGGATGCCAGAAATTTCTAATACAGATGGGCAATTTAATAAGCATGTGTAATTTCAAGTCATTTACAAAAGTTATAATATAAAATAAAATGGAAGGTTAATTATTTTCAAAAAGAAGAAAAAGACGAGCATCAACAGTATGTACTCTATGTTGGCAATGTATGGCGACTGGCCCTTTAAGACGAGTGTCGACAGTCTGTCAGCATCTGCAAATATGCTCTATGTCTATGCTTGGAAGAGGCGTTCTGCGAGAGGGGTGCATTTCATGCGGGGGGTGCAGAATACGGCACATCACCTGTTTGTCTGCAGCTCTGTCGCTTAGCACAATGTAAACAGCAAATTTCTTCTTCTACGCTTGTATTATCGGCAGAGTAGGCTCTCAACGCCGAGGTTTCCGTAGTTTCGTGAATGCGCATGTGCAAGCCTCGCGGAAGTAAGAAGTAGTACTTTTTAGGCTCTAAAAATATAGTAAATGACGTCGTTTCGAGTAATTTCTGGATGCTACCCACTCAGGACACTTGAATTACATTGGACGAGCAGTATGGAGGAATTTTGACAAGTTTTTGTGGACCTTTTTGGCTCGAGCACAATCGAACTCCATCATATGACAGTTGGGGGGGGGAGCCCTCCTGATCTCCAACTACATTTGAGATATTAAAAAAGTGCTCCAGAATTTTGCCCACCAGGGTTAAGTGGAAAATAAAGTTAAATCATTCTGTGGGTGAACTATTCCTTTAAGGGAGTGCCATGCCCAAATTAAACAAAATAAAACAAACAAAAAACAGTAAGGTAGCATGTCGGGCAGAGATTTTGAAGGGACGGAGTTCATCAATCTGTCTGTTGGAGCCAAATGCTTGATTTGGTTTATTTGATTAAATGCTTAATTGATGTTTTGATTAATATTCCATTCTTTATAGTTTACCATTATTATTTCTGTTTGGTTATGAGATATCATAGTAAAATATTGTGGTTTGAAGTATAAGTTGATTTGATAAGTATGAAATGAAATATGAAATTGGGAATTGTTTGTTTAGATTTTCTGCTGCTGTGCTTCTTGCTGTTTCGCAGCTCCGCCCCCTCTTTATAGACAGGTGACTGCAGCACCTGGATTATATTAGTGTTGGCTATTGGGGCCGCCTGAGCTCTCGGTTTCAGGCACGCAGCCATACAGTTTTAGACCGCTGCTAAGTGGTGTTTTTTGTTTTGATAAATGACTTGAATGGAAAGGTATGAACCGATGTGATCTGCCTGTCACTTCTTTTTCGGTAAGACGATTTAAGTTTTGTTTTTTGGAAATGCTGGCGTGAAAGGATCCACTCTGAGAAAAATAAACCTCTTGTACCAGAAGAGTTGCGTTTTGGATTACATCATCACTTCAAAAACACATGACAACGCTGGAGCGCGTCAGACTAGGATGCACAGCAATCGAGAGCCAAGCGCATCTTTATAGAAAAAGATCGCGTCTTTATCGTCTAAAACTTAACTGCATGAGGAACATCAGCAGCCTGTAGCGGAACCTATAACAGTTCAGCCCCGGCTTGCAACGGTGTGATGTTATATGGGCACGGAGTACGGTTTATCTGTCAACCCGAATCATGAATGAATGAAGCTTGTGGACACGCCTACGCAGCGCGACGTCATTCAAAATGAGAAGTGGCTGGCAATAGTCATGACCTTAAATGGAGTGGGCACTTGGACATTTGGGGACATCAAACAAATCATGAATGATCACAACTTATACTAAGAGGAATTCAACTGTGTTCTTGTCACGTTTGAACAATTGGAAATGGATGAAGATGTCGCTGCTGCGAGCCCTTCTGAAACTCAGACAGTAGAGGGCGGTGTTGAGCCACGCACTGGAATGGAAAATGAAAATTCTGTGGAACCTGAAAAGGAAAAAAGGGTTATTAAACTAACTGCAAAAGGTTTGGAGTTGTTTTTGGCAAACACTCAAAAATCAAGGAACTCAAAATGCAAACAAACCAAAATGCTAATGGAAACAATGAAAGAGCTCATGCAATCAGATGAAAATGCAAGTAAAATAAGGGGTCTCTTAGAAGAAATGAACAGACTTTGTGATGAAGCATGTGACTGTCAGATATCACTGAAGGATTTTCTGCCAGAAAATGAATTTGAAAAGCAAAATCAATGGCTTAAACAAAAAGTGGACAAATGCACTGCGTTTGGACAGGATGTGCAAACGTGGTTAAGTAAAATCAGACAAAATGTTGGAAATGGACATCAATTAAGTGCACTTTCTATTGTTGGAGATGACAAGCAACTCAGTGTTGTAAATTCTGATGATGTTGGACCTGATGACAGCATTTCAAATGCCCCAAGATCAAAAGCCAAATCCAAGTCTCATGTATCAAGCACATCGACAGCATATGCTCGCTTAAAGGCAGAAGCAGAAAGGGCTGCCATCATGGAGCGGGTTGCGGCCTTGGCTAAAAAACATGAGCTTGAGGCACAACAAGAACAGCTAAAAAAAAGGCAAGAACAACTGGAACTGGAAACAGAACTTGCAGCAGCAATGGCAAAAATCAATGTACTGGAGGCCATGGGATCAAAACAGGGCTCTGAGGCATCTGATGGAAAGGATGGGATGAATTCCTACTTCAAAAAGACTGTCAGAACCCCACCAGCTCATGAAAACTTACCTGAACAAGTGCAACAGCCCCAAGTGGTGAGACCAAAAACAACACAAGGACCTCTCAGAGCTCATAGCACGCAACACTCTTTACCAGACAGAAGGGCTCCGGACATGCAATACTTACGGAGACAAGATATGCAATTGCACAGGAACCCTGTTGTACGGCAGCACACACCTGCCATAATTGAAAGACCTGACTCTGTGCCTAGACAAGAAAACAATAATGTACTCAACTTGTCAGAAATCATGGAAAAACAAAATAAAATAACAGAAGCTCTTGTAAAACAACAAAACATGTCATCGTTACCTTCACTCACCATACCAGTTTTCAGAGGTGATCCACTGGAATACCAATTCTTCATGAGAGCTTTTGAGCATGGAATTGAGGAGCGAACAGACAATGCCAAAGACAGACTTCACTTTTTGGAGCAGTTTACAACTGGCCAACCACAGGAGCTGGTGCGCAGCTGCCAGTATATGCCATCAAGCAGAGGATATGTGGAGGCAAAAAGACTGCTGAAAAAACACTTTGGAGATGACTACACAGTTGCAACAGCCTACCTGGACAGAGCATTTAGCTGGCCAGCTATAAAAGTGGAAGATGCTGAAGCATTGAAACGCTTCTCCTTATTTCTAAATAGCTGCCTCAATGCTATGAATACAGTGGACTATTTGGAAGAACTGGATCATCCAGCAAACATGAAAGCCATCATCTCAAAGCTTCCTTTCAAATTAAAGGAAAAATGGAGATTAAAGGCCTGGGAACTACAAGACCAGGGTGGAAGAAGAGCTAGATTTGCAGAGCTGGTGCAGTTTGTGGATAAGCAGGCTCAAATAGCATCTCACCCTGTATTTGGCAGTTTAAAGGACATCACTCCAACCATAAGAGGAAGCTCGTCTGTGCAGCAACTGCCAAGACCTGGCAGGGAGAGTAGGAGCAAGAGTGGTTTTGTCACCAGTGTGACACCGGTCTGACGCCCACAGCAGGGGGTATCATTTCCCCTGGCCCAGCTGCTAGTAAAGGACCTAGCAAGCTTTGCTTATTTTGTAATGGGTTTCACAAACTTAACTCCTGCTCCCAACTCAATAACAAAACCCACAAAGAAAAGCTGGACTTCCTGAAGAAGAAAGGGGTGTGCTTTGGGTGTCTAGAATTTGGGCACATGAGCAAAGGATGTTCTCAAAGGCTTACTTGTCAAGTGTGTTCGCTCAAGCACCCCACCACTTTGCATATCACCAACAGCGAGGGAATAACCACCCCCAAAGACAAAGAAAAGTCTATTATAAGTGGTCTGTTGGAAATAAAGAATAAAGAACACGGATTGTGTGATACAGGGGCCGGTGTATCTGAATCCGTCCTGGCAATCATCCCTGTTAAAGTTAAGAATAAAAGAAACAACAAAACAATCATAACGTATGCCTTCTTGGATCCAGGCAGCACTGATTGTTTTTGTACCAAGGCACTTCTCAGACAGCTACAACTGACTGGAAGGACAACTGACATACTTTTACGCACAATGAACAAGGAGCAAGTTCTCAAGACAGCTACTGTGACTGATCTGGAGAGATATGTAGCTTGGATAGCAATGAATATATTGGTCTGCCTGATACATACATGCAGACGGAAATCCCGGTAAAAAAGGAAAATATTCCTACTGAGAAGGATCTGGAACAATGGCCATATCTGAAAGAGGTCAGGCTCCCTCAAATTGATGCAGATATTGGTCTGCTGATTGGCAGCAATGTTCCTAAGGCACTGGAGCCATGGAAAGTTATAAGCAGCAAAAAAGATGGACCATATGCCGTCAAAACTGCATTGGGTTGGACCGTAAATGGACCTTTTCGAAAGACCAGTGTGTCAAAGACTGGAAAACAGATTGTTATGGCTTGCAGGATTTCTGTTGTCAAGCTAGATGAAATAATGGAGCAGCACATTAAACAAGACTTCCCAGAGCGTCGGCATGAAGAGCGCCTTGAAATGTCACAGGAGGACAGAATGTTCATGGAAAGCGTCTCCAAGTCCATCAAGTTGGTAAATGGACATTATAGTGTTGGACTGCCATTAAGGAAAGGAGACACTGAATTTCCAAATAATCGTGGTGTCGCTGAACAGAGGACACTCAATTTGAAGAAGAAGTTCGCAAAGAATAGCAAGTTCTATGAAGAATACAAATCATTCATGGTGGACATTCTGGACAAAGGCTTTGCTGTTAAATTAACGCCTGAAGACAAAGCTAAGACAAGCCAGAGCAAGAAAATTTGGTATATAGCACACCACGGAGTGTACCACCCAAAAAAACACAAGCTTAGGGTGGTATTCGATTGTGGTGCTAGCTATCAAGGTACTTGTCTGAACGACCATCTGCTACAAGGCCCTGACTTGACCAACAGTCTTGTTGGTGTGCTCACTAGGTTTCGCCAGAAACCTGTTGCCTTCATGGCTGATATTGAAGGGATGTTTCATCAGGTGAGAGTCCCAGAGGAAGATTCTGACCTTCTAAGATTTCTCTGGTGGCCTGATGGAGATTGGAGCAAAGAGCTTGAGGAGTACAAAATGGTTGTGCACATATTCGGAGCTACATCTTCTCCAAGTTGTGCGAATTTTGCTCTGCGGCAGTGCGCAACAGACAACTTGGCAAAATTTAACTCAGAAACCATTTCTACTGTGCTCAGAAACTTCTATGTAGACGATTGTCTCAAGTCTGTAGAGAGTGAAGACGAAGCTCTGACCCTTGCTGCAAACTTGAGCGCTTTGTGTGCCAGAGGAGGCTTTAGGCTGAATAAGTGGATCAGCAATAGCAAAGCGTTGATTCTCTCCATAGCTGAGGAGGACCGTGCCAAGGAGGTCAGAGACCTGGATTTTGACCAAGACATCTTGCCTGTCGAAAGAGCATTAGGTGTGCAATGGTGCATTGAAACAGACTCTTTTAAATTCAAAATTCAGCTCCAAGACAAGCCACTCACCCAACGTGGGATCCTATCAATGGTTAGCTCCATTTATGACCCGCTTGGAATGCTGGCACCAGTCATCCTTCCTGCCAAACAAATCTTGCAGGAGCTCTGCCGCTTGAAGCTTGGGTGGGATGACATGATTCCTGAAAGCCTCCATCAGAAATGGTATGCCTGGTTGAAAAACATGAGCTTGCTGGAAGACTACAAGGTTAAGAGATGCCTCAAACCTGATGGTTTAGGACAGCTTGACTCAGCACAGCTTCATCATTTTGCTGATGCGAGCGAGAGTGGATATGGCACTGTCTCCTACTTGAGGATGTCAAATAAGCACCAGCAAGTTCACTGTGCTTTTGTTATTGGCAAAGCTAGAGTGGCTCCTTTAAGGCCTATGACTATCCCAAGACTGGAGCTCACAGCAGCTACCGTAGCAATAAGAATGGATCGGATGTTACAAGAAGAGCTTGAAGTTCCTCTTGTGCCATCAGTTTTTTGGACCGACAGCACATCAGTGCTAAAATACATAAGGAATGAGACTTCTAGATTTAACACCTTTGTCGCCAACCGTGTCGCAACTATTCGATCTGCTTCCAACGTGTCTCAGTGGAGGTATGTCAGCAGCGGCCTGAATTCTGCTGATTGTGCTTCAAGAGGTGTTTCTGTGCCCAGCTTCTTAAAGTCTGCAACCTGGATTTCAGGCCCAGAGTTTCTTCAGCTACCTGAATCTGATTGGCCTAAGACACCAGATTCAGATTTGACTCTCACTTCTGACGACCCAGAGGTTAAGGTGCTTGTGTCAAATGTTGCTGTTGTGGAAGAGAGTGAAAACACCGTTCAAAGAATGTTTTCATGGTACTCTGATTGGTACCGCCTCAAAAGAGCTGTGGCCTGGATTCTTCATGTCAAAACAATGTTAAAAGTGGCAATTGCAAAGAAAAAAGATATTCCTGGAAATAAAAAGGACAACCAGGTCAAACAAGTGCTCTCTGTGCAAGATCTGCAAGAAGCGGAAGTTGCAATTATTCTGTTCTTGCAGGAAACAAACTTTACAGAGGAGATGACTGCTTTAAGGAAAGGAAATGCAGTGAAAACAAGCAGCCACCTCTGTAAACTGTCACCAATTCTGCAGGATGGACTTATGAGAGTCGGTGGTAGATTAAGCAAGTCTGCTATGCCAACAGAATCTAAACATCCTGTCATCCTGCCAAAGAACCACCATGTGACACAGCTAATTATCAGACACATCCACGAGAATGTCGGACACAGTGGAAGAAGTCACACTCTGTCGCGTTTGAGACAAAAATTCTGGGTACCAGGAGCTATCTCAGCTATTCGTAAAATGATCTCCAAATGCGTCATCTGCAAGAGGATGAGTGCTGTGAAAGGTGAGCAGTTCATGGCTGACTTACCTAAGAAAAGGGTTGTTCCGGACGAACCACCTTTTACTAACGTGGGTGTGGACTTCTTTGGCCCCTTCAACGTAAAGCGTGGCAGGTCTACTGTGAAGCGATATGGAGTCATTTTTACATGTCTCAATATCAGGGCAGTTCACATAGAGATTGCACATAATCTCAATACTGATTCCTGCATCAATGCAATCAGGAGATTTGTCTCCAGAAGAGGCCCTGTTAAAATCATGAGGTCTGATAATGGAACCAATCTTGTTAGAGCAGAGAGTGAACTGCGTGAGGCTGTCAAGCTCTGGACAACTCTCTGATTCAAACTGCGGCTCTGAAAAAAGGCATTTCTTGGCTGTTTAACCCACCTACAGGATCACACCATGGAGGAGTCTGGGAGAGACAGATTCGGTCTATCAGACGTATTCTCAATGCTCTCCTGCACCAGCAAACGTTGGATGACGAAGGACTCGCCACCTTACTCTGTGAGGTAGAAGCCATCATCAATGATAGACCAATCACAAAAGCATCCAACGACCCCATGGATTTGGAACCCTTGACACCAAACCATCTTCTGCTTCTTAAAACAAAACCTTCCATACCACCTGGAGTGTTCAGTCCGGAGGATTCTTACAGCAGGAGGAGATGGCGTCAAGTTCAGTACATGGCGGACATGTTTTGGCGGAGATGGACAAAAGAATATTTGCCTGAACTACAGCAAAGACAAAAATGGACAAGGAAAACACAAAACTATGACAAAGGAGATATCGTCCTGCTCATCGATGAAACAGCCCCAAGAAGCTCTTGGGTTATGGGACAAGTCACAGAGACCTTACCAGATGCCAAGGGACTTGTAAGACAAGTGCAAGTTCGGACCAAGACCAGCACTCTCCGCCGTCCTGTAACCAAACTTGTTCTTCTCCTGGAGGCTTCACATAAAGACTGAAATCTAAACATGTACACACACACCCCCCCACAATTCACTTACACGCACACGCACACACACACACACACATCGTTGGACTTCTTTCGACTTACATAGTCTTATGTAAAGCGCCTACAAGGTTCTATAGACTCTATAATGGACTTTTTAAAAAAAAAAGGGAAAATGACTTTGGCTCCTCCGTTTTGTTTGAATTAATTGACATTTGGTTTTACATGCCAATTAGGGGCCGGAATGTTGGAGCCAAATGCTTGATTTGGTTTATTTGATTAAATGCTTAATTGATGTTTTGATTAATATTCCATTCTTTATAGTTTACCATTATTATTTCTGTTTGGTTATGAGATATCATAGTAAAATATTGTGGTTTGAAGTATAAGTTGATTTGATAAGTATGAAATGAAATATGAAATTGGGAATTGTTTGTTTAGATTTTCTGCTGCTGTGCTTCTTGCTGTTTCGCAGCTCCGCCCCCTCTTTATAGACAGGTGACTGCAGCACCTGGATTATATTAGTGTTGGCTATTGGGGCCGCCTGAGCTCTCGGTTTCAGGCACGCAGCCATACAGTTTTAGACCGCTGCTAAGTGGTGTTTTTTGTTTTGATAAATGACTTGAATGGAAAGGTATGAACCGATGTGATCTGCCTGTCACTTCTTTTTCGGTAAGACGATTTAAGTTTTGTTTTTTGGAAATGCTGGCGTGAAAGGATCCACTCTGAGAAAATAAACCTCTTGTACCAGAAGAGTTGCGTTTTGGATTACATCATCACTTCAAAAACACATGACAACGCTGGAGCGCGTCAGACTAGGATGCACAGCAATCGAGAGCCAAGCGCATCTTTATAGAAAAAGATCGCGTCTTTACTGTCAATGATTTAAAACGGGTTAGAATCACTTGGGAATGAAAAAACAAATACTTCATTTATCCCAGAGGGTAGTTCCATGATATTACCGACAGAAGAAGCAGTAACAGAAGGTTGAGAACGAATCTTTCATTTTACGTCGAGTCAGACGGTCCGAAGTGATTAACCCATAGGTAGCACATCCCAAATTGAAAGGAAAAATAAAATCAGCAGTACTCACATTTAAGTTGTTTACTGGTTCATCCCAGGGCATGAGATGAGTTCACAGACTGCCCGGGGGTTTAAGACAGATAATGAATGAAAAGAGAGAGCTTTACCAGAGTAGCTCAAAGGTCTGTGATTCTACCTCATCTATGAAACTGTTCATCAGCCTCTGAGCACTTGCTTTCAAACCCAAAAATAATCCAAAAGAAGTGATGAACTGAAAATGAAACAAAACAGTAAGGAGATTACTGGAAAACTAAAATATTTGTTCTACCCTCATTCCAGTAGTACGGGAGAGCTGTCCGATCTCAGCATGTGTCTGAAGAAAGTGGAGGACCTAAATGCCAAAGTGGACTTAGCCATGGAAAGGTTATGTCATGGCTTTATTACTAACAGATACAGGATGAACACAGCAATAGCTCTGCTGAATTAAATCTGTACGGACTGAATTAGTTCTGTTTTGAATCATTGCATCGTTTCCTGGATGTACTTTTACGTTTATCCCCTAGAGGGCAGCATTGGATATGAAATGGAGTCACTGGAGTTGTAGAAAACTTCCATCATCTCTTTATCATGTGTTCCATACACTGGCTCATATCTGCTTGCCAATCCATCATCTCTTTGAATGACTTTTCCATTTCTTTCCTCTCTCACTGACTTCATCCATCCTTCCCTCCACTCTCAAAAGATTAATGATTTCAATCTTGAAGAGGAGGCCTACGGCTGGCCCGTGTCCCAGCATCCGCAGCATAAACAGATCCAGGACAGGTTGACTCCACTCCTGCACCTCTAAGAGACAGCCAGCAATTTCCTGAATCAATATGAGCAGTGGCTCTTCAAGCCACTCTCCGGTGTGAACCCAGACAAGGGACAAACTGTGGAAAATGACTTTCATTTAAATACAGAACAGACTGGCAACACATCAAGCTTCTGGAGAAAATGTTGGATCCGATACTTCACCTCAGATATAGTCGTACCTCCTCCTGCTCTGTTCCGTCACACCTACGGTTCATCTTTGTTTTCAAAGCAATATGTGACGGTTGACGGTCCTGTCATGATGCCTCCGAGTGATCGTGCGCCCTGGCTACTTCACCAAGGAGATATTCCTTTTTATTTTTTTTCATTTGCACAGTATAAAAAAAACACAAGTATAAAAACAAAATCAACAGAAAAAGCAGATTGTGTGGGTGAGATAAAAACTCCTTAAAGGTTTATCAGCTATCTCACCTAAATATTCAACAGAAGAATACAAAATTAGATGCTACATAAAAATAGACATCAAGTAAAATTAATACAGTACTTAAGAAGAATAGAAAAAAAGTATGTGCATATACACACACACACACGCTCTAATACAGACAATAGACAAATATAGACATATGGACAAATGTTTTTTATCATATAATTATACACATCAGACCTAACTTGGTAAAGAATCCCATGTGGGAAATAACTCTTACTTAGGAGCAGTTTTTTTTTAGGGATTTTTTAAAATTGAATTGGTGAAAGCTCTGTAAAATGAGCTGGTAAATTATTTCCATATTTTGGGTCCTCTGTAGAGAATACTGAACTGAGACTGGCTATACGAGCAAAGAAGGGTGCCCTGATAAGACAACCATGTTGAGTGGAGTATTGGTGAAATTCACTGTTGAAGAAAAAAAATATTGTTTCAATGTTGGGGCAACAGATTTTTAAATGAATACATACAAAAAGGTCCATAAAAGTCCACAAAAACTTGGCAATATTCCTCCAAACTCGTCCAATGTAATCCAAGAGTCCTGAGTGGGTAGCGTCTATAATTTACTGGAAATCACATCATTTAGTATATTTTTTATAAGCTTACAAACTACGTGGTCAGCCCAAGGCCATGAAGGTCTGATGCAAATCCATGTTTTGCCGTTATGTGCTACAAAAACAAGTCTTCCTGCTTTTACCAATAGTTGAGCGTTCATCACATCAAATACGAGAAACCATGTTTTATGTTTCCACTCAGAAAGTAGCTGCAAGTTGTCACACAGAGAAAAGATACACCGAGATGCATGACTACAAATCATGCTGCCAGACAGCCAGCAGAGGGCAGCAGTGAGACACGGGAGACGAGGAACTGCAGAGGCACTGACGATGAGAGGAGGAGTGCTTAGACAAAGGGGGAGAGAGAGACCAATGAATCAGTTGGAAAGCAGAGAGCAAGACAAAAACAACAGAAAGAGAAAGAGAGAGTGTTGCACCAGCATCCTCAAAGAGTTTCCAAAGGGTAATTGGCGTCCTCAGTAGACCTGAAATGAGACACATCAATTTCAGGCAGTGTCCTCCAGAAAGCCCAGCCTGACTGCACCATCAAATAGAAATTATGGATTTTGTCTGGAAGGGGCACAAGTGTGTGGAGCCACAAAGAAAATGAGGTCACAGAGGGACAGAGAGCCTACGCACAGATGTGCATACGTTCTCTCTGCTCCACCATCAGCCACGGATGCTCCTACACTTGTTGGGCTACATGGTGATGCACCAGTTTGTACGCTTGAATTCGTGCTTGCATTCCTCAACTTCTATTTTGATTATGTAAAACATCCGTGGACTTTCCTGTAATGATATTACAAAGTCTGGAAGAAGAGAAAACACTGTTTATATAAAGGAAATGTTGCACTGCTGTTGCATTTCTTCCTGCTATCCCTGAACAAACTATTAGCTCATCATAAAGCGACTGAACTGTGTGAGAAACAGGACAAACTGACAGAAACTAAATGATTTCGTAGATGTGAGAGCAATGTGCCAATACTTCCAGCTGGTTAAGCTGATCATGAAGAATCATGTCAGGAAACTGATTTTGTTTTCCAACTTCACATGATTGGCTTAAAACATGTTTTAAAGCATTTCCTGTTGTAGTAGTGGTGGTGTACATGTCACACATTATGAAATGGCAATTTAAGAAACTCCACGGTTTTGAAATACTATTTTGTATTTTAAGGAATTTATACCAAAAAAAATAGACAATTTCATTTTTTAGTTGAAAGATAAAGTACTGCATTTCTAAAACCTATTCTGGGGGGACAGAAGGAAAACAGTAAAACAGCTCCTTAAAAATGTTTAGAAAATTTTAGACAACCAGGAGAAATTTTGGTTATTAAAACACATATTTATATTTTTTCTTAAAATTAATCAGGGACAGAAAAAGGTCCGAAATCAAATATACACCCAGGTAATAATACGTCTTAATGTAAAGTAAGGACAGAAACATTATGAAAAAGTACTGTAACACGTTGTAGAGTCTTAATTAAACAGCCAGTTTAATATGGAATACTTAAACTAGGGAGCTGGAGTTTACAATTTTAATGTCTGTGTCTATTTTTGGATTCAGTTGTCTCCTAAAATATATACAGATAAAGAAAATGTTATTTTTGGGGGCAATTTTTGTAATGCGATAAAAATGTGATTGATTAATTAATTACAAAGCATCTAATTAATTAGATCTTTAAAAAAAAAAAATAGAGTCCCACCCCTAATTTAAATAGATTTTAATATCTCACACGAGGTGAGTGTAGAGTTTAAACTCTGGTTTGGGAGTCCAGTTTCGACCCATCGGACATTCTGTGAGGCGAGACTTAATAAAGACCAGTCTGGAGCAGGCTTGTTCACCCGAGGAGTACCTGGGCTGTAGTTGATATTAAAGACTTGTTTACATTGGTCTAACTTAAAGACACACAACACAACTTTTAGACCTTAAAAATCTGCATTTCTGACTCGTTTTAATGGCACGTCACTGCCCAGAGGCGTCCCGGGGCTCAGACACTGCACTATGTAACTTTTGCGTCCATGACGTTGTACCAGACAATTGTTTGTGCACCGCATCTCGTACTAGCAAACAGGTATGAACCAGACATGAACACAGCGGGTGTTTTGAACGCGCATCATGTCGGATTTGGCAAAGAAACGCAAGGAAACATTGCCGGAGGAAGAGAGGAAGGGACAGAAAAAGAGGCAAGACTGTCTTTTACTGGCTGGAGGGAATCACAGTACAGGCACAATAAAGATGGATGCTAGTTTAGGCGTCGATAAGGGGCACTGAGAAATCTCCTAAAAGTTCCGTTGTGGGCCTTTAAATATTTTGGTTTGGTGATGAAATAATTTTTTTTGAGTCAAATCAACTTGAAAACCCCACTCTCTAATCTGACATAAATTTATCTTATTTAAAGTAAAATTATTAAAGACACACAACAGAACTTTAAGCAGTTTTCTCAGTGATGCCCCCTATCAGCCAAGAGTACCTAACTGCAGCTACAATAGCCGATAAGGACGCCTCCAGACATCCAATCCATACAGGAAGTCTCCAGCGGAAGTTACTGTAGTTAAACACGGCTAAGAGAATCGATCTGCGGCTTGCAAACAGATGCGTTTGGTGTAGTCGGGTGGTTAGGGTTAGGAGAACGGTCAGGGGTAGGGTTAGATTTTAGTAACTTACATGAAGAACAAACTTCCGATTGGGACTTCTGGCGTGGATTGGATATATGGCGACGTATCGTGACTGCAGTTGGGTCCCGCTCCTATCAGCGGCTAAACTAGCATCAGTCTTGTATCCTACCTGTACTGTGATTCCCTCCAGCCAGTGAAAGACAGTCTTATCTTGACTCTTGTTCTGTCCCTTCCTCTCTTTCTTTTCTTCTCTTCCTCCGGTAATGTTCATTCTACTTAAAGCATTGATGAAATTAAGAAGTTTTACTGCAGATAAAGTCTTATATAGTAGCTGCCCCGTCGCCGTCATTTTACAGGATAAACACCGAAGGGCGACTTAACGTAATATCTTCTGAAGGACTCAAAGTGATGCAGAAACTTTACTGGTGAGTGAATGCACGTATAAACTCCTAGAAATAAGGTCCAGGTTGAAAAAAAAAGAAGTTATCCTTTAATTCTGAAATCAACTACTTTGTGAATTTGGATTCAGCTTCAGATTTAATTGCAAATTTTAAAATATTCTTTTGGAAATTCTTCTCAGATTTCACATGTTTTTAGAGCAAAGAAATTCTAATTCTCCACAGTGAAGGCTGATTATAGGAAAAACACGCCTCTGCACGTAGGCTTGTACTGCATCAACAGCTGACAAACAACACATCTCTGCACTTTGTCCTCTGCATTGATCAGCAGTGCATGAAATTAGAATCATCTTCACTACATATGACAACGGAGCAGAGAAGCCTGGGCACCGTGCAGCTCTCTCCCCAGCACATCACATCAGGACATGATGGTGTTTCCACCCAGGCTGTTGTCAGCCGGGCGGCCACCAGGAGCTGCTCAAGATCCACCGTACTTCCAGCACAGGCCGCCTCAAAGTCCTCCCACGCCTTTATAGAAAAAAAATGTTGGCTTTTATAAAGTGTCACTTACCTGCTATCGCATGCACAGTTGTGAATAACAACAACAAAAAAAAGCTAAATGAGTTCAAAAGATTTATTTTGATGAACCGGTTTCCTTTTAACTGTGCTGCTCACCACACCCTTGCCCCCTCTAATGAGCTGAGAAATGGATTCACAGTTCACCTCTGAGCTGGTAGAGAAAATGACTGTTTACTGACATCCAGATGCATTCACCCGGTAACAACACTAATATTCACTGAGCGATTTGCTCCCTTGATATTACATTCACACTCACGCGGATGTAATACTCTGCAGAATGTACCTTGAATATACAAAAAAGTATTTTGTTTTGGACCTTACGAGTTTTCTCCCCTCAGATTATAGACCTGCTACATCAACCGTGAACACATCCTGTCCTCTGCTGAAGCCATCTGTTTGGTGCATAAAAACTGCATTATAACACATAATACCGTGTTATCCATTCACTGCACTCATGAATAGCTTCCCGCTGGCACAGTGAATATAAAATTAGACCTATTATTACATTGTCCTCTCAAAGAATGGGCCAAAATCACAAGTATAATGAAATTTGTGAAATGATAGAATCACTCTTAATCAGTCAGACACCCTTAGCAGGAATAATCGTGCATCCTTTGAAATGCAATCAGGTAAGAGCCTTCGTCTTAATCATCTGCTGTGGCTCGGCTATTGAGCTTGATCATTTAATTCAGCCTTTAAAACATGTCAGTTATTGTACTTTAAACCTCTTCTATTGATTATTGCCAGACAAAAGGAAAAAAAACACTAGAAGATATTTCCAAATGAAGATATTTTGATTTCTAATGTCACTTTTGAAACCACGCTAGCAAAAAAGAAAATGAACGATAAGAATCGGATCTCAGTTGTGAGCTGTTCATTTTTCCACATTGTCACGCTTTATTCATGCAAACGCATCCATGGGCAGAAAGTGTTGTTCAGAAACTCTGTTTCAACACATTTACATGATGTAGCTCAGATTTACTCTATTTATATTTATAATTTTTACTCATTTCTGAATTTTTTCTGCAATTTTTTAAAAATCCCATTTAGTAGATTTTATAGAGTTACAATACATATAGCTTTTCATCAGCCTTTATTCTTCTAAAGTCTGATTTTTTTTTTTTTTTTTTTTTGGAGTAAAAATATTTGGACTACAGTTGTTTTGCATTGAAGTTAAAGGCAGGGTGGATGATGCTTTCCAAGGGCATTTTTTTTTTACTATATTGCTTAAAGTCTTCTTCACGCCCCGATTAATTAGCCAATTAATTAAATGACACAGAAATAACAAAAATGAATCACCTGTGGAACGGACAGGAATGCTGCTAACGGCCTGTGCTAATTGATGGAATGATGATTATTTTGTCCACCAAATTCGACTGGCATTTGCGCGCTTGCAACTCACCGTGAGCGTCTCACAGTGCGTAGCTGCTCGCTGCTCTTATCTATGCCTCTGTTTGATCTTAAAAAGAAAAAACGGATGTGATTAATTGTAGCCAGCTTAGTTTTTATTTTGGTTATTGAAAGTCCAAAATATTGATCTCACGGTCAAAGCTCGGGGATATGGACTCACCACCAAAAATTCTGAAAATTTACCACCACCTGGATAATAGTGATGGGGTGTGTAAGTTTGAGTTATTCCGGTCCAAATTAATCTTACCTTATAAATAGCCAGCAGTAATTAAATACTTGATAAAGATTAGTTACTGTTGATTAAATTCTAAAATGAAAAATAATCGCGAGTATTCCGGCTTCCTCCCACCGTCCAAAGACATGCATGCTAGGTTAATTGATCACTCTAAATTGTCCCTACGTATGAATGTGTGTGAATGATTGTCTGTCTTTCTGTCTTGGCCCTGCGACAGAGTGGCGACCTGTCCAGGTGTACCCCGCCTCTCGCCTAATAGCTGGGATAGGCTCCAGCAACCCCCGCGACCCTGAACTGGATAAGCGGTACAGAAAATAACTGTCTGGCTGACTGAAAAGATAAGAACGAGCCGGTCTTTTGAATAGTTCTTTAGAAGGAACGGCTCCTTGTCGGTGGTTTAATCCGACATGGTGACCATGGTGAAAGACTAAATCATGTAGCCTGAACCTGTATAGGTTATCCAGGAGGATTTTCTAAAGACCAGTCACTCCTACTGTCCTATCATCACCATTTTAACTGTTTACTTGCATTAGCGTTTGGATTTTTGTAACTGAACAAATACCAGGACTCAAACATTATGACATGACATTTCCACGTCATATCAAGACCACGCCTGCATTAAAAGTTGAGTCTTGCATGTAAACACGTTTTTTTCATAGTTCAATAATGCTTTTCTTCCCCCTGCAGGAGCATGTGCATCTTATCTATAACGTTCTTCAGAAACCCATCTATTTCAGAATCAACAGTTTATTTAAAGTTATACCGTGTAACTTTTGGCCACTAGGAGCGCTAAACCTGCAACAGCGCCAACGTCTAACAGGTCTCACAGCAATGACGCAAATTTAAATCTCCTCTCCCGTGTTTGGATATTGAAACAAACGAGTCCATCAGATTCAAGAATTTCCTAAAGGATTTTTCACTATTGGAGGATCTGCCCCTGGCGCAGGTATGCGCCTCTAACTGTTTCCAATTACATGTTTACATAGCTGAAACATCACACACACAAACGCAAAATGCAAAGATAAATGCGCAATCAAAACCGGCCACAAAACCAAGTTGTAGTTTTGTGCACTGAATGAAGTCGTAACTTTGGCAAAACTCATGTTTGTTATGAAAACGTCTGGATTAGCTCAGCTTACGGGACATTACAGTGGCTCTGCTTCCTTCTGAACAGCGTATGAAAACCACACAACTAAACCAAGCAAACTGCAGATCGCTCCGTTACTGCTTTGATATTTATATGAATGACAGAGACGCATTTATTGCTGCAAACCAGCCACAATTGCACAAAATGTTTAGGGAGTCACGTTAGCTTTGGTCTATAGTAATTTCGCTAACAGGAAACTATCGGCAGCTTATACGGCTCTGATTGACGTTGTTTTGGATAAACGCTGAGTGAAAAAAAAAGAAAAGCATCTCATTCTCGTATGTTTACACAACAGACAAACTTACTTACCAGTCTAATGATACGGTGGCAAACAGAGATGGGGTTTAGCTTCCACACTTATATCTCCAACGACTGAATTCTTTTCCAACGTCCACTCGTGTTTTTGATCTGACCTGCTCAGACATCACTTTCATCTTTTTACTTTGTTCCGCCATGACTAAACTTCGAGCAATGAGAGAAAGTAGCACAAGTACAGCTTTCTGTGTTTATCTCATAGGCTGTATGGTTTATCTATGAGGAGCCGTAAAGCAACTTGTTTTACGGCACTTTCATCGACGGCCCGCCTCTCCAAAGTTACGATGTCTGGTTTCTGCCGAGGGCAGCCTGCTCAGAGTGCTGACACGCGTCAGTCACTGTATATTGGCCCGAAAAATCATCTAATACTGCTCATTTTAGGCTTAATGTCAGAGTCAAAAGTTACACGGTATAACTTTAACATCTTTGGTCTTTTTTCCCTCACAGTCAAAATGTGTAACAGCTTGAATTCAGCTGTTATTTATCTTATGTCTTGGAACGACCCAGGTGGGACTTGAACCCACAATCCCCAGCTCCGGAGGCTGATGCCTTATCCATTAGGCCACTGGGCCACAGCCATAGCCAACAAAAGCATTAATCATCATTCCTCCAGAGGCGGACTCATCTAGGCAGTCAGAGCACATCACGGTTACATTAGTTTCTTAGCAACTGGTGTCAGTGATGATTTTAATGACTTGGATCATTGTGAAGTTCTCAGCCTTCATTTGACCGGGACTTTGAACACTGTTCTTTAACATGGTTTAGGACAAGCATGTCTTGACAATGATAGCAGTCGACAAGATGGTGGAGAAGCTGAAAAAGTCCAATGAATTTTTGGAGATGATTCTCAAAGCTCTTAACAGCTACTTGGAGAAGAAATGAGCTATTTTCCTCACTTCTTTTTCCTCCTCTCTGAGACCTAAGACCCTGCAATGATGAGAATTAGGAGTGCACACTATTACATTTCTGGCTGATATCCGATATGGTGATATTTCACAACTCATTTGGCCGATAACCAATACTGATACTGATATTAAAGCTGAAAATGTGCAATAATCTGTCTTTGTGCAAAATGACTAAAAGTACTTCTGCTGCATCTGCTGCAGAGCTGGTAGTTGCTGGAGATGTCATAATGTTGCACAGTGGGCGTGGCCTAATTTAGATCCCAAGCCCCCCATGGATAAAAAAAAAGATAAAAAAAACCAAGAAAAAACAGTGTTTCTTGGGTTCCTCACCAAACAGCACCTGTTATTTATTGGTTAATTATATTGGTTGATATCTGACCAATATCAATATTCAGTTTTAAAGCCAATGCGGATATCAGGCAGATTATATCTGTGCATCTGTAATGAGAATAATAATGGATCAGATTTCTGTTGCACTTTCCATCAGATTCATCATTGGGCCTCTCCTCAGTCATAAATGTGATGGTAAGTTACGGGAAGTGTGACAGCTGATAGGACAGAACGTGGGTGTTACTGTGTGTCTGTGTGCGTGGAGTAGGAGTGTGTACATGTGTCAGTGTGTGTGTTCCTGTAAAGAAGCTGCATACTGATGTCATGTGTGTTGGTTTACTTGCCTAATGGCAATGTTGCAAGCCCCGGCGCAGCAGACCCGGGCTTGAGTCCCCGACACGATCCCTGAGCAAGGTCCTTATCACCCACCAACTGCTCCCCGGGCTGTAATTGGCTGCCCATTGTTCTCAGGTTCAGCCTGAGATGGGTTAAATGATTTCATAATGGACCCTTTTCTTAATTTAAGCATACGTCACTCACGCATGTTCGCAACTATGTGATCGCAAAGATCAGACAGCTTTGGAAATCCAGTGGTATAGAATAGAGACTGGTTTTTACGGGGTTAATTACAACAATGCCGAATACTTTTTGTATTTCTGACTGCTTTAATCATCAAGGGGAGAACTCTCCTAGACTAGGAATAAGTTTTTATTGGTTTCCTATGAAGAAACACCAGCGGTCGGCTTGGATTTGCACATCACTGTGTTAATACTGGACACCTTCGCCTCAATGCTCTGCAGCCTCCTGTTAGCATCTGACGACCGCAAAGATGTTAAATATAATCTTTTTGTGGAAATAAGGACGACAAGACAACGGCTCCTGTTGCAGGCAACACCGAGTCCAACGCCAGGAAATTGTGAAGGTAAGCACCGGTGTTATTCTGTCAGTTTAAATACACTGTCTCTTGTCGTCCCACAGTATTTCCACAGAAAGATTATACTGTACTCCAGATCTTTGCGGTCGTCAGACTCAACAGGAGGCTGCAGAGCTGGCGTTGCTGCAAAGGTGTCCAGTTTTAACACGGTGATGCACAAGTCCAGGCCGATCACTGGTGCTTCTTTTCGGGAAACCGAAAAAATGTATTCCCCGTCTAGCAGAGTTGTCCCCTCATCAATTAAAGCAGTCAAAAATGCAAAAAGTGTCCAGCATCATTGTAATTAATTTTGTAAAGACCAGTCTCTACTCTATTCCAATGGACTTACAAAGCTTTTTGACCATCACGGGCAGTTGTGAGCATGCATGAGTGACATGCATAAATTATGAAAATCATCCATTAGCACTCTAATTGGGATTTAAAAGGTACATATTATTATTATTAAGTTACAGCCACAGACAGTTGGAAACATGGCAGCCAACGGGCCGATGGCCTCGCTGACCACCACCAAACATTCATACACCAGCGATGCAAGACTGGAGGCAAGGAAGGAGAAGTGTCTTGAACTAACATTTTAAGGGGAGGTAAAATGTTAAAAAGTAAAGTTTTACCTTTTATAAGGCAAAACTTTATAAAACTGAGATATTTATTCTCATCATTTGTCCTCATCAGTATCAGCTGTGATGGATTGTTGAATAACCCCCTTGTATAGAATAATCCAGCCAAACGCCACAGCTAGACCGTCCGCCATAGCCAGGGGAGTTTTTCTGTATTAGAACAGATAAGAATCTGACTTTTTTTTCTTAAAGGAGCGATGACATAGCAGTAAAAACTGGTTCATGTAGTAGACATTCCTGCATATGTAACTACTCCAAAGAAAAAACATCACTTTTAACAGCAGGGGATTGTTTTGGCACGCTAGACCT
Source organism: Atherinomorus stipes (assembly GCA_023101725.1). Classification (NCBI taxonomy): domain Eukaryota; kingdom Metazoa; phylum Chordata; class Actinopteri; order Atheriniformes; family Atherinidae; genus Atherinomorus; species Atherinomorus stipes. The sequence goes on along the minus strand of JALJCO010002854.1, from coordinate 2,134,810 downwards.
ACCTTCTTCAGTAAAAGAGTTGGGTGCTGTAATAATATGCAGTTTTACCCGGAGACCAAGTTGACTTCATTTTGATTGGCTACACCTTATTTGGCTATAACCTTATTTAGAGAAAGTAGGTCAAGCTGCCCTAGTGGTTGGACTTTGCTAAAGGCCATCTGTTACCAACATGTGCACTTCAGACAGTGAGCTATGTTTATCAGACAAGACAGGATTTAGAAAATAAATAAACTTACAGGTAATGACAAGGTTGTGGTCGCCTCCCTCAGTGTTGCTGCAGAAGAAGGGTAAGAGCTGGGGTTGTGCTTTTACCTGGTTTTTACCTCATTCCGTCCTATAAAGACACCCTGAGAGGAGAAATGGATCAGCGGATCAGTTCTATCAAACACACCTCGGTCCTGGCCGGGTGCAGTAAACCATGCAGCTCCTCCATCAGCCCCGAACCCACACGTTCTAGCAGCGAACACTTCATCAGCGGTCAGTAATGCCCACACCTACATTCATCCGTATATAATTAGCGTAGTTTTAGCCATAAATAATACCTCATGTATACGTGTTGCCGTGATTTGTTGTCATATGGAAGTGACCAGCCACCCACAGTCTTCTATATCAGTTGACGTTAGCTGCTAGCTAAAATGGAGGGATGCAGTAATGTAAATAAACTCCTAACGGAGGGACGTGAAAATCCTGGTACACTCATATTCAGCTGAATAGCACAAAGATAAGATGTAACACTGATATTTAGAATGATATTCTTTGTTTTTCTTGCATACTGGTCCTGTATGCTTTTCATTTACGTCTTCACAGCGCTCCATCCTTTCTAAACCTGATGTTGTAATAAGTTAAAATGAGAGGAAACTATTCTATTTCTGTTATTTCTGTTTGTATAGTAGTTTTTAGTGAGAACTGTCGGCGCTCTTATTTACCTTCATTCTGGCAGCGGTGTACGGTGACGCTTCCCAACCAGACAGATGTAAATATCTCTGAATGCAGGCTCAGCAGGGACGTGGCGATGTTTAACGGCTCGTATACAGAAGTCGCTTCTCTATACGGGTCACAAGAGTCCAACACTTCAATCTTATTCCTGTATCTTTCTGTCTCGGCGTCTAACAGGTGATTTAAGCAACTTTTCTGTAGTCTGTCTGCACAGTCTGCCGCGCCCCGTCATCTTTTGCCCGCCAAGGCTCTCGGCAGGTCACATGACTGAAAACTATCAATTGGAGCAATTGAATTACGTAGAATGATAAGCTGCTGTCTGATTCAACCGTTTCTGAACAGAGAGACAAAGCTGACAGACCATAAACAGGAACTTTGATTCTCACTCTGGACATCCACATGGCCTCATCAGTGCACAACAGATCACCCCAAAAAAGTGAAATTTGATGTCATGGCACCTTTAACAACATGGAGGAAATCTGGAAGGACTGTCTGACAAAAGTGGACGATCCTGCTCAGTCCACTGATGTCAGTGTGTTGGAATCAGGGAGGAATATCGGACACACAGAGCAGAGGAGGAAATCACGGTAAATTATGGTGAACACTCCTTAATCTGACACTATTTCACCTGTCTGTGCTGACAAAAATGGGGCATTGCATAACGTTATTATGCTAGCTAATGCTAACATAGACAGCTGTGGTGTTGCTGAGATTTAATAACTAATCTGGGAGATATTGTGAAATATAACGTTATTTGCTCTGATCAGGGAAACGTTGGGACCAGAAAATAAAAATAATTCAGCCGCAAACATAAATGGGTCAGGAAGACGGTGTCCTGCAGAATTTTGTTTCATTTGCAGGACATGTGAAGGCTACGTGGTCTGTACAGTCCTTAAACAATACCAAAGCCAAATATGTGATAAAAAAGAAAAGTAATGACCTTTAAAAGTGTTTAATTTTTAAAACTTTTAGCTAAATCACAAGATGTGTGTGTTAATCCTGCGTTGCTTGTCATTAAAGCCAGTTTCCAGAGATTAATAATAGTTTAAATTAATGCTCCGATGTTAAAAAAATAAATAAATAAATAAAATGTCAGAATACTTAAAAGATCTCCGAATAACATACCTATAGATTATCATTACCTTAGATGACTGTCCAACGTTGTAAATCCAGATATTCACGCTGCTTTCCATGGCTGGAAATATTACACAAAGTTCATTATAGAAATATTTTTTCTTCTTTTTCCTGTGAAACCTTTTTCACCTCTGTCCTGGTTCCCTAACAGCATACCGATAATCTGTTTCTAATTTCAGCCAAGACATGCCGTTAATAACAAAAGTTCCACTCAGTCATCAGGTCTTCCATTTCAGCAGCACTGTTATCAATGTTTGGATGAACCATGAGTTTGATTTTTAGGAGAAAATGCAAGTTCTTGGTCACTGAATGTAAATGAGTTCACTTTAAAACAGAGAGACCTGATGGATTAACGGATGCCTGAGGTTTGCTCAGTCCTGGAAGCTGCATAGTCAAATAACACAGCTGTGAATAGTCTCAAGGTTATGCATCAGAAATATCAGAATATGGAGCAGAATTAAAAAACAAAGATCTGAGTGGTAGACCTCGGAAAATCCTAGTAAACACTGGAGTTGAATTCACTAAAAGCAAGGACTAATGTATTATTTGCCGCTGTAGAGGCCAAAAGACATGAAGTGTTTTGAAAAAAATGATAAATGAGTTATCTGCTGGGGTTTTTGTTGGACTGCATCATAATTCTCCCACTTAATTTTCAAATAAACTATAATAAATTCAGTTCGGATTCTAATCATAAGTGAAAATCCCAACAATAAACAACCCTGATGGGCTGAATGAAGAGTCGTTTTTAGGAGAGTAACTGTGACATCAACACATTGTGTTATATCTTTGGTTATTAATCTCTGGTTTGCAGTTAGTGCATTTTAGGTCGTCATTGTAAATGAGAACTGGTTCTCAACTGACTTACCTGGTTTTAAATAAAGGTCACTACTACTACTACTTTTATGACACAAAAACACCTCATTCTCTAATGCTCGAAGTGACTCTGGGAAAAGTGCACAGCCTTTTACACAGTCAGGTGGGTTTCTGAAAAGTTGGGTATAGAACTTTTTGGACTCAAGTCGCACATATTTTACAAAAATTGGATTAAAAAGTAAGATTTTAGCTTTAATTTAAGGATGTTCTGATAATAATTGGATGGGGTTTATCTTTACTCTGTGGAACTCATTTTTCTTGCGGTTGAATAGTTGACTCAGAAGCTGCATCATGGCTGGATGTGGACTGTCATTATGTCCTTATCCATGAAACAGGCACAAAATCTGTTTTTAATAGCCACCTCTTTAGAAAGGAGATGCTATGAACCCAAATTATACTGTCAGAGCTTCCAGCAGATGTGAGACGGGCCATTCATGGCTGCAAAAATTAATGAAAAGCATCAGAGATGGTATTGTTGAGCGGTAGCAGTTCAACGATTTGTTTCACTCTCAGAAGAACTCAGATACATAAAAAACCAGACAGCTGCGGTGAATCCTTTCTGTGGGGAAGAAAAAGCCCAGCAAAGACAGGAAGGCTTTTCAGCAGGTCAACTTATCAGTGTCTAAAGCCGCTTTCTCATTGATATTAGCGAGTTCACACAGGTTTTTCAAATGTGTGTCGACCCGCTCATAATCGGCATTTGGCTTCTTTCCCAATGACAAAAAAAGCCGGGTCTGATCACCAGCTAGCAAGCTGCGTGGTCTCTGTCCCCACCGCTGCATGTCCGGTGATCCATCACGCTGGATTAGCGTTGATGATGTCAGCCATGCGACAGAAAACGGGAAACAATGGAGAGTGAGTCAGGCCGTAGTTAACGGGCTTTCATGTTGCACCTTTGTAGCCCCGGGGATTTGGACCGGGCTTTTATTGGAAGGAGGGCTTTTATTAGAAGAGAGACTTATATTTCTAATTTTCAAACAGATCACAATAAAGAAATAAACATTTTGTGTCAGTTTGAACCCAGTAAAATTACGGGGTTCATTTATTGAAAATTGCTGCATGAAAAACTTAAACAGTGCAGTACAATTACCTCTCTGCTGTGGTTCTCTTCCGAAAGATCCAAACGATGGGCGCTATCTCCAAGTCCTGGCTGACTTTTTTCTTCCCCCTCCGCTCAGCTTTTCTCAGCTTCAGACAGTTCATTCTGTTGCTTTTTCCAGCACCTGATTTGTCTCGGGTCAACGTCGAAGCTTTCGCTCTCGAATGTTCGCGTGCATACTCCAGAACTGGTTTCTTTAATTTCACACGAAACTTTCTTCTCTGTTTATTGGTGCGGGTAGTCGCCATGTTGCTGCTGTGTTTTGGTTTCGATTCCTTGCATGTTCTGCAAGAAGAGGAAGTGCTGTGTTCGTGCCAGCTTCGTGCACACTAGCGCTCTGGGGCGGGCTTAGCAAACAGCAGCCTCTCATTGGGAAATAAGGAGGCTTGCATTAGAGGGACGGAAATTATTTACTTTTCTCAACACTACCCGTTTAATGCAGGGACGGCTTGTATAGAATAAAGGTAACTATTAGAGGATTTACGGTAAGACAAAATTATTTAAAGAACATTTCAGTGAGATATAGGAACTTGTTTAAAGGGAATGCATCTTTTTTTCAAGAAATCTTATCAAGAAAATTTTCACTTGTTACATTGGCTTTTTGGGGGCTTATTGGAAGCAAAACAAAAATAAAAAAAAAAACAAATAAGATCGTGTTTGAATTCTTTTTAACTTATTTTAAGAGTGGCCTTTTTTCCAGTGTAGGGTGTACCGGCCTCTCGCCTGATAATAGCTGGGATAGGCTCCAGCAGCCCCTGTGACCCTGAATTAGACAAGCAGTACAGAAAATGAATGAAAGTGAGACCCTGTTAGGGTATCGAGAAGAAAATAAAAAGCACAAAGATAAAAGATGGTTTTAAAAAATACATCATCATCAGTAAAAGACAGAGGCAGATAGGATGGTCAAACACGTATTCCAGCATCAGTGGGTAAGTGTTTACCGATGATGTGAAAGAAGTAGGCAGATGAATTATACCATCTGTCAGGATTCAGCCAAATGCAGAAAAGCTGGTTAGACTTCTCCTATAATAATCCAAACATACTCCAAAAATAATGGAGGAATTAAAATATGATTTTTTTCAGAAGCAGTCAGTCATCAGATCAACCAGACTTATCTCTGCCCTCCTAACACCTTATCAAGCCCACCACACAGTTTGCACTTCTTTACCTTTCTCCCTTTGCACTCCGTCCTCATAATAGAACCAGCTCTTCATGTTAACACCTTCGTTTATCACTAAAGCTTAAATGTTGTGGCCATGATGGCTTCAATGGGAATCAGCCCTGGACATAAGATTAGATAAACAGCTCTGTGGATGCGGATACATGAGCATTTCCATTTCCCTCATCTCTTTCAGAGTGCAGTCTCATCTGAAGAAGTGCTTTGAAGACATTGCAAGGATGATGTTCACTGATGCACTCGATATCGCCCACATGAAGAGCAATGAGGGTGAAACTGTGCAGCTCCGGGACATCATTTCCACCTCCAACGCCAGGGGCCAGATGGAGAAATGGCTTCTTGAACTGGAGCATACTGTAAGGTGTTTCCACTGTTATTGGCCTGCTTTTAGATTTAAAGCCCTTCAGTGCACAGGTGAGGTCTGATTGCGGGGATCTTTCATAACTCATTCCTCTTTCATAACTGGTTTTTATAATGATGTTGGCTGTATTTATTTGGGGAAATTTGCAACATCGTGTGATTCAGTGTTTCCCACTAATGGATCATTTTATGGTGCATTTAAGGTCATACGGGATGAAATCAAGACATACCCTCAAACGGGTGCCTGTCTGATGGACAAAGAATAGACTATCTATGAAACCATTCATTCAGGACAAGTGGATTTTTCTTTTTAAAGGTACAGTATGTAAAAAATCAAAGGTCAATGGCAGAAAAATGTGATATATAATTCTAAACTGTGTTTCTATTGATGTGTAATCACTGCACTAGAATAGCTGTTATGTGTTTATTTTCTTAGAATGAGTCATTTATATCTACTTACTGGGCGGTGCACATATGGATGCTGCCATATTTGTTCCACCATTTTTACTATGGTGTCCCTGAATGGACAAAACAATGTGAGTGGATTGAGAACCCTCTGAACTTTAAACTGCTGTACAAGCTTTGTTTAATGGGAGTTAGAGATTGTTTGGGATCATTAACGCCTTAAAAGACAATAAAAAATAGTTACTCCAGTCATAGCTACACCTGAGACCACTGGATCCACTCACACATGAAAACATCTTTATGTCTCGGAGAATTTTGGTTCCTAACGGCCACCGTACATTTACAACAATGCTTGGAATATGAAGTAATTTGATGGAAAACATCTTTTCTTTCAAATACCCATTTTTACCACTAGATGTCAGTAATTCTTACATACTGTACCTCATACATTTTTGCTAACATATGTGTAGTTTACAAATCTGGCATTGGGAAAAACTATCTTATTATTTTATTTCCAGCAGATCTAACAACGTACACATACAAACCCATGTTTAGAAATAATATCAATACAAATAGAATAAATAAAGAAAAGGGAGGGATGCATCTTCTGCTTGTTTTCCCTAAATCTACAGAGGGCTTTGAACTTCCATTACTTGTGTTTCAGAGCTGTAACCATGGCAATGCATGATATAAAAACAGATCAATAACAGGGTTTAAAATGTTCCCAAGGTACATTACCTTTCAATGTGTTAACACTAATGAATTACATGCTGGCTCTATGTCCAATCTATTATCTGTTTCAGCAGTAGCTTTAAACTCAGAAACATACTTACATGGGTTTCATCGTTTACATGAGCAGCTGGGATTTGCTCCCACAACCAGCCGCCTCTTTGTGTCATTCGGCTCCTTGTTTCTGATGTTTTGTGTATGTTTACTTCAGAGTGAAGGTGAGGTCCAGCCAATCACACTGAGAAAAATTGCTGTGTCTTCCTGGTGGACCTGACAGAGATGAATTCAGTGGTTGTTAAAGCAAATAAACTTGTGACCTTAAACATTATTGATGAGGTCTTGAACAAATCGTTGCAGTGTCTTGTTAAAGTGCAGCATACTGGTGTTTTTCTCTCTCAGGCCTTATGGGCAGAACAACAAAGACATGTAGCTCAGGCAAACAGGTCTCCTTTGAAAAAGAGACTGCGTGTCTCACCGGGACTTACCTGTATAGATAAAACTTGAATAAAACAAATAAAACAGGCAGACTGTGGGGTTTGTGCATGACGCTGTCCGAGCAGAACCGGGTGGTGATGGGAGCTCTTGGGCCCTTATTTACCAAGAATTCAAATAAAGAGCGCTAATTTGTTTGCAGCGCAGATAAATAGCGTGCGCTGTCTCTTCTGTGTTTGCGGGTGAACTACAAAGAATACACACACAATCAGTAACAGGCGCAAACAGCAGTATTTAAATGAGCATTTAATGTGCGCTATTGCTTTACCATGGAAAGTTCAGAGCATGTGGTAAACACAAAATGAAATTCAACCTGAAAGAGAGATATTAATTCCAGAGATATAATATGAGGCAAATAAAAAATAGAATATAAGTATCATAACTATGAAATAAAAACAATACAGTAGGTTTCCCTGTGGGTCGTAAGAGGCCAGTTTGTAAGGCGACTCTATTGAAGATGGTCTGATGTCTCACACAATGCCAGGTGCTCGACCTGCGTAAAGCTGGCCCCCCACCTCACAAAAAACTCAGTAAAAAATAGAATCAATAGTTTGTGCTGGTTATTTTCATAAAATATTTAGGTATTATTACTTTGTTCAGTGTCCACTTATTTCACTGACAGCTAAACTTTCAAGCGCAACGGTATGTAGTTGTCCTCAAAATTATTCATACCCTCCAATTAAAGAAGGAAAAATTCAGCTGTCAGTGAAATAAGTTGAAATTGACAAACGTAATAATAAATAAAAATTCTATGAAAACCATGATATTGATTTAAGATTTTGGTTCCAAAGAAATATTAAGAACAAACACACACACACAAACAAAAAAAATGTAAACAAGAATGATGGGGCTCCGAAGCTAAAATTTTATTGAGCAACGCTTTGAGGCAATCACTGCAATCAGGTGTTTTCTGTAATGTTCAAAAAGACTTTTACACCTGTTGGCAGGTATGTTGGTCCAATGTTTATGGGAAAGGTGCTCTAATGTGTCTGGGACAGTTTTGTTCAACCACAATTCAAAAGCAATAATTTACTTTACTAAATTATAATTTTGTGAATTTTCATTTGTTATTAGTTTCTTTAGTTTCCTTTTATCTGAATATATATATATGTATTGCATATATATACACACAAATATATACATATATATATACTGTATATATATATATATATATATATATATATATATATATATGAATAATTTGAGAGTTCATGTTAAACCTTTAACAAAAACTATTTCAGATTCTTTGTCAGTCTGATTTCTCCTGTATGTTTGTTCTCCTTCAGGACTTTTGTTTGGAGCCCTCCTCCTCCATATGGGAGGGGCACCTGAGGGCCCCAGCTGGCACAGGAAAGACAGAGATAACCAAAGACTTTGTTAAAGCTGTGGCCAAGCAGTGTGTGGTGTATAACTGCTCAGATGGACCTGGCTACTTTGCTCCAGGCAAATTCTTCAAAGTGAGTGAATTCTCTCAGTACGACTTAATCCTGATGAAACTAAAACGCCCCAGCAAATGTACTTTGGACAAGTTCATTAGAGTATAGAATCACACATGCAGTTACTTTTTTTGGGCTGAAGCGTGCAGAAACCATACATCTACCTGAGAACACCAACCATTTACACTACTGGTGCTTCAAAGAGCGCAATGATAGAGAGCGATATCAGTTTTAGGGTTGCACTGCCCTCATATCTCAGTACGGGGGAACGCAGCATCATGATATGGTAACACTTCTACAGTATGTTGATGTTAGACGTATGATGTCACACTAACCACACAAAATGATTGGCCCCGTTTACACTGCCATTAAAAGTGGTCCATATCTGATCTTTTTGCTCTTAAGTGACACAGATCGGATATTTTGTTGCCAGTGTGAACGCACCAAACCGCTTCAGATCTGATCTTTTCACATCAGATCGGGGCCACATCAGGAGGTAGTCCAAATCCGATCTGTATCAGATCTTTTCAAATGCGACCGCAGTCTAAACAGCCATGTGACCCGTATCGGATACGTATCAGACCTTGATGTCATCTTTGGGCGACATACGTTGTTTGTGTGCACAGGTAAAGAAGTCGGTGTTGTGATGTTTGGTCGGCCTGTCACATCATTACGAACTTACTCAAACTGCTGGTGTCAGTCACTTTGGGGCCACTTTGGGGCCTGCGAGCGTTTACATTGGAGTCTGAAAAAAGTCGGATTTTACCTGTAATGTAAACAGACATCCAGATCTGGACCAAATCAGTTTCATGTCACTTCTGCCTGCAGTGTAAACGTAGTCTTTGAAACACATAACTATGGACACCATATTGAAATTTTCTAACCATCACCGTGTTGTAATCTACTCGTATGTGCTTTCTGACTTTGTATGAATGTGTGTGCTTGTGTGTGTGTGTGTGTGTGTGTGTGTGTGTGTGTGTGTGTGTGGGTGATCAGGGCCCTCGGTCTTGTGGAGCTTGGGCCTGCTTTGATGAGTTTAACTGCTTTGAGTTGGAGATCCAGTCTGTTGTGGCTCAGCAGATTCTCACCATACAGAGGTTGGTTTTCCTTCTTTTAACTTTCGGTTTTTCTCCTCCCTTTCATCTTTAAGTAAGCTGACAGTATACCAGAAACAATTTTTGGCATTGTATCAGCAGCAAAGATGCAGGTTTTAAACTACAAAGAGTTACAACACAGAGCTAAGACAATTTGTGAAGACTGGCCAGGAGAACTTCAAGCACGGCTTTGTACACCGCAGCACAGCAGTGCGCCGTCTTTGGGTGTGAATGGCTTTCTCAGAAGATGTAAGAACCAAAACAGCATCCAGGATATGCTCAGCCCAAAAACTGGACTCATTATCGCATTTAGGCTCTTCTAAATGTTGTCCTTCACAGTTGTACATTTTTCTAGATAGAATTTTAGGTTTGGGGATAAATCAAAATACTTGACATGATTTTTCTGATCCAACTTGATAAATTGTGAATCTAGACCTGAAGCCTTCCGCATGAAGACGACCATTTGTATTTAAAGTCTGTGTGATTATCAGCTGATGTGATAAACATGCATTTTCTGGATGTGTCCATTACAAATAGATGTGTCACACAAGCACACCATAAAACAAAAACAAAAAAGAAGAAAGCTCATTAGTATTAAAATTCTGTATTTAAAGAATATGCCTTTACAAACCCTTCAGTGTACATTACAATTTGGGTGTTTCATTGACCTGCCTTTGAAGACAAAACCTCCAGAAATGATGCGAGCTCAGACAGCGGTTCCTCTGCAGTTAAGAGCACAAAACACACCTCCCTGAAGGATTTAAGATTCAAGTGGTTTACAAGTTACTGCATTTGGTGCTATTTACATGTACGGAGGAGGATTAGGGCCACTGAAGAAAAAAAACATGTAATTCTGAGAATTCTGATTCAATATCAGAATTCTGTTTTTTTTTCAGAACATTAAAAAAAATTCAAGAGATTTTTCTTTAATTTAAACAGAAGAGTTAAAAACCCCTTTTTTTTAATGTTCTGGAAAAAAAGTCAGAATTCTGACTTTTTTTCAGGAAGTGGAAAAAAACATCTCCAGATTTTTCTTTTTTATATTTTGGAAACAAAAGTTGGAATTCTGACTTTTTTCTTCAGAATCTTATTTGTTTTTTTTTCAGTGGCCTGAATCCCCTTTAAAGCTTTACTACAGATGCACACTTAACCTAACTGTAACTACAGTCGTCCTCAAAATTATTCATACCCTCAAATTAAAGAAGGAAAAAATCAGCTGTCAGTGAAATAAATTGAAATTGATGAAAGTAATAATACATAAAATTTATGAAAATCATGATATTGATTTTTAATTGTGGTTAAACAGAAATATTAAAAACAAACACACAAAAAGTAAAAAAAAGTAAACAAGCATGATGGGGCTCCGAAGCCAAAATTTTGTTGAGCAACACTTTGAGGCAATCACTGAAATCAGGTGTTTTCTCTGATGTCTAAAATACTTCTACATTTGTTGACAGGTATTTTGGTCCACTGTTCATGGGAAAGGTGCTCTAATGTGTCTGGGACAGTTATTTTGTTTGTTTGTTTTTTTTAAATTACTATTTTCAACCACAATTCAAAAGAAATATTTTCTTTAACTTAATTATAATTTTGTAATTTTTTAAATTTATCATTAGTTTCTTTAGTTTCTTGTTATTTAAATTACTATTGTGAATTTAGCCTTTTCTTGAGGACGACTGTAAATGCTGATGTTTGAGGTAAAACCGGCCCTTCGTGTGCTGTCCTGACTATGCTGGACACCCACAACTACCCGACAACCTGAAGCTGCTCATCTCATTTTTAAAAAATGTTTTAATTAGCATTGTAAATATTAAACATTCAGTGATGCATCATTTTTTTGTTTAAAAATCTTCCAGAGGACAGAACTGTAGGACTGTTCTGTATGTGTCCTAACATCCCGGTCAGAAGGCGCGGTTAAATGCAGCACTAAGACTCGCCGCCTCTCTCTAGGCTCTCCTCAGGACTGTTGTGATGATGGTGTCAGATTATGTCATGATCGCAGAGACAGCGAGGCCTCTGTCGGTGAAAATTGTGGCCACTTATCGGCTCTGCTCGGAGCAGCTGTCCTCACAGCTTCACCACGATACGGGACGAGAGCCGTCAAGCCTGTCCTGACCGCTGCTGGAAACCTCAAGGTTGGTCAAAACAGATTCACTCTGATATGACGAACAAGTTGTCATATCAGTTGTCATTTTCCCCGAAAAGAAAAAAGAAGAAGGAAAATCAGATAGTTATACCATATTATGCCTCACACTGTCATTGCAGTAGATCTTACTGGGGACTTTGTCTCAGGCTAATAAGAACAATAGTAAATAAATAGGAGGAAGGGCTTCAGCTGAGTCGCTCTGTGGAATAAAGAAAAGAAGCTTGGCTGTTTCATGGAGAGAAGAAAGGGAAGAAAAAATCTCTAAAAGAGGTTTTCAAAGTTTCTTTTTAAGCACAAGCCCGGGATTTATCTCCCTTTTTTCAGGTTTTTTTGGACTGAACCTGATACCATTATAAAACACACTTTTTGAGCAGAGACAGAGGTATGTTTAGTTCCCTAGCAACAGCTGCTTACACTGCCTCTTGTAACAGGGGTGCCTGTCAGTCAGATGTATAGTGCTACTTTTCCTTCCTAGAAAATCAGCCACAACGTGTCCTGTGCTCATCTTATTCCTTTGTTCACGCCTCATTTTCAGACTTTTTCCTCATGTTTTTCTCCTCGTGTTTTCCCCTTTCTTCTCTTCGAGGATGCTCCTTTTCTTTCTTTCACTTTCGCCTGCCTTTCCCAGATGAAAATCAAGACACTGCTGAGATCCATTATCGATGTCAATCTGGCCAAGTTCCTGGCCCTCGATCTGAAGCTATTTGAGGTGTTTTGAGCTCCTGGCGACGTGATTAATGGAGCGTTTCTCCTCCAGTGATGTCAGGCTGTTAATTCCTCTCAGTTCACTCTGATACACAAGGACAATCTCTATTTGAATCAGAATAGTTCACTGAAATCCAAGTGTGCATTAGTGGATGGTTTTCTGAAATGTTCTGTATCTATTATCTGTATGTCCTCATCCCTGAATATCTCCATCTGAATGTGTTCAATGATGTCATTATGCTTTTAATTCAAAGGTTGATACAATGAAAGGACTCCCCAAATAATCCCTAAATATTTCACCTCTTTTTCCTCTGGCTATCTCCTCTTCCCAGGGGTACACTCCCAGAATGAGACTACTATGTTCTCCTGGAGGCCATTACTGTAGTGAAAAATGCAAACACATGAACCTTTACGCCACTGAGTTCTTTGTAGAGAGAGGCTTGTAATTCTTTGAGATGATGATAGGAAGACTTAGTTTCATTCTAGTGGGTCAACCTATTGGGGAAAAACCAGTGCCTACCGTGTGCTGCTGCAGCGCTTCATGATGTCCATGAAAAGGTTTGAAAAACAGAACTTCAATCAACTTAGAAATATAATTAGAGGGTTTTTATTTAAGAAAATGACAACAAAAGGTGAAAAATGGCACACTGGGACTTGAAGGAACAGTACACCCACAGAATGATGTGAGCTCATTTTCTACTCACCCTCATGCTGAGCAAGACTTTGGAGCACTTCTTTGATATCTCAAATGCAGCCGGAGATCCGGGGGGTTTTCGTTTTCCCCCCAGCTTTCATATAATGGAGTTCACCGGCGACTGAACCAAAAAGGTCCATAAAAGTCCACAAAAACTTGGCAGTATTCCTCCATACTGCTCGTCCAATGTAATCCAAGTGTCCTGAGTGGGTCCATAATTTACTGGAAACGACATCATTTAGTATATTTTTGTAGCCTAAGCTGTCGTACATGTAGCTGCCGCAAAACACACCCCTACGAAAGCGGACGAGATCGCGCGTTCTCTTTTTCTTTCTTTCTTTCTTTTAGATCAATATCCAACCCCTCCTGTGTTTGTCCGCAGCTCGGTCACTCTTAGCACAATGTAAACAGCAAATTTCTTCTTCTGTGCTTGCATTATCGGCAGAGTAGGCGCTGAACATCGCGGCTTCCGTAATGTGAACTCACAGGGGCACGCTTTGCGGCGGCCAGATCTACTAGTGTTTAGGCTATAAAAATATACTAAATGATGTGGTTTCCAGTAAATTCTGGACGCTACCCAGTCACGAAACTTGAATTACATTGGACGAGCAGTATGGAGGAATATTGCCAAGTTTTTGTGGACTTTTATGGACCTTTTCGGTTCGAGATCCGGTCACTTCTTTTATTTCTCCGGCTGCATTTGAGATATTGAAAAAGTGCTCCAGAGTCTTGCTCAGCATGAGGGTGAGTAGAAAATGAAGGACCATCATTCTGTGGGTGTAATAGAGGTCATGTACTATGTAGGCAGAAATTAGCTCAAAAAGAAAGCTTGTCAGACTTAGCAGCTGTTACCGTAGGGGGGCGGGACTTAGCAAAGGGTCAATTATCATCCATTGTTGATGAAAATGCGGCTTGTGTGAGCAGATGATACGCAGTACGCAGCTTGTTGACATCATATACGCAAGATGTCTGTGAAGTTCGGTTTTATTCTCAAACTTCAGTTATCCCGTGCGAATGTGCCTCAGAAAAAAATGACTTAGGGGGGGTAATTTATTCATTACATGTGGTCCCCAGGTAAAACGTATTCCGAGTAGGGCTTTAGTCCTTGAAACATGAACTCACTGAATCTGTAAAAAAAAAAAAAAAAGAAAAGAAAGACAGACGGGGAAAAACAACCTTCTATGCCAAGTAAAAATATGTGACACTCCGTATCCAAGGCTTATATGAGAAACATGCTTGTCCCAAGTAAACACATCCATCCAATTTGTCAGAGCTGTAGTCTTTGTTTAGCAGTTATCGATCTCAGAGAGAGGGGCAGAACTGGCGTGTTGTATTTACATGGCTGCGAGGACTGAGAGGCATCCCTTTATTTTTTTTTTTTTTTTTATTTATTTTATTTTTACTATTTTTTTTTATTTTCTTTTTTTTTTTCCCTTCCCCTTTTTTTATTTTTTCACCTCACTTTTTCTTATTTTCCTTGTTATACATTTTCTCTTTTCCCCTTTCCTCCTCTCCCCCCCCCCCCCCCCCCCTCTCCCCCTCCCCCCTCCCCCCTCCTTTCACCCCCTCCCCCCCTCTCTATCCCCCCCCCTTCCATTTCCCTCCTCTCTTTCTTTTTTTTTTTTTTTTTTTTTTCCCCCCTTTTTTTTATCCCTTTCCTTTATTCCCCCCTCCTTCTTTTTCATCCTTTTTTCTCTTTTTTTTTTTCTCTTCTCCTTTTTTTTCTAAAATCTTTTAAATTTAATTTATTTATTTTTTTAAAGTATTATTAAATTTTCTATTCATCTCTTTTTTCTTTTAATATTTTTTTACTCTCTTAATTTTTTTATTTTTTTTTTTTTTTTTTTTCCAATTTTTTTTTTATTCCATATTTTTTTATAAAAAAATATTTGTATATATATTTATATATTTAGATTATTTTTTACAACTTTTTAAAAATTTTTTTTTTTTAATCCACTGAGGAGACAGATGAAGGCCTGCTGATGAACGTCGGGGAATGCCACATTTATCATCGTCATCCTTGTCACTGCACATCCACTGATCATGTCCAGCTCTGCTTCTCCTGCTCTCTTTCTCTGCTTTTTGTTTACCAGCCGTTTGCTTTTCCTTCGCTTCTAATTCAAACATCAGCAGAATTCATTGCATTATTTATTCTTTTGTATTCTTTGTTTTATCAGCTATTGGTCGAGTTTTGATTTGGTCACTGCCGCTTGTTGGGTGAGTAGCCCACATGTCACATTCGGCACAGCCTGGATTGTGTTCACAATGCATTTTTCCCTCCCTGAACGCAGGTGGCCCGGGTCCTGGACTACCTCTCAACCTGGGTCGCCCGGGCCTGGACGGTTTGCTTTTATATGGGCAAAATTTGTGGTCCAACGTGCTCAGGCACGGCCCCAAGCATGCCATGTGAAAAGGGCCTGAGCCTCGGAACGCCGCTGGGCAGTGACGGCTTGAAAATGCACATAATGAATGTTGGTGTGACATCAAAACAAGTCAGAAAGGCAGATTTTTCAGGTGGAAAAGTTACGTTGAGGGTCTTTAAAACTGTATGAAGATCATGGAAAGTTGGTGGAGGTGCAAGTTCCATTTGCTGTGAAACATTACAACCACTTCATGGGGGTCGCTGACCTGTCAGACCAGCGGATTGGCTGAAATTCCCCATGAAGAAAGAGCAGGAAGTGGAACATAACAGTGCTGTATCATTTCATGGACACGTCTGTGACAAACAGCGACGTGCTCCACATGGAGCTGCGAGGCAGACTGCAGCGGCAGCTGATGACGCACCGAGCAGTCAACGTCCAGGAGCAGGTGACAGCCGAGCTTACTGGTGTGCTAAAACAGCATCCCTGTTGCTGCTGTTGAGGGGGCATCTTGCTGAAAAAAGCCCACATGGGGGGGCAGGACTGCAGGCTGTGCAGGTATGTGAGGTGCTTCTGCGTGTCATCGTTGACAGGAACTGTCACAAGGCCGAACGGAGCTCCACTGTGGAGCACTAGAGCTTTGCTTTGTGCATTGAGCTACCTGGGCCCTCAGAACTGTTATGGACAGTTTATTTTGATGCACATCCTTTTTCAGATTGTGCTCTCTGTTTATACTTAAAGGTTGAATATGGAACATTTTTATTAAAAGCTATATTTCTAAAAAAAAAATATAATAATCCCATGAGTTGTTTTGAGGGGTGCAGAATGAAAGTGCATTTCCTAAAATAAATTATATTTAGCCTGAAAATAAATATAAAATAAAGTGGCCTGAGAAGAGCAAAAACTGGAGTAAATTTAGGTGAAGACTACGCTAGATGAACCCACATAAACGTTTTTCACGGACATGGAAACGCAGAAATGGCGACTTTCCTCCTGGATTGGTAAGCTAACTTGTTTGCTAACCTGGCTAATGTTAGCTGTCAGTTATAAACTCCTGTGCATTACTTGTTGGACATGCTGCAGGCTGTTGGTCACTTGCTGTATCGGCAGGGGGCCTGGCACCCAAACAACTGGGGGTGTTTTTTTGCCATTGCAACACACGTGATGTTGCTGTTCTGTCCGTATTCTATATTCAACCTTTAAATTAGCCGTATCATGAAAAATGGACTTTTAAGAGCTTTTCAGTATATTACTGTGTTATTTTCCCATAAAAACTTCATTTGAGCCGCTTTTAAGCTCTTCATTTATGCATATTTGAGTAAAAAAGTCCCTACAGCATTTAAAACAATAAAACAAGAGTTTTGACAGGAAATCTCGGCATGGACTCCGGATATCTCCCAGAAATCCTCATCTATGATTGCAAATTAACCAGAAATCCAAATGCAAGATATAATAGATGGTGGGATAATCAGAGTCTTCGCAGTTTCACACTGAGGAGCATTTTTCTGAATTTTTTTTTTTTTATAATTTTTTCAACATAATTTGATGCAGATTAGTTAACTGCACGTTTGAACATCTGAGAGGTCTTGCCTCGTCACATTACTGACTTGCTGCCAGCGAACATAACTAGCTGTCAAATGTTCCTGCACTTGTTAGCGATGTCCGATATTATCGGCTTACTGATATCATCGGCTGATATTGGCACTGAAATGTGATATCGGAAAATATCGGTATGTGTTTATTTGGACTGATATTTACACTGATTTAAATCTCGCGAGACCTCATTCTGTTACAAAATTTTTAGCAAGATCTTGTTCCATCAGCGTTGGTCAAGCATGAAGAAAAGTCCCTGTTATTGTGGAAGAACTTCATATCCCAGCATTCCTTTCAGAGTCATGTGACTACGGTGCAGCTGCTGCTGCTACAGGCTGACTTGCTTTGAAGCTGCTGATAATATGTCTGTTTTTAAGTTGTTGGTTAAGTTACCAAGTTGTCAGAAGTATTAGAATTAGCCACATGTTGGCTAATACCTGCTAGTATCTGATCATAGATATAAACACTAGATGCCACCTTCAGACCCGTAGCAGTCGCCATCTTGGGCAGGGGTTTCTTACAAGCAGTTAGGTCCATATCTATGGTCGCGTTTCTTTGACTTCATGCCAAAGATTGTTCAGCCGTCTGCAGCTGTCATTGACTTCAGACCAGAAGACTTGGACAGAACTGGACGGTCAACTCGTTTGAAAGGAGTGATGCCATCTAGTTTTACTTTTCCTCATTGTTTTTGCAAACTTTGTATCATGAAAATTTTTCACATGATCAAAATATTTCAGTGCTCACTAAATGATTATAAAAGAAACGGTTAGAAAATTTTCCTTTTTGAATTCATCCTCATATAAACATTTAAAACTTAATTAGTGTCACACACTTCATGTTAAAATGCAATATTCTGAGAAGACATTTTTTTAAACATCACATGAATGAGTTATTCTTATGTACCTGAAGAATATTATTTATTATCTAGACTTACCAGAAATACAAACCTGATAAAGGCGCTGCGAAAAACAAAATTATTACACCTAAAATCAGCCCACATTTACCTGAAGCAATACTGGATGATGAGCATGAAGAGAATGAATAAATTCACATGGATTATTCTGTTATACATTCAACCTGATTTTAATGTGTTCAAATGTGCAGTTTTTACTACTTTTTAGTTTTTTACTCTGGATTTTTTTTTTCAAATAATATATAAAAAAGCAGCCTGACCAGCACTATGTATGAGACACGGCAAGTCTCATAAGTCTCTCAAGTATATGTATATAATGAACCAAACGGCCTGAAAATTGGTTGAAAATTGAGTCAGTTTTGGATATTTAATCAGAGATAGATCTCTGCCTACATTGATAATGCAACGAGGATACGCGGCTTCCCCCTGCCTAAGATGGTTGCCGAGCTGACGTATGGCTCCAATGGACTGCAGCGTCGGAGGCGGCATCTAGTGATATCTATGGTATCTGATATCTGGCAGCCAGATGTCCAAAATGAACTCCTCTGGCTGAGTTAAGGATATTTTGGGATCTTGTTGTATCTCTCAGAATATGAGAGATACAACCTCACAGTTGTCTGCAGAGATCGGTATCGGTTGATATCGGATATTGCAAATTAAAAGTTGGGAAATCTCGATTATCTGTAGAAAAGCCAATATCGAACATCCCTAGCAGTTGTTCTTTTAATGTGCCAAATAAATGCTTTTCCAGCCTTGTATTGACACTGTTCCAACTCATTTTTGGGGGGATGTGCTGCTGCCATCCGATTCAAAATGAGCTCTAGTTTTCTAGGGGTGGGGCAAGATATCGATACACTGCAATATTGCGATCTTTTATGTGCCGATATTTTATCGATATTTAAAAAGTGAGTTTCGATCAATTGCACCAACGAAATCGTAACAGAACGATGAAATCTTGCAAGTTTTTTTCCCCATGAGCAGCAGTTCAGCATGTAGAGAAAGTCTCTGCTTTCCACTGATATCTGTGTGCATGTGGGAGTAAAATATAAGTTTATGAGATTAGCAAGTTATTGCATTCTGTTTTTATTCTCATTTTACTCAGTGACCCAACTTTTTCTTTGGAATTGGGATGTATTTAAGTTCTGACAAAGTTTGCAAATGTAATACGGCATGTTGACCAACCTTTGACATTTACATTTACCACAGATATTTAGACCATCGTGTCTCTATGGAAACAGTCATTTGAAACCATGGTATGCTGAAAATATTCATCTCCGTTTCTGCTACATTGTGTTGTGGAGGTACATAAAGGCTGTGCAACTTTTCCTTGATATGCTCACAGTAAATTCTCAGACTGCTCTCGTCAGGCAGACAACAGTGGGGATGAGGAATCATTCGATGTGGTTTGCAATGTGCTTCCCTCATAATGAGCAATTCAGAACTGAGTCACACAGAACAAGAAGTCTGCTGCACATGCATCCCTCACTCGTTACAATTTATAGAGCGTGCTGCAGAAAAACTATAGGTCGACACATAAAAGGAGGTAGATTAATACCCATCATTGTCTCCTCATCCTCACTTTCTGAATTTTTGATGGATTGTTGTTTAGCGGGATTGGCATTTCAATTAATTGCAAGCTGGTAGACAGAAAGGCTGCAGTGACAGGTAAACAAAAGAAACATTTGGTTGTCTTGTTAAAACGAGATCTTTAATAACTCTCATTTGGCCCTCTCACACACACAGGAGTCATACATGGGCAAGCAATTTGCAGATTGCAGTGAAGGCATGTCCTGATGGAAAATCATTTATTCCGCCTATCCTCAAATTGTTTCCAAATGAACTTGTCATCTGAAAAATGTCTGTATATAAACTTGTCATTTTACAAATTGTTCTTTGTTTTGTCATTGAATAAGTGAGATGAGGAGTGACATTACATTCCAAAGCAATCAAAATGGAAAACAAGAGCATGTCTTATTTTAATTAATATAAAAAAAGCAGTCATTTTCTTTCAAGGCAAGAAATCTTTCTTTGTCTTGGTTGTTTCTTCTGCAGCATATTTTACTTAACTAACTTCATATTGAGTAATCTAGCATCAACAGCAGTGTAGGGTATTAAATTCCCTGCATACACAATGAATTTCTTTTTTTAAAGTCAGATCATTACATTACAGAAAACTCGCTTCTCTGTCAGCAGCAGATGGCCCCAGCCCAGGCGTCCTCATTTGTTTATATTATGATAAATCAATTTAAAGCGTAGCTCTTGCCAGCCCATTTCACTGGAGAATCCACACTTGTTGTCAGCTTCAATTATGACAGTGTAGGTGCTTATTTCTGTCTCTAAGCAAACATTCTTCACTGTGATTAGAATGCAGAGGTTTCGGTAGTGACCTTGAAAGACTGCACAATCATCCTTAGAGGAAAACAAATGAATGTGACATGTGGATGCTATAAAACAGTGGTTTTCAAACTGGGGGTCGGGACCCCCCATGTGGGTCGCATGATAATTTCAGGGGACCGCCAGATCATTGTGAAAAAAACAAATAAACTAGAGCTATATGTATGTATGCATATATATTATGTACAGTATGTATATATATATATATATATATATATATATATATATATATATATTTGGATTTATATATATATATATATATATATATATATATATATATATATATACAGTCATATACAAAATTATTCATACCCTTCAATTAAAGAAGGAAAAAAAAATCATCTTTCAGTGAAATAAGTGACAGAGTAATAAATTGACAAAAAGTAATAATGAATGAAAATTCTATTAAAATCATGACATTGATTTTGAATTGTGGTTAAAAAAAAAAAAGTAAACAAGCATGATGTGGGTCCGAAGCTAAAATTTTGTTAAACAACACTTTGAGACAATCACTGCAATCGGGTGTTTTCTTTAATGGTCAAAAAGACTTCACCTGTTGTCAGGTATGTTAGTTCACTGTTCATGGGAAAGGTGCTCTATTGTGTCTGGGACAGTTTTTTTTTCCTTTTTTAAAGATTACTATTTTCAACTATAATTCAAAAGCAATATCTTATTTCACTAAATTATAATTTTGTAAATTTTTCTTTAGTAGCTTCTTTAGTTTCTTATTTGAATTTCTATTGTGAATTTATCCTTTTCTTTAATTGGAGGGTATGAATAATTTTGAGGACGACTGTGTGTGTACAGTATATATATATATATATATATATATATATATATATATATATATATTGTGAATAATTTATTCATTAATTTTTTTAACTGTACGTGAGGTGGGGCACGTATAAACGGATGCCACATGATGGTGGTGACATTTTATTCATTCATTCATTCATTCATTCATTCATTCATTCATTCAAAGTTATTACAGCTGTTATTCTAAAAATCCAAATTTGGCCCTATTTTGGTGAGGAAAAGCTCAATTTTGGGATTTGGGTGCTTTTTCCACAGCTGTTAACATAATCCACCAACATCCACTTTAGTCTCCTTATTTATGAAGATTCAAACAGTTTCCAAGCCTCCAAGAAGATGGACACAGGATGACTCATCAGATGTATCACACACTCAGTTGACAGGGGGGGTCACAAGCACCAAAGTATGTTATTTTGGGGGTTGTGGCTCAAAAAGAAAACCACTTCTGAAAACCACAGTTTGAAAAGATAGTAGTGCACTATTATTGAGTTAAGCTGCAGTGCATGTGATGCCGCCATATACTTAAAAGGTCTTCTAAATTCTAATATTTGTTTTATATTGCAGAAACATAGAAGAAAAATAAGAAATCTCCCTATGTTTTTAAGGTTGAAGAATAAATCTATTAATTAACTTCATTCAGCAAGCTGCCTCAGTATATTTCACAAAATTTTGTAAAAATGGTAAAAGTAATGGAATCATCAGTCTTGTGAGGAAAACAAATGTAGACAGTAATTGAACAAGGAGGCTGACAAAAGATATTGGTTGTTTCCTGTCAGTTGTCTCTCAATTTTGGAACAAGTACAAAGACAAGTACAAAGAAATTTGGAAGGTTGTCAAAGGGAAACATACAGGTCAACCAGGGAAAATGTCAAAGTGTCAGGATATAAAACTCAAAGCAGCAAGTCTTGAAAGCAATATTCTGGAGAAACAGGAATTATGTTCGTTAGTGTCGGTGTAATAAATGACTGCCTGAAGAGTCACTGCTGATATGAAGTTAGATGTCGGGCAGCCATTATCTCTACAATAAACGCACAGCTGAACATCAAAATTTGGACACTTTTCTCATTCCATAAGTCAAAAGTAGGAATTGTGATGCTGAGGTAATCTGTCAGCATGATGATGCATCCTAACACAAAGCAAAAGGCATTCAGACTTCTCCAAGAAAGTCAAATAAACTGACTGATGTGGCCAGCAGAGACGGAAACGATTTTGGGGGGAAATATTTAAAATGATCTTTGATAATAATAATAATAAAAAAGTCTATCATGTACAGATGATCAACAGCGGTGAACAGCCTGGAAACCATGAGGCGTATGCCTTCAAGAATTCATATTAGTTAAATAAAAAGGGGTCATTCTTTCTTCCTTTTTCTCCACTTAATTTAAAACTTTTGAAGTATGCCTTATAAAGCCAAAATGTTAAGCTGTAAATGGTAGTTTCCCTGTCCTGCAAGTACTGTGAAAAATAGCCAAAAAAACCAACTGTCAGAGTGCCGATGTCGTATTTTTGCCATGATTGTATTTGGCATCAACACCAGAGTGGGAATGCGTAACACTCCATGTCCATGTCAGGTTCAAAGTTGCATTTCTGTGTTCTTTAGGAAATAAAAATCTCTGGTTTAGAAGTGTTTCATTTGTATGAATCTTTTTTTTTTTTTTTCATTTTGATTCCTTGGCTTGGGTGCGCTTGTGGCTGAGCTGAATAAATGGAAGGGAGTGAACCATCTTGTCAGTCATTCAGGATCTTTGTATCTGTGGAAGGAGGCGGAGCCACAAGCACACATACATACATACATACAGTACATAGACCACGGAGCATGGACACGCTTATTGAAAAGTCTGAGAGTCTTTTTCATTTAATTTTTTTGTTTTTGATTATTTATTTAGGATATGTAAAAGTTCCGGTTCTGGACATGGCATATGGTATGGTATATATAGTATGAGACGGTATGGTATTGTATGTATGGTACGGTATGTAGGGGACTGTATGGTATGTATGGTGTGGTATGTATGGGACTGTATGGTACGGTATGTATGGTATATATAGTATGAGACGGTATGGTATTGTATATATGGTACGGTATGGTATGTATGGTGTGGTTTGGTATGGTATAATGTTTGTAGGAACTGTTCTCTGACACGAATCTGGCAAAGTCCCTGATTAATCTGATCCTTGATTCTTGCAGTTTGCTCTGGTTGGAGTTTTGTGCTCAGCAGTACTTCTACTGTCACTGATTATTGTAATAGCGCCATTTACAACAACAACAAATTAACTGCATTTCCATCCAGCCCTGTAGGAGTTTTGCAGTGCAGACCTGGTATCCTGATAGCAGCCCATCACATACAGTTCCTATTCACTCTCTCTAAGCCTCATTACAACTGTGCCTTTGTTAAAATCAACCTGCATAATGCAACATGCAGCTTTTAGAGCAAATTAGTGGGTATGACACAGTTTATACACAAAAGTCAAAACCACAAGAGCTTAGAAACACAAAACCAATATTTAAGGCCTCCAAAACCATCTGATGTGGCATTTTTTGTTTGGTTGCATTGCCCATTCATAACAGAGCACTCGAACACAGCACGGTGACTGAATCTAAAACAGCCTTGTAACGTCCGTAGAATACAAATTGAAAATATCTGATAAAAACTGGAACTGTCAGGATTTGTTTTGCTTTGCACTGATGTTTTTGTTCTTCAAGACAGAAATGAAATGCTTACACGGAGAGGGAAATTGGACTGAAAAAAGAAAAATCTTAAGAAAAACTGCTCTGGTTAGAAGTTTTATGAAACTTTCATACAGAAAAGTATCATTTTATTGTAAATTAATACTAAAAACTAATAAATTTACTGAAATTTGGAAAAGTAAAACTGAACACCTTCATTTATTCCTGTTATTTTCAGCTTGTTATTTTCGGAAACAGTTTTTTAAACAGACACACTGATAAAAAAACAAACAAAAAAAGAAACTTGTAAGTTTTCCTGAACCAAATGACACAGTTACAGTGAATTCTTTCAGCATTTACTGTACTAATCAGGTCAGCTTCCACACACACAGAGAACGGAAAAGTTTTAGCAGATGAGCCCTTTCCTTTGCCCCCTGCAATTACTTCCAATTGATTTTTTCCTTCTTTTTTCACATGTGAATCGGGTTTTATTATCCCCCCTGTGGCAGACTGCACTGATGAATGCCTTTCAACCTTCTCTCCCATGTTTTTCAGCCAGTCATTATCAAAGTGTTGAATTAATCAGCTTTTTAACAGCAGGAGCCATCAGGAGGCTGCTAAGCCTCATTTTCAACTCTTACAGTATCCCTGCTGGTTTTTTCTTTCTTTTTTACAACAAAGACATCTTTTTGCTGTGGATTTTGTTTTCTTCTGTTGTCTGAAATTATCTGTACACTGGTTGATGCTGGATGTTGAACGTTTAAATCAAGATTATACTAGCAACCTTTTTCTTTACAAGGAGAATTTTGATGACAGAGAAAGTTTGCCTATGCCAGCAGAAAGTGAGGCTGCAAGACCTCGATATACACAAACACTTGTATGCACACTATTATGACAGTACAATCATGGGCAAATATTCCATTTTAGTGTTGTCTAGGAAGACCAAACACAAAAATTTTCAAGAGTACATATTAATAAACGGGACACCGCTGATTTAGTAGTTTTATCATTATCTAGCGTGCTCCTGTCTCCTGTACTGTTGAAGACTCAGGTCTTCTTCCAGACTCTTTCATGTCTTTCATATCATTCAGTCACATCACATCATCAGACTCTCTCTTTACATTTTTGTCATTCTGTTTTTTTTTTCATTTAAGTGTTTATTTTTTTTTTTTTCATTTTTCAACAAATAAT
The DNA here is from genome assembly GCA_023101725.1 of Atherinomorus stipes. NCBI lineage: Eukaryota > Metazoa > Chordata > Actinopteri > Atheriniformes > Atherinidae > Atherinomorus > Atherinomorus stipes. The sequence continues at coordinate 2,109,601 of JALJCO010002854.1, read as the reverse complement.
AAAAACCATACAAAACACAGCAAACAGGCAAAAATAAAACAATAAAAAACAAAACAAAAAAAAAGGCGGTCAAAACAGAACTATGAGGACAACCCCCAATTTTTGTCATTCTGAAAGTCAAAGAGCTGCATGTTTAATATTTAAATCTTTAAAACAAAATTTTAAACCTGTTCTTCTTGTGTGTCACTTGCTGGGTTTCCATTACACTTTCGTAGAAAATTAAAAGTGATAATTTAGAAAAAGTACAATTGTGACATACAGGTGTTTACATTGAATGGTATGAGCCGTTATTCTGGTAAAATCCCATCCCGCAAGACTCCACTTTGAGGAGGATGGAGATAGAAACATGTGTTTTAGAGCTGCTGCTGCTCCTCAGCAGATGATGAATCAGAGGTAAAGTCCGTATGTGCGGAGCCTCCGATCATATCAGCAGGGAAAAAACACTCGCAGCAACTTCCAGGACAGACACTAGAAAACGGGGGTTCTTGTTTTCCCCCAAATTTCATATCATGGAGTTAATCCGCGCTCAACACAAAAAGGTCCATAAAAGTCCACAAATACTTGGCAATATTCCTCCATAGTGCTCATCTAATGTAATCCAAGTGTCCTGGTGGGTAGTGTCCATAATTTACTCGAAACAACATCATTTAGTATATTTTTTTTAGCCTAAACAGTAGTACATTGCACTTTCTATTTGCATGTTCGTGCGAGTTCACAACACTACAGAAGCCGCAACGTACAGCGCCTACTCTGCTGATAATGCAAGCATAGAAGAAGAAATTCACTGTTTACATTGTGCTAAGAGCGAACAAGCTGCAGACAGACCGGGACAAACACAAAAGGGGCTGGCTATTGATGTAAAACAAAGTAAGAAAGAAAAACAGAACGCACAATCTTGTCTGCCGCGGCTTCCGTTGTGTTGTGAACTCACAGGGGCGCGCTTCGTGGCAGCTAGATGTAATACTGTTTAAGCTATAAAAATATTGAAACGTTCAGTTGCAAAAACAGCAATCCACCCTTTAGAAAAAACGGAGTTAACCGTTTTTCGTCGCTGTCGCGTATAAACCTCCTATCTCTATTTAACATCATTAAAACCCTATACTTAATGTGAGAGTGATTTGGTGAAAATATTCAAAAAGTAAATGAAGAGTTTATTTGCAGAAGCAGTTAACTCCATTTTTTCTAAATGGTGGTTAACTGTTTTTGCAAATGAACTCTTCATATACTAAATGATGTCATTTCAAGTAAATTATGGACGCTTCCCACTCAGAATACTTGGATTACATTGGATGAGCAGTATGGTGGAATATTGCCAAGTTTTTGTGGACTTGGCAAGCGCCAATGAACTCCATTATATGAAAGTTGTGGGAAAACGAAAACCTCTCTGATCTACGGCTGCATTTGAGATATTAAAAAAGTGTTCCAGAGACTTGATCAGCATGAGGGTGAGAGGAAAATGAACGCACATCATTCTGTGAGTGTACTATTCTTTTAAGTCCACGGACTGCAAGTACGGTACATTTGGGCTGATGTGAAAGTGGACCAGTTTCAGTTTTGGTCCAAACTAAAGAACCATACTGAGACCTCTCAGTATGGTTCCATATGGACTCCAGTACGGTTCGGTGATGGTGAGAACACTGCGCAGCCTCGATTTGGCCCATTTACAACAGTTCCCTTAACCCTGCAGTACATGATAAGTAAAACAGACACTACCGGAGAGATCGCCGTACATGTCTCCAAAATACAAGGACCTTGGCCTGTTTTCTGATGGCTATCTCAAACAAATGACAAACAGAAGATGTGAAACAACTGCTTTGAAAGAATTCAGTATATTTCCTAGTAGGACTTTGACTATACCTGGGCAGCATGGTAGTATAGTGGTTAGCACCACAGCCTCACAGCAAGGTCGCTGGTTTGAGCCTTGGCTGGGGAGCAGTTCAGACATTGGCCTTTCTGTGTGGAGTTTTCATTTCCTCTCTCCGTGTGCTTCAGCTCCCCCCCACCATTCAAAGACATGCATGTTAGGTCAACAGGTCTCTCTGGCAAATGAGACTGTGTGTCTCAGTGGGACTAGCTGTATAAATAAAGGTTAAATAAAACAATATATCAAGGAGTAATCCCCTCCCCCCACCCCATTCATTCATCCATAAGTGTGCTCAAACTTCAGACTTCGTGTTAAATGGAGATCATCTCACTTGGGAGTTCACTTTGCTCTCAGCTTCCATCCTGTCTGCATGGTGGAGCAGCTCTGTCCCATGCCGCAACCAGCAGACCGTGGCACAATCCCAAATCTGGCACAAGTGATAAAGGAAGACAGCATTCAGATCATGTGAATACGAATGGCATGTTGCCCTCGTACCTTCAGAAAACTTTCCACAAAGCTCCTTCATCTGCCCCCACACTAATCTAGAGGGAGACTAAAAACAAGCTGCTCTGGTGGTTTATGATTTATACAGGAGAATGATGATGTACAGTGGCTGCATCATGTGGTTATTCACATCACAAATCCTCTTTAATTATTCAGATTTTTGCTCATATGACTTGACAAGCATATGTATGCTTGCTGTGCATATACTCAAACACCTGCAATGATCAAGCAAAGACAAACTCACAAGGTCCATAAAACTGAACATTTCTTGTATTTCTTAAATAAATGACTAATTTTCTCAAATTAGTCATTATGCCCTTCTTCTGCAACATACACTGCCTGGCCTGAAAGAAGTCACCGCCGCCTGGATTTAACTACACTGTAAGCAAATATGTACGAGCCTCCTTTGTATAATTTCTGCATAGCCAATTATCTCTCAGTTAATTAACCCCAACTGGAGGAGCTTCTCATTTCTTAAACAATCATAACGAATGATGCATCCTGCGGCCATGAAAAAAACTTTAGTCTGTTTAAGACGAGTCAAATCACTGGCATGCACCAAGCAGAAAAAAAAAATCTAAGGAGATTGCAGAAACTACTAAAACTGGATTCAGAACTGTTATTACCCATTATTAAAAACGTGAAGGAAAGTGGAAAACCAGTGTCTTTGAGGAAGAAATGTGGTTGGAAAATATTCTGAATGACTGTGATCAGCGATCAAAGCTCAGGGCTACAGTATGTTTTACAGTGAAAGTAAGACTGCAGAATGCAAAGGGAACTCAAGGGATTGGAACTGAACAGCTGTGTAGCCATCAGAAAACCACTAATCATTGTGGCTACCTAGAAGAAAAGGGCTTCAGTTTGCTAGGGAGCATAAAGATTGGCGTCTGGAGCAATGGAGGATTAGGGCATGTTGTTTGACAGGTCCAGTTTTTAAAAAAAATTTACTAGTATGATTCCAGGTGGGAAATTCAGTCTGCATTTTGTCCACATCTGGATTGACCAGATGGCAGTGGGCTGCTATGTGTCAGTGCCCGGGGATCAGTTGGTGGGGGTTAAGGACTTTGGCCGGGGGTCCACAGAGGCTAAACCCTTGGTGCCGTGCCAGGGACTTGAGTTGGGGTTACCCGGTCCAAAGCCCTTATCTTTAACCAGTGTAACTAGCCTACCAACCCCTATTTACACTGTTGATAGGGGCATCAAACCAATGGCACCCCCAAAGGGTGGCCAGGGCCCCCTGAGCAAAAAGGTGGCCAGATTTGCCCATTGGCCATCCAAGCAAAAATTATATATTTTCATTTGTATCACCATTTATGTATTAACATGACGCAGCATGCTTTGCTGATATTTGAATGTCAAAATCTTTATAAGCTATTACAAATAAATTAGATGAAAAATATTGCATTAGACCTACCATTTTCTGCCATTGCTGTTTTGCCGTGTCATGCCTAATTGACTCGGTCTTTCTTATATAAATTTACCCGGGAAGACGCCACCCAGAACCGCCCCAACCAGTTTCTAATGCTCCTTTCACATCAGCACCTACTTAGCCCGGCTCTTGCTGGGCCGACCCCACACGACACCAGTTTAGTTTGTTCAATTGAGGCCATCTTTAGCTATGCCAGGGTTTTTAGTGTGGACAAACTGGCCCTTATTTATACAGCCCTTTCCAGTGCCCAACAGACACACAAAGTGCTTTACAGCAGGGGCAACAGACAAAGAAACAATGAGGCAAACAACATAAAAAGCAAAGTTAGAAATGGAAAATATAAGAGCAAAGTAATTAAAAGCTATAAAACAACAACACCCCCCCCCCAAAAATCAGAACAGGCTGGGGAAGAGCAGGGTGTACATGAAAGAGATAAAACTTAAAGGAATTAAACTAGTTAGAGTTAAAAGCTAGACAAAACATCTAACATGTTATCAATCTATTTCACGCTTTTAAATCAGTCTACATTTTTAAAGTAGGCATGTACAGTCCTCGAAATTATTCATACCCTCCAATTATATTTTTTTCTTTTTTTTTCATTCTTTTTGTTTCTTCATTTATTATAATTATTTGAACTTTGTTTTCGAGTTTTTTGGAATTATTATTTTTTAATTTTTATTTTATTTATTATATATTTTTGTTTTTGATTTTTTTTTCATTTTTTTATGTATTTATTTTTTTATTTATTTTATTTCATTTTCTTTTTCTTTTTTTTTTTTTTTTATTTTTTTTTTATTTTTATTTTATTTCATTTATTCTATTGTTCTATTTCTATCTCCTCTCCCCTTCCATACCCCTTTTGTCTCTTCTGCTCTTCTTCTCTTTTTTTCTCCCCTCTTTTCTCTCCTTTCCCTTTCTATTTTTGTTCCTTATATTTACTTTTCCTCTTTTCCTTTCTTGTCCGCCTCTCCTTTTTTTTTTTTCTCTTCTCCCCTCTCCTTTTCTTTTTTTTCTCTTCCCCTTTTTTCTTTCCTTTTTTTTTTTCCTCCTCCTTTTTCTCCTTCCCCCCCCCCCCCCCTCTTTTTAAGAACATGCTAAATAAAAAATAAAAATTTACAAAATTATAATCTAGCAAAATACATATTTGTTTTTAAATTGCAGTAGAAAATAATGATAATAAAAAACTATCCCAGACAAATTAGTGCACCTTGCCCATGAACAGTGGACCAACAAACCTGTCAACAGGTGTAAAAGTCTGTTTGGACATTACAGAAAACACCTGATGGGGAACCCCCGCCGCCTCCCCCCCCCCCCTTTTTTTACACTTTCTGATTAGGAAGAATGAAACATCGTCCGGGGGGCGATTAAAACTTTCCGGGCCCACCCTCACTCCCCGATTTTTTAACACCATCTAAATTCGGGTCTCCCCCCCTTTTCCAGTGGAACAACTGGGACTCCAAGAAAGGAGCCTTCCGTCTTGTGTGTTTCCACCCCCCCAAAGTTAGGCCCTCTCAGCGTGATAATCCCCTTTGCAGTGATTGCCTCAAAGTGTTGCTCAACCAAATTTTAGTTCAGGAGCCCCATCATGCTTGTTTACTTGTTTTTTTGTGTGTGTGGTTTGTTTTTAATATTTCTTTTAAACCAAAATTCAAAATTAATGTCATGATTTTCATAGATTTTTATTTATTATTGCTTTTGTCAATTTCAACTTATTTCATTGACAGCTGATATTTTTCTTTCTTTAGTTGGAGGGTATGAATAAGTTTGAGGACGACTGTACATGAAAGCAACCCTTACTGATTTTGCATTGTTGCACTATATTTCTAACAGGGTAAAATGCTATGGATGAGGCAATGGAACTCTGAAATACAAGACAGACCCACCATTAATCAAAATAAAATATTATTCCAATCTCTAAATATTCAATGAAAACTCCAACCAATCCTTGAAGTGGGTGCACCCCTAGGATTGGCCAAGAGACCTGCCTGCCAGACCTTTGCTTCTGCATTGGGAGGCAGAGGGAATGAGGGTGTGTCTTAGGAGTGAGGCGGGACTGGTTATATTCAAATTATCTTGCTGTGCTTTCTGAAATGCAAGATCAGTAAGGGTTGCTTGAAGGAGTGCAGCGCACAGAGACCGGGCATGAAGGCGGGTGGTCGCCGGCCATCCTGGAGTACTGGCTGTTCTGTGAGTTGGCCAGTCCGCCCCTGCTTGTGTCCAGAGTCAGACGCACAGGCACAGGATGCTCACTTCACTTTGTCAGTTATCTTACCCACTCATTGGACCGCTATCTGCTCTTAATTCCCTCCCTTGCGGCTACTAGACTACGTTCTCAAGCTGTTTACCTGCAGGAGATGTCTGGGCACGTCTAGGTAGGCACGTCAGGGCAGTGACGTCTGGATCATGGATCACTTGATCATGTGACATACTGCCAAGACAAAATGGCACTTTGGGCATCAAGGGGCAGGTGCTGCAGCACCCCCCACACATGGCTGAAACAGAACACAGACAAGATGCCGGTACTACTTTCCTGGACGGTACTCATGCGATGGGCCGACCGTGCTCGTGGGCCCTGATGCGTGCGTCCTCTGTTCTCCGAGAACCTGCTGCAGCCCTTCTCTCCTGTTTCAGCACCTCCCTCATTCCAATGTGACTCCAGTTTTCCACAGGTGAGCTGATTGTATCCGTAAGCGTCATGTGGCTCTACAGGGTTTGAGTAATCATACGGTTAAAAACACAACAAGCACTTAAAACGCAACTGAGACAGATGTATAATAAAAACAATGACCACAATACCGCACAATTAGTATAAAATAGCAGTCCCTTGTGCCGGATCACACAAGTTTTCTTTTTCCTGTTTAAATCTAAATCAGTATGTAATCAAGATCATAAATGATTAATTTTTGCCTTGAAGTTGTCCAGAGTGCAGTAAATTTGAGGAGTGGCTTCTTTCCTCAGCATCTTAACACGTAAACACATGACGCAATCACATAGCATTCACTGAAACATTTATTAAAGTTAGAGCAATTTACAAAACTTAGCACACTGGATAAAAACAAGTCCAAACTGGGGAATGGATCAGCAGCTGTGGGTGTAGAAGCTGCAGTTGGTGCCACTGGTGCTGGTGCTGGTGCTGATTTTAAAGCTGCTGCTGTGGTCAAAACTGCCACAGGTACCACAGTCACGCCAGATTATCACTACTGCAACGTCTCCACTATTCCACTCCTTACAGTTAACCCATTTAAACCAGTAGAGGTGCATTCAAGTGGACTTCATAAACTATAATACTTAAACTATAACAACCACAAACATTTGCACCATGTTTCCTTTGGTAAATCATACATTTTGAAATTACTTTCCTCTTTTCTTTTTTTCTTCAAACCACAATTGTATTCCAGTCCTTCAGGACATGAACAATAACGCAATGTTATCAGTAAAAGTCACTGTCATCTAGTTCAACAGGCATTAAAGGGATGCAACACCCACAGAATAATGTACCTTCATTATACTCCCCCTCATGCTGAGCAAGACTCTGGAGCACTTTTAATATCTCAAAAGCAGCTGAAGATCCAGGGTTTTTTTCGGTATCTGCCGACTTTCATATAATGGAGTTCACCGGCACTCAAAACAAAAAAGTCCATAAAAGTCCACAAAAACTTGTCAGTGTTCCTCCATACTGCTCGTCCAATGTAATCCAAGTCTCCTGAGTGGGTGGCGTCCATAACAGCGCCATAATAGCGTCCTCGGAACAACATCATTTAGTATATGTTTATAGCCTAAACCAGGGGTCGGCAACCCAAAATGTTCAAAGAGCCATATTGGACCAAAAAACCGAAAAACAAATCTGTCTGGAGCCGCAAAAATGTAAAAGTCTTAAATAAGCTGGTCGGCAACCTGTTTCAGCCAAACAGCCTTTTAGACCCGTTTCCTACAATAAAGAAAACACTGAAGCATCAACTGACTTTTAACATTGATAATTAAATAAAACTTTAACGTTAAATGTGTTGCATTTAACATAAAAACGAGAAAACGAAATTACATTTCTGCATCCAGCAAAAAAACATTTTAAACTAAAAAAAAAAAAAGACGTCGGGTTGAAGGTCACTTTTTTTTTTTTTTTTTTTTAATCTATTTTAGTTGTATTTATGTAGGATGGAAAAAGACGCAGCTTTAATAATCTACCAGCAGCAAACCAAACACGCTGTCCTGTCTGTGCCGTCATCCTTTTACTGGCGCGTGCAGTAAGCTACCCGAAAAATGAAATTACTGTTTCACAAAAAAAGAACATAGCTACGCAAAATAATCTGGTCAGCAGTGAAAACAAATGAATCTGCCCACGCAGCGCTGAACATGCTCAGTGCATCAGACACTTTTCTTCTCTATCGTCGGCCTACCTGCTGGAGAAGTGATCAAAGCGCAGCATGACAGGGTCGGAGTGGACAAATAAGCTTTAGCTCGTTTATTATTCACTTTAAATGCCAGAACTGCAGCAACAGCGCAACAGAGACGCTCCGCTGTGAGGCGTTCGTGGGATAGTGCGCCAGGAGGAAAGTTCAGGCTCCGCGGCACGTCCACACTCAGTGATATTCTTTGTTTGTAATTGATTCCGTTTTTAATGTTTAATTCCGTAATTGCTGATTCAATAGGGCTGTATCATGCTATGCTGCACTATAGCGGCACGTGAGCATGAAGTGCAGTTATTAACACTGATTGGCTGCGTAAAGGTTTGTGAGACGCATCATAGCATGCTGGACAGTTACTCGACGTTTCACTGCAGTTACCTGCTTGTTGCACCTGACACTCAATGGGCTGCTTTGCAAAATTGTAAAATATAAATTATATCTTTATTTCAATAGTTGAGTTGGATTTTATTTCACGTGCTGCATTTGCAGTGCTCGGAGAACTCGGGAAAAGTGCACAACTGTACATGAATCCCTCAGAGGGATCATCATAATCCTCAAATTTAGAATAAGATAAGAAACTTTATTGTCTCTCAAGGGGACATTTGTCTTGGTCTTTTAGAATCACATTATTAAAGTGAACCAACCAAAATACAATACACTTTAGTAGAATAGTCATTAATTCATTTTCCAATGCAGGGAGCCGCAACAGAGGGACTAAAGAGCCGCATGCGGCTCCGGAGCCGCGGGTTGCCGACCCCTGGCCTAAACAGTAGAAAATCGCACTTCCCCGATTCGCTTTTGTGCAAGTTTACGACACTGTGGAAGCTGCGACAGACCAAACCAGATCAGAGCACGCGTTCTCTCTTTCTTTCTTTCTTTCTTTCTTTTAAATCAATAGCCAACCCCTCTTGTGTTTGTCCACAGCTCGGTTGTTCTTATCACAATGTGAACAGCAAATGTCATCTTATATTATCGGCAGAGTAGGCACTGTTGTTCCGTAGTGTCGTAACTCGCATGGATGTGCATCGGGGAAGTGCGTTGTTCTACTATTTAGGATATGAAAATATACTAAATGATGTCGTTTCCAGTAAATTATGGACACTACCCACTCAGGACACTTGGATTACATTGGACAAACAGTATGGAGGAATATTGACAAGTTTTTGTGGACTTTTACAGACCTTTTTGGTTCGAGCCCCAGTCACCTCCTTTATATGAAAGTTGACGCCCCCCCCCAGGTCTCCGGCTGCATTTGAGATATTAAGAAAGTGCTCCAGAGTCTTGCTCAGCATTAGGGTGAGTAGAAATTGAAGGCACATCATTCTGTCGGTGTTGTATCCATTTAATGCATATGCTTTAGTGTTTATGTCATTTCATAGCAGGATTGCTAAATAATTAATTAAATCACTAAGGTCCATTTGGCTGAATACAGTACCATAGGCAGCAGCACATTCAGAACTGGATGAATTTAGTTACTATTGACACTAAATTCTAGCCTGGCACACCAGCCTGACCAACGTCATGTATGAGACTGACTGACTTGCCATGTATACATAGCATTAGTCAGGCTGGTGTACCAGGAAATCCCCCCAAGCTGGGGAATACTGCCATTGTAAAGGCTACATCAACAAAATTTCCACATTCTAACCCCAAGAATGGTAAATATAAAAGGAAAAAAATGGGAAAGTCTATTTTTGATTCGTAATAAGATTTCATTGACTTGGTGGTTTGCAAAATTGTAACCAGTTTAAGTTGTAGGTCCTATATGATCCCAGAGTTATTCCTAATTCACTTTCTGTTTCCTTGATCTTATTCAGACTTATCTTCAGAACATTTGGAAAGGTAAGAACTAATTGTTTTTGTAAGTTCAAATATTCAGTAGCACCATGGACTACATAACCTTTGTAACCTCCATGGCCTAGGTAGTCTGCACCCTTAGAAGTGTGCAGACCCACAAATGAGATATTCCTTAGATGTTTTAAAGGAAGGTGGTGCTTAACATCATTGTTTTACCAATAGGTTGGTTTACTTCCTGGAAACAAGAGATTTTTGTGTTGAATATCAGAATAGATTTCGAAAAGGGAGTGGTACAATGGACTCTGCAGCAGTGTTGGATGAAGAGGACCTGGACAACGGTTCCCCAGCCCAGTGCTGACTCCAGCTTGGCGGTGGAAGATCCCCCAGAATCTGTGGCATCAACGCTTGCTAATTCTTACAGGAAGGCAGCAGGCAGCGGTGCTGAGGTCAAGGCCCTCGATTCCTGATCGGACTGCAATGTAGTAGCCTACAGAGCGTCCTGTTGAAACGTATACTGGACAGGAGTTTTTGGAAATTCCAAACAGTTGCTAAAGTGACAGCCTGTACTGGATTTGAATTGCACTTCAACAATCTGATTTTTTTTTAAAGCTAATCCAGCAACATTGTATTTCATTTTAAACTGTCTTTTTTTCTGTACTTCATCTGTCATTCTCATTGTGTTGGTGTGGCCAGAAATCAGAACCTTCAAGGACCTTAAGGTTTTATAACCCGAAAGTCTTGTTACACTATTATAAACAAAGAAACCATTGTAGCGTTGTTTTTTAGATATTAAAAGGGTTAATGACAGTTTATGGAAGGAGGGCCTGCTCACACAGTTGTATAATGCAGTTGTCCACAGGAGGATACTTTATTGCAGGGTTTCCCAATCCTGGTCCTTGGGCACCCCTGCCCTGCATGTATTCGAGGTTTCCAACTCCACCACACCTGATTCAGATCAACCGAACTGGTCCTCAAGTTCTTTGCAAGCTGCTAATGTTGGAACATCTTGAAAACCAGCAGGGCAGGGGTCCTCAAGGACCAGGATTGGGAAACACTGGCCTAGAGGAAGGACATATAACAGGAACAGAAGGGGTCCCAGGACAGAGCTCTGAGGTACGCCACACTCAAGGTTGCCGGGTTTGGACATTATGTGGTTGGAAAGAACGCTAAAGCTCCTATCAGCCAGGTATGAAGTGAACCACTTAAGTACAGGGCCCAACAGCCTGTTCACAAGTATCAGGTGGTCAACTGTGTCATTTAGCATCATGTTTAAACTGTAGATGCCATCTTGTGTGCTTTAGCTTTCAGGTGCAGTAAAACTTTATGTAAATGAAGAAGCAGCATCATATTTTAATCACAGTACTCGGGCCCCTGAAGTGCTGTCCAGCTGTGAGCTTTCTGTAAATGTTCACCTCTGAGCTGCTCTCTACATCCCAGTTCGTGTCCTGCAGATTCCCCCCCCCTGGTGTTAAGACACCTCACATTAACAATTACAAATGTTTCACTCTTGACTAGCCGGCACCGTTTGATCACCCACCACTCTGTGGCTGTAAGTGTGTGTGTTGGCCTCTGATGCCAAACAGTGGGTGAAAGGCAGGGAGGAAACCAGCGACCTACCCTATCAAGACTGTAGAGGATTCTGTCCAGTTTGGTACTCCAGGTAAGCATCTTTCTCTTGTTTGATCCCTCTGCGTCTGCTGTTATATCTGCTTGTGCCTCACCCATTTAGCTGTAGTTCCCATTCTTACCTGCAGAGGACACTCTGTACCACAGAGATTAGCTGTTGTTGCATTGAGGCTGCTGCTCTCCTTTGTTCTGCATCAATCCTGGACATTCTGATGAGCTTTTAGTCAGACCTCAAAAAACCTGAATAAATCCATTAGATTTTATGCTATTCTGTTTTTATTCCTTCTCAGTTACATGACCACATTGATATGTTTAGGCGCATGTCACCATTTTTCATGCAGGGTCTATCCTTGAAGTGAAATCCTTCATTCCCCAGTCCTTCTGTATTAATGTCATCTTTTTCTCCACAAGCTGCTTTCACAACAAACCTCTTCAGTCTCTCTACAAAGGGGCAACATAAGACACCAGCTCTGGTAGTTCTAGGTCTGCCTTCACATAGCTTACCGAGACGGCATGAAAGAGAAGTTAAAAAGGAATTTAGAGTTGGAAACAGAACTATGCAGCCATTAAAAATACATCTAAATAATGACCTGACTCAGCCAGACATTGGGTCTGTTCTTACCAGCAGACTGCAACAGTTCAGAGATGCTTGTCCAGAGGATGCATCGTCCCTGAAGGGTACAATTTCACCCTCATGGTCTGTTTACTTATTTCACTTTTACACTTGCTGCTTTATACCTGCTGTTTGTTTTGCAGTCTATAATCCAAATGATGCGTTTTTTTTTTTTTTTTCTTCTCTGACTGAATTGGTGTTTCTGTAAAAGATTGATAAATAAAAAACATGGCCAGTGCATGTTTACCTGAAAATTCCAAGTACAGTTTCATTGTTAGCTCGAGGTATCAACAAATACAGATATTTTAGGTCTGTTACCAATACTTTCTCATCGGCCAATGGCCAATACAACCTGACGATATTTGGGGCAGATACTGCATTTGACTCCAAAATGAATTTAATGAAGGACACAATGAAAACTAATTTTGAGAACCTTGATGGAAAAAAAAGAAACAAAGCACTTCAAATAAATATATAAAAGAGAAACTGTGCACTTGTAAACAAGTTCAAGTTCAATTTATTTATAGAGCACACTAATATCCTTTTGGAGCCTGAGGTGCTGTACAACCCCACAAAAAGATTGGATACTTAAAAACAACACACAATAAAAGATAAAAAAAAATACTAACTAAGATGAAAAAATATATGACAAAAAAGGGCTAAACATGTATTGAATATATTAAATTGCTGCCTATATACAGTTGTCCTCAAAATTATTCATACTCTCCAATTAAAGAGGGAAAAAAATCAGCTGTCAGTGAAATGAGTTGAAATTGACAAAAGTAATAATAAATAAAAATTCAATGAATATCATGACATTGATTTGAAATATATACATACGTATATAAACACGCACAAAAAATGAAACAAGAATGATGTGGCTCTGAAATGTTAAATTTGTCGAGCAACACAGGCAATCACTGCAATGAGGAGTTTTCTGTAATGTCCAATCAGATGTCTGCACCTGTTGACATGTATGTTGGTCCACTGCTCATGGGAAATGTGCTGTAATATGTACCGGATGATTTTTTAAATTATTATTTTCAACCTCAATTCAAAGCAATATTTTATTTCACTAAATTACAATTTTGTTCATTTTTATTTATCATTAGTTTCTTTAATTTCAATTGCTATTGTGAACCTATCCTTTTCTTTAATAGGAGGGTATGAATAAATTTGATAATCAATACACTGGCTCAAACACTATGTGACAATGTACGGAACAAAGGGCCCAGGTGGGATTGATCCCCAGACTCCCAGGTGTGAATCATGCATGCTAACCATTCAGCCAAAGGGACATCCCTGTGACCAAGTAGCCAGGGCACATCATCAATCGGAGGCATAGTGACAGGACCCCACACTGTCACAACTAGTTGGTAACCATGGCAACAGAAACTTGGAACATACAGTCATCCTTAAAATTATTCATACCCTCAAGTTAAAGACGGAAAAAAAAAAAAAATCAGATGCCAGTGAAATAAGTTGAAATTGACAAAAGTAATAATACATACAGAATCTATGAAAATCACTGATTTTGAATTCTGGTTTGAAAGAAATATTAAAAACAAACACAAAAAATAAAACAAGTAAACAAGCATGATGGAGCTCTGAAGCTAAAGTTTCATTGAGCAACACTTTGAGACAATCACTACAATCAGGTGTTTTCTCTAACGTCCAATCAGAAGTCTGCACCTGTTGACAGGTACGTATTAGTCCACTGCTCATGGGAGCTGTGCTCTAATGTGTCTGGGATCATTTTTTGTTTTTTTATTATTATTATTTTCAACCACAATTCAAAAGCAATATTTTATTTCACTAAATTATAATTTTGTAAATTTTTATTGATTATTAGTTTCTTTAGTTTCTTGTTATATGAATTACTATTTTGAATTTTGCCTCTTCTTTAATTGGAGGGTATGAATAATTTTGAGGACGACTGTAGATGCCAAGGGAAATGTAAATTATGTAAATTATGCCAAGGGATGAGTATCGGCCAATACACCTGACATATCGGCAAATACGATTCCAGCAAAAGAAAAGCAAATTTTAGCCTAAAATATCGTCCGGCCGATGTATCAGTCTGTCCCTAGTTGGCAAAGTTATCCATAATGGGTTAACTGTATCTGATTAAATATTTTGTGAGGAAAAGTTCATCAGTGTTGCTTCTGAGAGCTGCTGTAAAAAACTGAGCCACCACCTGAAGGCAGAATGTCAATTATAGATGGGCAAATGTTCCTAACATGAGAAGAGCATTATCATACTTAATGTGAAATCACATTAAAAGTGATGTTATGGGGTTGAGGCTTTTGTAACTCATGTTGTTCTGTCTGCTTCACTGGTTTCCAGGCCTTGCATGTGTGCACGTCTGACCATGTAGGGTTTTTATTGCGAGGAGGGTCACTGTTGAGGACGATTCATCCTAAAATGGAAGAAGATGTGTGTTTAAGTTGAATCCGGTCTGCAACTTAAAAGTTTAGCTGAGGAAACATTTGTGCAACTGTGGTGTCAGGACATTTTCTAACCTGGAATTTTCTCTTGTTTCTCCACCAATGTGAATTTTTAGAGATCTGCATAAAATAAACGGAGTTTGAAAGAAAAAAAAAATCAAATACAGCGAATTGATGATAGTTGGGGACCGTTTTAATTCAGCATCTGTATTTGAAGGGGTGTTATTTGAATAATCTTGGAGAGTACAAGCATGGTTGCCTTGACTTTAACCCGGAGTGTAGAGGAGATGTGACAAAGCTCTCAAATATCTTTTGAAATAGTTTGGAAACTAGTGCAGTGATAAACACTCAGGTGCTGAGGGGAAAACAATTTGCTTTGGCTTGCCGTCTGGCTGCACACTATGGAACAATTTCCAATTGTGCAACGGCTCAGCTGTTGAGGGTAGCAGTGCTTGTCACCAGCAGACCATCTGACAGCTCCTAAGTGAAATTGTTTTTAACGAATATCTGTATAGAGACAGTTTTCTCCTGGCTGTTTGGTTGGACACTGATCTCAGCCCTTTGTTTCAGTGCTGCTGGAGAATGTGAGGAGCTGAACTAAATCCTGCCCTGCTGGTCAGACCCACATGTGAAGAGGACGTGTGTCCGTTTGGGGAAAACAATTATAATGGAGACTCCCTTCAGAACCTCCCAGTACCTGCCTGAGACATCTGTTAGGGTAGAAAAGACACAAATGGTTCTGTATGTGAGCTTTTTTAAAGCATCTGTTCTGCAACTCTGATCCACATGTCACATAAACATACCCAGACTGACAGACATGAGCCAACTTACGACTGTAGTCAGAAAAGTGAAGATCAATGTTTCCTGACAGCAGTGCTGTTTGCAGCCGGGGTCTGTAGCTGGGTTTCCATTACACCTGGAATTCTGCAAAATCTAAATATCGCAATTAAAAATACATTTAGAAAACTCATATATCACAAAACAGTTTTCAGGCGGTTTTTCAGACGTTTCCATTAAGTAGTTTTTTGCAAATGTGTATTGAAAACACTTTTTGCATTTACACACCATCAGGCGTGACGTAGGGGAGTAAAATCCTGTTATTCCTTTTTGATTATGATCTTTATCATCATTTACAAGCATTAAAGGTAGAGTCCGAAGTCCCCGCTGCGTTATTCATACCCTCCAGTTAAAGAAAGAAAAAAATCAGCTGTCAGTGAAATAAGCTGAAATTAAGAAAAGTAATAATAAATTAGAATTCTATGAAAATCATGACATTGATTTTAAATTGTCGTTCAAAAGCAATATTAAAAACAAACACACAAAAAATAAAACAAGCAGAATGGGACTCCAAAACAAACATTTTGTTGAGCAACACTTTGAGACAATCACTGCAATCAGGTGTTTTCTGTAATGTCCAATCAGACGTCTGCACCTGTTGACAGGTTTAGGGCGCAATCACTTTTTCACACAGGACCATGGAGGTTTGGATTTTTTTTTCCCCTTACTAATAAAAGCCTTCATTTAAAAACTGCATTTTGTGGTTACTTGTGTAATCTTTATGTAATATTTAAATTGGTTTGATGATCTGAAACATTTAAGTGTAACAAACATGCAAAATAATAAGAAATCAGAAGGGGGCAAACACTTCTTCACACAACTGTAGATCGATGTATTGTTACACTCCTACAAATAAACACATCTTCCAAGTCCAACCCTCTGGCAACAACATAGGGCAGGGTAAAATAAAGCTGCTGGAATGACCTGACACAGGCATCTGCATTTTTCTGTATTTATAATATCAATTTTATCACGACTGACAGTGGCATGATGTAGTTTGTTGTGCTGTCTCCAGTTTTCAAGCCTGGATTTCATTACTGAATCATAAATGCCATGTGAGCGAGTGTTTTCTCTTGGCATTATGCTAACTCTGCAGGGTTGCAGGTTAAAGTAGAGAAACTTATAGGTCTATGTTCAGTCTGTTAAAATATCTTACTCTCATAAGAAATTTGACTGTGATTTTTTTATTCAGTAGGTAGTTGTTTCTAATATCTTTTCCCTCTCTTGATAAATCAATGCAACTTTTCTTCTTTGGCTCTTAGTTATTGCATCATATCACTCAAATGACGGAGCATTTTTACCTCAGCTGTACAGTGAATCATTGTCTCCCACCCTCCCCAATAAAAACAGTATTCCAAGAAAGGGGGCATTAAAGGAAATTGCATTAGAGAGAGGCAAGGGGTTGGAAAGCATTACCGAAGATCACATTTCAAGCATCTATTTGCGGGAGCTCGGCTCTTTATGGCCAGCTATTAGATTGATTCAGCTCATTTTTCACAACTTGCTCAGCCCCCCCCCCCCCCCCCCTCGCCTTTGCCTAAATCTTTTTTTGGCCAATAATGCGGTCCAGTACGAGGCTTCCATTATTCCCATTAAACCCTATTAGAAATGCAACGGCTCCAAATACACGAGGGCGAGCAACTAGAAAACCAGCTCTTAAGAAGCATCAGGGACTCAGGGAAGCAAAGAAGGAGGGCGTGTGTGAAAAGGACAAACTGCAGATTTATATGAGCTCGGAGGCTTTACCACCAGCAGAGTAGGTCTCACTGCATCAATAGAAATGGAATTAGGCTCCGGAGAAGTGCGCTCGTTTATTAGGGCAGAGCGCAGATAGCAGATACAGGCTTTTAACCTCTAGGTAAGTGCAAAGCAGGATGACTGCGCCTATAGTAAGACACTCCTTCACTTTCAGCCCCCCTTTTCACAGAAAGAGAGAAAAAAGAAATTGAATCTGTATTTTCCACAGAAAGGGTTGTTATTGGAATTAATTGGTAGGATGTTAAGTGAGTAGCACAGCGCTGAACTTTACTGCAGTAGCAGAGAGCAAAGATAGGCCGGGACACTTAAGTCTTTAATCAATAACTTATATCTTCTTCACATCAACTCTTCATGGATATGAAAATTAAGCTGAGGCCTGGCCTCTTCATTTATCCCCAAGGGGCAATTCAGTTTGCAGACATGGGTGGCAGCAAAAGACAGGACATTGTCCTCATAGATCATAGATCAGTCAATGTGCAGGCTGGAACATTAACAGCTGAAGGATAAGGCCATAAATGCAGCAGTTTCACCATCAGTGCAACAGTAGAGCAAAAAAGATGAAAATAGATCAGAACCTATAAACACACCTCAGAATAAGCACCAGGGCTGCACAACATATCGTTTGAGCAATGTACATGTGTGAAATAGTCCAATCACAGGTCTGGCAGTGTAGGCGACAAATGAACTCAATGTGTTCTCCTTTAATTTCAAGGGTACCTAACAAACATTGCACACAGCAATCCACCAATGACCATCATTCATAATTAGTTTGCAAAAGACTCTTCTGGTAAAACGCAATTCACATTTCTGCATAATAAAATGAAAGGTCATTGCACAATAAAAGCAGGCAATGAAAGATAACCCTTAAATAGAGACAAAACCCACACTTGCAACATTCTCAAACAGGTGAGATTAACGCAGGTTTATTGTCAACAAGACAGCAGGAGTGCTGCATGACTTCACAGCAGTGCTATTCAAGTCATCTTCTGAAAATTCCTGTTTTTCTCATTTTGCAATATTAATTACAGAATTGGAACAAATCGTAATGCCAGGACATCTTGGGGTACCTGGCTTGTCTGTCTGTAACATTGCTAATTTTACTGGCCTATGCTCATATTTATTCCCCACAGGACCAATGTAACTTTTCCTCGAGAGTACAGCCGCCTTATCTATCATATTTGAGTAAAGATTTTTTTTAAATAAAAAAAAGATTTGATGGAAATTAGATGCTTTTTCAATCTCAACTATTTTGGATAAAGACAATATACAGTGTGTATGTTATTTAATTGTTGTGCCTGATATACCATACCTCATCGTCTTCTTCCACTTATCCGGGGTCGGGTCGCGGTGGCAGCTGCTTAAGCAGAGAAGCCCAGACTTCCCTTTCCCCGGCCACAGCCGCCAGCTCTTCCGGAGGAATCCCACGACGGTCCCAGACCAGCCGGGAGACGTAGTCCCTCCAGCGTGTCCTTGGTCTTGTCCCAGTGGGATATGCCTGGAACACCTATGTTATGGGCGCCTCCTGTCAGCTGTATTCTTGTAATGTTTTCACCTGTGTCTAATTTCCTGTCTGTCTTCTCCCCAGTGATTGGTTGTTGGTGCTCCCTCAGGAGCTTAAAAGCCAGGAGTTGGCCGTCTTCAGATGGGGGGGCCACCGCCAGCTGCATTTTTGTTTTGGTTTGAGTTGGGAGTCGCTGGTAGTCCTGTTTTCGGGTTAGTCTTTTTGGTTACTTTTGTTTTGGGAACAGCCCGGATTCGACGGCCCGCTAAAGGGTTGGTCTGTGGTCTGTTCTCTCTTTTGTTCCTTTTGGCCGGGGCTCCCTTCTCTTTATTTCTTTGGTTAATAAATTGTTTTGAACCGTTGCTGTCTGGTGGTGGTCTCTCATTTATGTTGTGGTTCCCCTTTACCTTGAGCCGGTTTAGGGGCCGTAACATATTTGGGGGCTCGTCCAGGATCCGCTTGGGATCTTGTTTTGTTTGGTTGGTTTTGGTTTTGGGTTGTGTAGGCGCAGGTGTTTGGGCTTGTTGCTGATTACTGTGCCGTACTGACGGGGCGCGTTTTTCCTGTTATTACTCCGCGGTGTTTTGTAATGGAGTTTGTGCTGGAGGATTTTGTGGCTCAGCCGAGCCTTGAGGCTTTTGATCGTTGTACCAAGGATCAGTTGCTGTCCGTTGCCGCGCATTATTCCATTTCCGTCCTTAAACAGTCACGGAAAAAGTCAATCAGGTCCGAGTTGGTCACTGCTTTGGTCGACAAAGGTGTTTTGTCATTAGCGGAGTCTGCGTCCGCAGTGGCGGCGTCTGACTCTGTGTCTGCGGTGGTGGTCGATGAAGTTCAACTCGACCCTGAGCTCCGTCGGATGGAGTTGGAAGTTGAGCTCCGCCGTCTAGCTCTTAAGGAGAGGGAAATTGGCCTTCGCGAGAAAGAGCTTGCAGGTGAGTTTGAGCTCCGTAAGGTTGAGGAGGAGAGCAGACGACAGCTGCGGCTGCGTGAGTTGGAGCTCCAGGCACATGCGTCGGCGTCCTCCCCGTCACCTGAGTTTGATGTCAATAAATGCATTAGGTTGATTCCGCCGTTCGCTGAGAAGGACGTTGACAAGTATTTTGTCCTGTTTGAGCGTGTGGCTCGGACTCTTAAATGGCCGGAGGATGTGTGGCCTTTATTGTTGCAATGTGTGTTTACGGGTAAGGCTCAGGAGGCGTATGCCACCTTGCCACCTGACATGAGCCTGGACTATAAGCAGGTGAAAACTGCGGTGCTCAGAGCATACGAGTTGGTGCCTGAGGCATACCGGCAGAAATTTCGCAGTTGCAGGAAAAATAGTGACCAGAGCTTTGTGGAGTTTGCACACGACAAGATGTCTCTTTTTGATCGCTGGTGTTTGGCTCAGAATGTTAAGTCTTTTGAGCAGTTGCGTGAGCTGATTGTTATGGAGGAATTTAAGAACTGCGTCCCTGGCGGGATCGCCACATATATAAACGAGCAGAAAGTTATTGATGTAGCCACAGCAACTGTTTTGGCCGATGAGTATGTCATCACCCATAAAGATGTGTTCGATACATCGGCTGATGCGTCTCGGCCTAATTCCCCGGTTTTCCGCTCCCCCCAACCACGTGAGGTTGGGGCTTTTAAGCATGGTGCTGATCGGAGTGGGCTGTTTTGTGCTTACTGCCGTAAACGTGGTCATGTCCTTGCCGACTGTTTCGTATTGGGCAAGAAGGAACTGGATTTGTTTCCTAAAGCAGTGAATCTAGTGTCATCAGTGACCGCTCCTTCAGCAGACTTCGGTGTTTATTCTCCTTTTATAATGAGAGGGTTTGTTTCTTTGCCGGGTAGCTGTAAAGTCCCTGTAACCATTCTGCGAGACACAGCTGCTTCAAGGTCCATTATACTGGACAGTGTCTTGCCTTTCTCTGAGAGCGGGTCCCTTGTGACCAGTGAATTGGTCCGGGGCTTCGATATGGGGCTGGTTAATGTTCCCCTCCGTTGCATCAAACTTGAGTGCGCACTGGTGTCGGGTAAGGTGGTTGTGGCTACTTGCTCCGTTTTCCCGATTAAGGGGGTGGATTCGTGTTGGGGAATGATCTGGCTGGAGGGAAGGTTTTGGCCACTCCTCAGGTTACGACTGTCCCTGTGGTTTCTGATCACCGTACTGACAACCAGCAGAAAGCCCCGAAGGTTTACCCAGTGCGCGCCGTTATGCGGGCCAGGACAAAGCGCCCAGTTCTGGATCCGCCAGTTGGTGTTTTGAAGGACGGCGTGAGTGGTTTTGGTGCTGTTTCTCTTTCTCATCCGGCTTCTAGTGAAGCGGCCAGGTTTTCACCGGGTCGTCTGCTCATGACAAAAGGCCCTGCCGTTGCCACGTCAGACTGCGCACAACAGAGCCTTCCATGTCCTGTTGTTGTGGCGGGACCTTACCGCGATCTGGGCCAGAGCTCTGTCGGTTTTTTACCAGCTCCCCTCACAAATTCTGCCGGTGCGCCATCCGGAGCAGACTCACCTTCTGCCCCACCTCCCAGCCCGTCTGTTACTCTTGGGGCGTGTTCCCCACAGGAGCTGTCCAGTGCTGAACCTGTGAGTAACCGTCCGTCGGGGCTGTCCGGTTCTGGTTCTGCTGCTGCTGGCAGCCCGTCTAAGGCCGTCCTGCATTGTCAGCCCCGGGATTCTTGTCCATGTGCCGCGGTTGGGCTTATTACTTCGAACTGTTCTTTGTCTCCCAAAAAGCCGCACCATAGTAAAATGGAGGCTGCAACCTTTAACAAACGAATGCCATGCAGAGTTTACCTCCAACAGCACTTGCGGCAGCAAGTCGTTACGGGGCCTGGTGTTTTGTGGGTGAATGGGTGATAACAGCTGACAGGATGTTCCATGTTTTATTGATGTTGGCCGTGGCTTGGCGCCCCGACTCAACATTTTGGGGGTGGAGGTGTTATGGGCGCCTCCTGTCAGCTGTATTCTTGTAATGTTTTCACCTGTGTCTAATTTCCTGTCTGTCTTCTCCCCAGTGATTGGTTGTTGGTGCTCCCTCAGGAGCTTAAAAGCCAGGAGTTGGCCGTCTTCAGATGGGGGGGCCACCGCCAGCTGCGTTTTTGTTTTGGTTTGAGTTGGGAGTCGCTGGTAGTCCTGTTTTCGGGTTAGTCTTTTTGGTTACTTTTGTTTTGGGAACAGCCCGGATTCGACGGCCCGCTAAAGGGTTGGTCTGTGGTCTGTTCTCTCTTTTGTTCCTTTTGGCCGGGGCTCCCTTCTCTTTATTTCTTTGGTTAATAAATTGTTTTGAACCGTTGCTGTCTGGTGGTGGTCTCTCATTTATGTTGTGGTTCCTTTACCTTGAGCCGGTTTAGGGGCCGTAACAACCTAACCAGGGAGCCATCCAGGAGGCATCCCGACCAGATGCCGTAGCCACCCCATCTGGCTTCTCTCAATGTGGAGGAGCAGGGGCCTGACATGTTGCATCATTTCTTTCTATAACCATTGAAAGACAAAGGGGTTATTGGTGAACTCCTTATAAAAGAAGTCTATGTGGGTTGTAGATAAAACCATTTGAATATAAAAGGGTTCTCCATGGATCTCCCTTTCTGGGTTCAAGATGAAACCCTTGGGGTATAAAAGGGTTCTGGCTATAACCATCTGTAAGGGTTACTGGTGGAACCACGTAATCATTAAAGGGTTCTGTGTCGAACTTTTCATGGGGGTTCTGGGTAGAACCCTTCATAAAACATTCCAGTCCGAACCCTCTGCAATGATTTCACTTGTCCTATTACAAAGGGTTCTAACAGGCACCAATAAGGGTGGTCCTATGAGGACAATCCGAAGAACCATATACTCTGTTTACAGAAGTTCACCTCTGGGCTGCTGCGTGCATTAGGTTTAACTCCTGCTTGGCCCAGTGATGCTTTGCAATGTTTAAATCTGTCGCAGAATCAAACATACTGCTGGTCATAAGACTGTAAATGACGGAAAAATCATGCAGAGGAAAAAAGATGCACCTGTCAGGGCTTGACAGCCACTGTGGCCTTGAGGCTCATAAGATTTTGAGGGGCACACAGTCAAAGAGAGGGGCACCGACAGCCATGGCTATCATGTTAATTACTGCCCTGTACTGACCTCATGTGTCATGGCTTTTTTTTTTTCCTTTGCCATGTCCTGATTCAGGGCCTCGTAGAAAGGACAGCAGACATCTGTCATCTGAGAACTTGACCAGGCAACTGTCCTCCTGGATGGATCTGCAGCTATCTCCATGGAGCAAGAGGTCACAGCCCTGTGGTGAACCAGTGCTGAAGGTGACAGTCACAGTCTCAGCAGCTTTCTTGGTGGACCTGAATCTTGGTTGTTCTTCAGTTTGGATCTTCTTCCACACCCTGACCTCAGTCAACGCTCTTGCAACTTGTATTTATTTTGAACAGCAAATGTTGGGATCTGCACTCGTTTAAACGTTAACCAAAGAGTCAACTTTTACTTCAAGCTGCATTATAAATTTCTCTGAAGTGCCTAGAATATCGCAATATATTGCTTTCACAATATTGCAATATTTTATCGTGATACCCACCCCATTAATAACTCAGTGTTTACTACCACAATTAATTGTGAAATAGAATAACATTATTGCTGACCTGGCTAATGTACCAATGTTCTCTCACCTGGTTTATCAAACTCTTCATTGACGGCTCACAAAAGAGTGAAGAAGATTTGTATTTAAGCTCCTATTAAGTCTGTTAAAATTCTAACATGTTTCTTTGTCAGGCTCCAGATCCTGTGAGACAGTTTCACCTACTAACACAATGCACCGATGTCTTGCTCACTGTTCGAGGATAAGCTGCTCTTGTCCTGCCTCAGTGTCGTTTTGCTCATGCACAAGCTGGTAGGAATATACACACATCTGCACAGATTTCCAACATAAACTGGAGCTATCTGAGAGTACATCCGACGTTGTTTTGTGGTGTATTAGTGAGCAATTAGCTAACCAAACAAGCTGGTTATTGTCATTTATGGGGGTCAGTCCTTTCAGTCATTGCTGCAGATTTTCAGTATCTTGTGTGCTCATGAAGATGGTACACAAAGATAATCCCTCAAATTGTCAACCATTAATCCACTTCATCACAAATTCTGGTAATTCTGCTGCTGCGTCGTGCTAAATAGTGTTTTAGGTGGATGGGGGGGGGGGGGGGGGTGGAAAACCCCTGTTCCAATTGCAGCATGTGGCTCCGCAGGAGGTTTTGGAATGAGTTTGGCTGCTTGGATGAGATGGAAAGTTTGAAAAATATCGGTGATGATATGTCTCAACTCAGAAATGGTGGAAGCAGGTCTACATCAGTCTAGTGAGATCCATCCACCTGACTGCTGGGTGTGGTTGCTTCTCTCTCTGTAGCCCCTTTCAGACTTGCTCTGGAAAGCAGTAATTGTGTTAATTTTGTCTATTATACCCTCTGCATTAAGACAAACATTTTGCTCGTCTACCTCGGAGCTACAGTGACATGTACCGGCTAGCCTCCTCATCATAAGCCCAAATTTCCCCTCCGGGATTAATAAAGTATCTTTATCTTATCTTATTATAAGAGTGGAAATGTTGCGGCACGTGATGTTTTGGGCCAAACAAGAAAATGTTACAGACGGGGATGAAAGGATGGCTGTCACCATCGGTGCGACAATCCACCTACATACACTACTCACAAAAAGTTAAGGATATTTGGCTTTTTGTTTGATGTCAGAATGAATCTGAAATCCGCTACAACCTTTCCAGGTGAACTGAATTTGATTTTGGTGAACTGAACTTTCTCTAAACTTTTCAATGCACATGTACATTGTTCAATGGTTAAATATTTATTCTGCATCATTCTGTTCTCCAAAAACCAAAAGTTGAATATCCCTAACTTTTTGTGAGTAGTGTGTATGCAACAATTCCTGATGTCTGAACAGGGCCGGGACGCAATAAGTCCGTGAGAAAGCGGCATGTTTGAAAAGACAAGTCTGGTTATAGAGCGGATGAACTTTACCATAAATATTCTGCAATTTAAGTCTGAAAGCGGCTTATGATTCTTAAATCAATGTTCAGCATCAGTGGGGCTGGTTGAGTTCTGATGGCAGACATTGTGATTTAATACCCACATCTTTGAGGTGGTAAAATATAGTAGTCAGTCAGTCAGTCATTTTCTGTACCGCTTATCCATTTCAGGGTCGCGGGGGTTGCTGGAGTCTATCCCAGCTATTATCAGGAGAGAGGCAGGGTACACCCTGGACAGGTCGCCAGTCTGTCGCTGGGCAACACAGAGAGACAGACAACCATTCACACTCACACTCATACCTGGGGACAATTTAGAGTAACCAATTAACCTAACATGCATGTCTGGACGGTGGGAGGCAGCCGGAGTACCTGGAGAGAACCCACACATACAACGGGAGAACACGCAAACTGCACACAGGAGGGCCGCAGTTGGAATTGTTTGAACACCCTCCCCAGTCGGGACTCAAACTAGCAACCTTCTTACTGTGAGGCTCCGGTGCTAACCACCACGCAACCACACTGTGCAGCCGGTAAAATATAGTAAAATATGAAAATCGCTTTTTTAAATAAAATCCATAAACATTAAAGGGGGAATGTTACGACCGCCTGTTTTTTAACCTCTTTTCTTTCATTTTGCATGCTTCACCCCTCCTGCCTGATTGGACTGACACCACAACGCCACCATCTCCTCCCTACCCACCTGCATCATCAAGCTCACCTGGAGCCTCTTCTTTGCAGCTATAAAAGAGCCAGGCAGACCATCAGTTGTTGGCAACTGTTTGCCCTGGAAACAGTTTGTTCTTAGTTTGTTTCTTTTTTGTTTTTTGGTGAAACTACCCCTTTAAAGGGGTAGTTCAGGGTTTTTTACAAAGGGTCTCATTTTCGAGTGAGCCAGGGTCCTACTTATCATTGGAGACAGTTTCATCTAATTTCATCTCATATTCTTGTTACCGGTGGTCCCTGATGCTAATGCTAGCATAAGTCAGTAGGAATCCATTAGCTTGTCATTAAACGGACTAGAGGCAAGATTAAGAAATGAAACTCGCGACTGCTGCGACTGGCGCTTCAGGTAACTGCAGCCACGAGCCAAGCCGTCACGGGAGCGTGCATAAACTGAAGCTATAATGTTGCTTACTACACTTTTTCTTCATAGTTCCACTTTTTAGTGTCTTTTAGTTGATCTGGATCGTTTGCTGACGGCAGAAGAATCCATAACTATCGCTTACAGTGTTTGAATTTACCACGACTGTCTTCTTCCTGTATCAAAACTGTCGAGGATGCGGATGCAGCGTCATTTGACGTCACATCCGCAGGGCAGCGCGGGAAATTCGTCAACCGAATTGCAGCGCTTTATGCAGCACACAGCCTGTTCAAAGCATAGACTGTATATAATTACTGGACGTAGCTTCCGGTCTCTTCTGAATAGAGAAATGTGAAGCCAGTTGGGCGTGTCTTACCGTCGCCATCTTGCCGTGTCACGTACGTCGTCACTCCCATACAAGGCCCCAAAATCACACCCACTCAAAATGGGCACAGCGCGGCCGCGGGACAAATGATTGACAGCTGACGTACTGTGGGCTAATACGCTAACTGAGCTAACACGAAACTAAGAGGAGCTAACAAAGATAAGCCGGCCTAAGCCGGCATGGTTAAGGTAAGACATGCTTAGACTTGCAATTCGCTGACTAAACACCGCCGTTGTGCGACTCTGTAACAAACTGAGACCTTATTAAGAGCAAAGAAGGAGCTAACTAGGAGCCTTCGGTCGGCAGGCGGAGCTTCCGGTCTGCCGCATGTCAATCATAAGGATACGCCCTTAATTATGTGTAATTTGAAGAATAAATAACATCTAAACGAATGAATTATAAAAAAATTCACCCCCCTCACAGTTGACATGAAGGTAAACGTGACCTAATAAACCTAAAATGATTTTTTGAACCAGGCTGTAAACCTGTTTATTTCTGCTGTGAAGTCGGCGTTTTTAACATGGGATTCTATGGGGATTTGCTCGCTCTTGGAGCCAGCCCCTAGCGGATGAAGGGAGGATTACACTAAATACAATGCGGAAGAGAGCTTTGTTTTTTTTTTTTTTTTTTTTTTTTTTTTTTTTTTTTTTTTTTTCACTGTTCTGAGTGTCTGCGGAGTTTGCCCCTTGGTTCAAAGCAACGGAGAGAGATGTGGGTGGGCTCATTCTTTTTGTTTTTTAATGCTTCATCACCCATAAGTATTGAAAAAAGTGGACATGCTTGTTTGTTCTTTCGTAATTCTTGCCTCTAGTCCCTTTAATAACAGTTGTATCCACTCCACAGAACACCCAAATCAAATCAGTTATAACACAAGATTATCTGTGTAAATGCCATGTTAACAAAATAATGTCACAAATAAAACTTACCTCACATCACAAATTAAACA
Organism: Atherinomorus stipes; assembly: GCA_023101725.1. NCBI lineage: Eukaryota > Metazoa > Chordata > Actinopteri > Atheriniformes > Atherinidae > Atherinomorus > Atherinomorus stipes. The sequence continues at coordinate 2,082,412 of JALJCO010002854.1, read as the reverse complement.
ATACATTTTGAGGAACTAGTTTCTCACCAGCAGCGGAATGATACATTGCTTCCGGGTGGTAAGACAGGAGAGCGATGCGGTTCAAAACAAACAGAAGCACGCCACAATCTTTCCACATTTTCAATAGCGTGTTAGTTTACAGAATTAAGAACAGTAATAGACAACATGGTTCATAAGTGTTCATTTTTACAGTAGCCGCTACTGTAATCCAATTCCTTCGTAGACTTAACTGCAGATGATATCACTACGCTGCCAAATACAGGAAGTAAAAATGTGTTGCCACGGAGACACTTACCTATCAAAATGCAACACAATACAAGGTAAATTTTATTTGTAACATCATTTTGTTAACACAGCATTTCCACTGATAGTCTTGGTTATAACTGACTTGCCTCGGGTGTTCTGTGGAGTAGATACGATTGTTATTAATGACAGGCTAATGGATTCCTATTGACTTATGCTAGCATTAGCATCAGGGACCAACCGGTAACAAGAATATGAGCTTAAATAAGAGGAAACTGTCTCCAGTGATAAGTAGGGCTCACTTGAAAATAAGGCCCTATGTCAAAAATCCTGAACTTCCACTTTAAGACTAACTTTCTCTAAAGAAATAAAGAACATATCCTAATTCTAAATGCTTATGTTTACACACTCTGGCGTAATGTGTGATTTTTTTGGGCCTTTTTTAGAGGGTATAAATTGGTAGGAAAACAAGATCACTCACAATGTTTAGGTGGGAACTTTTATTATAAAAAAACAATAAATAAATAAATAAATACATTCTCTTATCATTTATACCCTCTGAAAAATGCCCAAGAAAGTAATGAATTCGGCCAGGGCGTGTGAACGTTTGAGCACAGCCGTATGCATGACATTTTTGGGAGATTTGTCCCAAGCACAGCATAATGAAATAAACCAAGACTACATGCACACTGAGCTACTCGGCCCCAACAAATGTTTGCACAGAAAGTGAGAGCAAAGCTCACAGCAGTGCCACGTGGCTTTGATTTGACATCTCCTCGCTGTGCCCAAAAGTTCAAAGGAAACAAACCGAATTTCCAAATGGTATCCAGTTTCCACAGAAACGCTGACTTTTACTGAATCTGTGCATCTCTACAGACATGGTACTGGAGTAAATTAAATATGAAGGTGTGTTGCTCTTTTCCCCTCAGTGGGACCTCATAAGATAGTTGTTGAATAAAAAGATGGTGTTTGTGTTAATCTGGGAAGTGTATCCTGTAAAATTATGTAGATGATGTAAAACTGCAGCAAAAATCTGATTCTTTGATTTGCTGGTTTTTTAAAAAGGGAAAAGAAAAGTATTCTCAACAGAAACATTAAAAATGGATTCATAAGATGGAAAGAGGCAGAATTTCAGCAGGGCTTAAAGGGATCCCCCAACAGCATGACACTGTGTTCACACCAAACGAGATTTGGTCGTCAAAAATGCACCTCATGCCCAAAGTTTGACGCTGGTTCACATAAAATCAAACGCTGATGGAGAGATGTACGTCAAGAGCATCTAGAGCAGGGGTTTCTTAACCATGGGCGAGCGCCACCTTGATGGCCGCGATAAAACTTTCCTTTTGCACACGGGGGCCGTGAGGACCGTAGGACCTCGAATTTTCACTGTTATCTATGACTGGATGAGTTGCAATGTAGCTTCCCCCACTTGGTGGTGGTAACTTGTCAGAGTTCAACAAACAAGCAGAAGACACTCAGCTAGCCGCTAGCCCGTAGCTAACATCGTAAAGAACTATTGAAATTAAATAATGAAGACAAAAATGGACCCAAATTGCCCCTAAAGAGGCAAAAATCCACTCCAATTTATTAAATACGGATTAGTAAATGGAGATAATAAAGCAGAGCTGAGAAGTCTGGATAGAGCACCAGCTAACGCTAATGTTAATGCTCATGCTAACAATCAATCAAATCAAATCCCCCCCCAAATCAAAGATACTTTATTTGATCCCCGAGGGGAAATTCATGTTTCAGTACAACCCGTCCAAGACACATAGACAAAACAAAAACATAACAAGACAGGATCAGGCAGACCGTGGCCAAGCAGCCCCTCGCAGGGCGCACCTTCGCAGAAAGAAAACGGTGACATGAGGAAAGATGGGTAGGTGGTAAAAAAAGAGGTCTCTAAACTCTCCACGTACACAGGTGGAGACCTTAGAGACAAAAAAAAGACACACCAATACATAGAAGCACAAACTAAGGCAATCACAACATGAAAGACACACTGTGGGCAGTAGGGAGGGAATCCCTCCAGACGCCAGGCGGGGGCGCTCATGGCACCCTCCAGGCCCAAACTGTCCAGAATGGCGGGAAAAGAGAGTGGGCAACGGAAGCGTTGAGTCTTAGGGTTGTGTGTGTAGGGATCTTGTGTGTCCGTGGATGCGTGTGTGTGTGTGTGTCAGGCTGTGAACCCGCCTGAGTTCACACGGAGGCCCTGAAGCCTGCATCTGCAAGCTTCATCTAGAAAGCAAACTTCTAACACTCGTTGGAAAGAAAGGGTTTTTAAGAAAAAAAGAGAGAAAATCAGCTGTTGATGCAGAAAATGTCTGTTATGTTAGGATGTTCTTTAAAAAATTCTAAGAAAAGTTTAAATAAATGAATTGTTCAATGAAATTTTGTGCTTTGATGGCCTAAATACAGGTTTTTACAGATTATTTAAATTAAGCCTTTTTCTTTTCAGCGTGATCTATTACTGCACCATTTTATCCATACCACTGTACAGAACACAGTGGACTTTAAAAACAGAACTGTTTTTAAAGTCCAGTGAAATAAAATCTTTTTAGATGCAATTTGTTTCTACTTCTGAGTGTTTTAGGCAATGAAATGATGAAAGCAGCCAGATTCTAGCTTCTGTATCACATGATGGTGGTAGCCTTTCAGATGTCATGATGATTTTGCAACTGTTAGTGATGATGATGATGATGTTTTGGTATCTGTCAGTGGTTTAATGCAGGTTATTGCACGTTACGTTTAGGTAAATTTGTAATATTACTATTACATTCTCTATTTTAACATTTTCCACTTTTTAACTTTGATTATTTTAGTTAGTATATGTTATTTGATAATTGAAAGGCGTTTTAATCTGTTTTTGTTTAATTTTATCATCACTATAATTTATTATTGTTTTAAAAACATTTATTTTTCAGTACTTCTGCTCTCAGGTTTTACTTATATCTAATATTGTCCTTGCATTCAAGGTATTAATGCAAAATCTACGATCGTGATTTTCTTTTAAAGGACAAAAATATCGGTGTTGAGATCAGTATCGCTGAAAAAGTGCCATAAACTATTGGTATCGTTTCGACATGAAAAGCTTCAGTATCGCCCATCCCTAGTCTAGACTACAGTGTGGTGGTGGACGTGGTAGTTTTCCTTTGTATCTTTGTACAATGGTGGATGAAACTGAGCAGCTGCTTGGCTTTATTTGCTCCACGAGGCCACAGAACGATGTTTTCGGTCGTCTCTGCACTGTGCCTGGATTCATCAGAGTGTTTAGAAGTTTCTGCTTAGTTTCACCATTTACTCCAGGAACTGCGTGCCGACAATAGGTGCAGCTTTCGTTTGACCCGGCCCAGTTTAACTACCTGCAGTCCCTCATCGGGATGGCAGATCAACAATCCGCCGTTTGGAAGCCCGAAACCGGACGCAGATCACAGTTTATCCTCCCCTGTCTCAGTGGAGCGAGGAGATTCCCGGGGTCTCCTCTGTATTTCCTGTCCTGTCAGAAATGTGTGTCTGTGTCACAACACTGAGACCTACTGAGTCTCTCTGATTAGTTAACGCCCCACGACAACGCATCAAAAGCTCAAATTTTCAAACTGTTTTGGCGTTTGATACCAAAACACGCTGCGCCTGACGCGCCGCATACTTTCCAACGCCTCCTGGATGCGCGTCGGACATTGACTTTGCATGTAAACCTGATGTCCTTGACGCCCAGATTGCGTTTGGTGTGTACGCACCGTATCTGGGAGCAGCATTATGGATGACTATCTTTTGTAGTTTCTCATTTTCAGTTGTAGTGTGTACCTGTCTTAAAGCTAGGGTTGGTAATGTTAGAAAAACAGTTTGGCAAGCGATAGTTAAAAAAAAGCACCACCCGAAACCAGGCCTTCAGAGCGCAGGGACGTGTGCGCTGTTTTACAAACAGGTTAACAGCCAAGTGGATAGCTCTTTAGCTTGATAGTAAACAGCTGACAAACCATGTTTTAAAAGCTTTAATCCGCTCACATCCAACTCCTTCTGCGGTGTAGAAAGTCCACACCGCAAACATCAACACCTCCGAGACTTAATCCTTATCTGTTGTTTTGTTTTGGGTTTTTGGCGCGGCAGCAGTTAGCAGTCCGTTAGCTATATTTGTTTCATAGCTCAGAAACAGCACTATGTAACTTTTGCATGCGGGACTCGGCCGTGATGTTGCACCAAACGATTGGTTGTGCACCGTGTCACTTACTAGCAAACACATATGAACCAGACATTAACACAGTGGGTGTTTTGAACGCGCATTATGTCGGATTCAGCAAAAAAATGCCAGAAAACATTACTGGAGGAAGAGAGGAAAAGAAAGAGAGGAAGGGACAGAACAAGAGACTGTCTTTTACTGGCTGGAGTGAATCACAGTACAGGTACGATGAAGATGGATGAAGTTCAGCTGTTGATAGGGGGGTCACTGAGAAAAAGTTCCGCTGTGGGTCTTTAAGGCAGGTACACATTACAGCAAAATTGGGACGATTTTGTTCTCGATCTCCCCTTTAAAGGCAGGTAGGGGATCCTGGAAAAACGGTTTGAACAAGCTACATTTTAAAAAATACGCCCGCCCAAAACCCACACCGCCAGAGCACAGGAACGTGTGCAAACATAACCGAGAACAGCCGAGTGGATAGCTTAGCTTGCTAGTAAACAGCTTAGGAACCACGTGTCTAAAAGTGATCATTCACTCACCTCCAACCCTCCAACTCCTTCTGTGGTGTAAAACGTCCACACTGCAAACGTCCAAACCTCCATGACTTGACCCACATCCGTTTTTTTTTCTTTTCGGTGGATTTTAATGGCAAACACCTGCACAGATAACAGCAGCGAGCAGACATGTTTGTATGCACTGAGACGTTCACAGGTTGTTGCGAGTGCACGGGGGGGGGGGGGGGGGGGGGGTATCTCTGTAAACATTTAAGACGTTATTCTGTTGTTTTGCGTTTAGTGGCGCCAAAATACTAAACACCTTCATCATATAAGTTGCAAAAAACGCCCCTGTTCCTGCATGGTTATAGGAACCTCAAGGTTCCTACAGTGTGAATGTCCCTATAGTGGAGACACGGCTGTATGCGACATTTTTCAGGTAGCGCTGCTTCTACTTTCATCTCAGCATAAATCCGTAAGATGCATTTTTTTTATTCCTTTGTGAGACATTTTTTAACTTGATCCTGCTTTGCTTATTTAGCATGAAGCTTTATGTTTTATTCTCAGGTTTATGTCAAATAGCTGAGCTTAATTAGTATGACTGAAATCCAAATATTGCTTGTACAGCGGAGATCATGGATGAAAGGCAGCGCAGGAAGAGGCTGGTTTGTCTGACAGAGTCTGTGTGCATCATGTCGACTGTTCCCGTCACCCATCTCTGGATTATAAAGGATATGAAGTGAAGTTTTATCTAATTAGATCTTTTCCGCTGCTGTTGTTCGACTCGCATCTATACAATTAAACGCAAGAACAGCTGTTAAATCCATGTGTGGTACACACTCACCACATTTGAGTCTTTGCTGTCCACACACGTGCACATACGCACACACCATCTTTGATTTATACTCAACACAATCAGCCACAACACCTCTAATTAGATCTAGTTTGTTCCAGTTGTAGAATTCCCATTTATTCCGTCTGCATGCAGAAACAGCTGCTCAGTCAGGCACGTGCACGCAGGCTCGCGCATGTTAACATCCCACGGAAAATCCCCAGGAGAGATCCTAAATGTGTGTCTGTGCACCTGCCAACACACATAGCCAGAAGAAACTCCACTAACAGCCTGGAGGCAATCATTTAAAAAGTTGCCGGCTACCATCGCCCACTTCCTGTGATGCACTTCTTATACAAATTAATCAAAAGTGTTTCTGAGAACCAGCACCGGTGTTTATTTTCCTTTTCTTTCCCACCTGTGTCTCCTTCCACTTGTTCCATTTCTTCAGTTATTCCTTTTTCTCACTATGTTTTTGAAGTATACTACAAAGCTGCAAAATTTTGTGGTCTTAATACGAGTAAAACAAAAACACTTAAATTGAGAAGAATCAGATGATAATCAAGTATAGTCAAGCACTGTGCGGTATACCGGTTCATACTAAAAACCATTTCATTATAATATGGATTTTTCCTACCTGTCCTCCAAAGTCATTCGTACTATAGGGTCATTGGTGCATGCACCTAAATACCACCTGTATGTACGTTTTTTACTTAAAAAGCATCCAAAAGCGACTCCTAGTGGTGGCCACATGACTGCTGAGTTCCTCCCTGGAGTGACCAAAAGAAAAATGGCGGATGTCCCTTCAATCTTCAGTAGAACTTTATATTTTTTAAGATTGATTACTGCTTCAGTTTTGTTCTGATAACTTTTCTATACACTTTGGTTTCATAATATCCATTCGTTTCATGTAAACAATCCAAAGTTCTTTTTCGTGTAGACGTACATTCTTTCAGGTTTTGCGGTTGTTGCTATGGAGTTTGGTATGGACGCTATCAACAACGAGCCAGGAGATAAGGATTAACAGGACATGTGCAGTGTTGTGGTGGCTGGCAGTAACCTTCTAATTGACTTTTTCTTTTTTTTCAAGACAAATTTGTCTTAAAAAAAAGAAAAAAGTCATAAAGATTATCACACTGAAGACAAGATGAACATCCTGAATAAAATTGCAGTAACTCTTTTCATGTCATATACGTGCGCATTCCTCAGTGAACATTAATAAACAGAATTCAAATAGGCGACATATTACAGGTAGGCTACTACCCAAAAAATTAGAATATCCTGAAAAAGTTCATGTATTTCTGTAATTCAACTTAAAAGGTGTAATTTGCATATTGTATAGATAAATAATATGTGAATCAAAGCTTTTATTTGTTTGGATGTTGCTGATTAGAAGTTGCAGTTGTAAATTGCACCTTTTAAGTGGAATTACTGAAATACACAAATTTTTTCAGAATATTCTAATTTTGGGGGTAGTACCTGTAAATGCACACTGTTGTATTGTAATCAGGTGTTTTTTAGGCTTTGATATTACAGGATGAGAGGAGAGTGAAAGGGGGGCAGAGAGAGGGGGATGCAGTGGGTCCCAGGCTGGGAATTGTACTGAGACTGGCTGTGTGGAAGAACTGTAGCCTCTGATTACTGGAGCAGCTTCCCAACCAGTAGAGCTAAACGCTGCCTCAAGTGTTTCAACCAGTTGTTAAATCTTTCTTCGGTCGACTTTCTTCTCTTTAGTTGGACTCACCGTCATTTCTCCTCTTGCCGGGCCGGAGTGGGGTGGGGAGGGGGGTCAGGGAGCGTGTGAAATATGCTCAGAGAGAGCGTAATTTCAGGTGTGCACAAACGACCCTATAGTATGTATGACTTTAGAGGACAGGCTGGATTTTTCACCGCTATACCGTTGAATGACCCGGACAAGGTCCGGAACGTGTGCTGTGGACAGTGTTTCAGCAGGGACCCATTTCACTGCTGGACACAAACACCACAGTGTGTGAAAAGCCGGTGAAAAATGTCAAAGTGAAGCACATAATGTTTACCCAAAGGAAGTAATTCTCCTACGAGGAGCCACATTTATGATTTGGAAGTTTTTCAGCTGTAAAAGATCAGACGTGGACCAAACAACTGTTTGCAAATGCTGTCCAGGAAAAGCGGCAGCTGGCGGTGGTAACGCTAGCAGCTAGCTTAGCCGACAACACATTTTAGAGTAGCAACTAGAACTGTTATTGCATAACAGCACTGTGAATGCACCAAAGCAAAAGCTATTAAACTGGGATGCGTTTAACAGGGAAAACCTGTTCAAGAAAGATTGAAAAAGGCTCCTGAACTATCCCCCTGTGCCACCAGGTACACAGATAATCACAGGCAGAGTAGCACAAAGCTTTGGGTGTGGTTAATTGGTGTGCTAAATTAGGCTGGAGCAGGGTTTGAACTCCCAACTACTTGCATAGAAACTAAGTGTCTTTCCACAACACCAGCATGCTACCAACAAATGCTCAGGTAGAATCGGAGATATTTTGCCAAATGCTGTTCTGGAATGCTTCTGGACTTTCCACAATGATGTAAACTGAATAAACTGAATACTGAATAAACATCTCTGAATATTCTCTCTCTTCTAAGAGTTCCTCTCACGATCTGTGCACCAGCTTCGACAAATAATAGTTGGCAGGCCATTTTCCAAGAGCGCTAATTGGTAAGGGGGTGGTGCTTTTATCCTCTGTGATCTCTTATCCAGAACTTAACCTGGTCTGGACCAGGTTAGGTGTTCAGCATAAGTTACCGGGAGATATAACCCGATCAGAAGTGAACCAGCATCGTAGGTCGAAAAACCCAGGGTTAACCCTGAAGTTACCACAATAAGAGAAAATCCAGCTTCGTCGTACAGGCCCCTGGGCTTTTTACAAATTTATTCTAAGGGTTGGTTGGCCGTTTTAAGTTTTCATATCATTTTAAGGATTTTTGTTAGTCTGTTTTGAGAGTTTTTGCTGGGTTTGAACTTGTGACTTACTAACTGCTAAAATGCACCACTCACATTGCTCGCGTTAGACTTACACCACCAAGTCACATTGGCAGCATGAGGCAAAACAGTTGAAATGTGGTCATTGGTTGAACTATGCTTGGTATTGTGTTCCTGTTTCTCTTTTTATTCCGTCAAACTTTGGCACGCTACTCCTCCTGCACCTTATGTGCCACTTTAACTATTCAGATATGAAAATGTTCAGCTCATTGTGGAGATTGAGGCTATATCTGGTTATTTGTAGTTGTCATACTTTTTGAATTATTTTGACTTTTTAAATGCAACCATTTGATTGGATGAGTACTCTTGTGACTGCAGAGCTGGCCAATGGTGGCACAGCTGAGGGCAATGAGTGAAATCATGAAGTAGAGTAAAAGTTTTATATGTGGCACATGCTGGACTTGAACCCATAACCTCGTAATCTCATTTATTCCATGACTGTTTTACCACTACACTACCATTGCAGGGTACAAAGTAGATAGACAAAATCAAAAAAATTGTGGTGAATGGGGTTTGGAATGCTTTTTGCTGAAATTTTTCTGCTCGTCCTGAAGGAGGCCAGAACATGCCCAGCAAAATGTATATGAAGTCACAAAATGCTGAATAACTGGAAAAGTAAAGAAGTTAGAGACGTGAAAAGATATAGCACGCATCTGCAGAACACGCCGAACATTTTGATACCAGAACGGCCACAGTGGCACAAATGGTGCAGGAGGAGTAGCGCACCAAAGGTCGCAGCAGGAGGAACTCAACTACTGTGAATGCGTTACACGCATTTACAGTAATAACGTCTTGATCCGGGACTGGATATGAGAAAAAGAGCAAGCAGCCAGATAATCGTATTCACCTTGCCAACAATATGGTTCCTGTAAATACAGCAAAGAAAGACAGCTACAAGATGTTGGTGAAAACTTTGGATCCCATGGAATGTCCTGCACGTTCAGGATGTAAACATCCGAACATGGTTGCTATTTATGAGTATAGGCTTGTGTTGTGCATATTTCCAGAACCCCCATCGGACTCCGTTCTCTGGTGGGTGGCAGGAGAAGCTGAGCCAGTTTCAAAGATGCTGGCTGGTGATCTGTTGTCTCAGACCAGACAAGGTCCGATCACACCGGGGGCATCAAGTCGGTTATAAAGACTTTTCACATAAAGAGACAGAGGGTTGATTTGCTGCTGAGATTATTGGAACCGGAGTTTGTTTCAGACGGTTTAGCGCCACCCTTCAATCTGAGCAAGGCCTTTGTTGATAGCCACTGCTGAGCTGGCCTTATCTCCATCCTCTCCCCCAGCTCAGATCCCAGAGCTGCTCTGCTCAAGCTGGGAGATGAAACGGTGCAGAAACATCAGGAGAATCCCGCAGCTTTGAAGTCTGCTTGTAAAAAGTCTGAATGAAAAGAGATATTGAATCCTCCAGGTTGACCAGCCTCACACAAAAGTTTTACAAGCACCATTTTTTTAAAACATCTTCCATTGCAAAAAGCAACTGAATAATTTAGGGTGTGTTTTGCTGCTCTTCCCCCCTCTGGGTTATACAGGCAACAAGCTCACCCCCTCTCTCTGGGCCCGTGCCAGGGTCCTATTGCTATGCAAATGATAAAAACAGGCTTGACAGAGGGCACATGGCTGGCTCTGCAGGACTGCCACTTCATGGATGTCGACATGGGAGAGTTTGTGAGGTCAGAAGAAACAAAGTTTTACAGTCGCCCTTGTTTGCCAAGTGGAAACAATGTTAATGCTTCTTTCTGTATAGGCGTGTAAATGATCTGGGGCCTCATCTATAAAGCTGCTCACGCAAACTTTCCACACAAAGTTTCTGATTTATAAAAGCAAGCCTGATGGAAGAACGTTCGCACCTGTACGCAAACCCTGAACCTTACACATGAACGCTTTGGAGACGGGAAACTGGCGGCTCCGCTGGTGAGATGATGAACTTAAAGGGCTCCTTCCACTGAAAACCCGTTTAACTTGCTCCTTCTGAAATACGGAGGGTTTCCCCTTGTTTACTTACACATGCTGACTTGCTAGCGTTGCGCTCCCCCCAGTCAGCTGTGCTTCCTCATCACAGAAACAATACGAAGAGAAGAGCGAATCGGGAACAGCCTTGCACTTCTACGTAACATTGCAAATAGCGTATCCCACGTGGGGTTTCTATCTGTCCATTGGAAGGCAGGTAACCCTCCACTACATACTAGAAGTGAAGACAGCACGACTGTAGCTTCGGAGTTGAGAAGCTAATTAGCTAACTGTTTGTTAGCATAGCGGAAAAAACTTGTTTGTCGGCTCTATTTCCTGTCTGTAGCGAAATAAGAGCGGAGGGCGGAGCTTCCTTCATACACTGATGGGAGCCAGCCAATCAGACGGGAAATTTATGAGAAGGACCCGGAAAAGCCTGCTGTTGGACCACAAGCCTCTCTTCTAGTATACAAATACAGCTGGATACTAAGCAACCAGAAGGTTTTTTTAAACAGAAACGATGCAGAATGCATTCAATAATAATGGAGAACAGAAATATTAATGGAATGACCACGGAAGTACAACTTTAAAGGGAGGCGCTACAGGTAAAAACCACATTTTTTCATCACCTGATCAATTTTGAGATTTTCGTTTTTTCCCTCCAACATAATTTCTTTCAGACTAGTGTAAAAAAAAAAACCCCAAAACGTCAAAAATAAACATTTTAGGAGTTTATTTCATGATATTTTGTCTGATGCACCCAAATCTCCTCAAAATGCAGCTAAAGAGCGCAGCAGCGTGCTTGTCTGAACCCCATCATGTCTGGTATCGTTGGAAACATCTCTTTTACCTGAACGATGTCATCTCAACCAAACTTAATATTTCCAGCTCATGAATCTGATTGGATCTGATGTCTGTAAATAGTGTTATAGAACAATAATGTGGAGAATTTTACAACCCAAAACTTTAAAGTCTGCTTTCTCAAAATGAGTTTTTTCTCTTGCTCTGGACAGTGGCAGAGCCAAAAACTTTCACTTTCGCCAGGATAGACCATTACTCATGTAGGGGTGGCCATAAGTAGATACCTCAGAGCGCATATACTGTATATATATATATATATATATATATATATACACATATATATATATATATGAGTTTTTTTCCAAAATGAGTTAACCACCATTAAAAAAAAAACTGAGTTAACTGCTTCTGCAAAGAAACTCTTCATTTACTTTTTGAATATTTTCACCAAATCACACTCACATGATGTAGAGGGTTTTAATGATGTCAAATGGAGATAGGAGGGCTGTCAAAATACTTAAAATCTGCTCATGCAGGGAGATTAATCTGTAATATTAATGCATTTATTTTCTAAGAAATAAATTACACCCTAACTGAGAACGAAAGTCACAATTTAGCAAAATCTGGATCAGCTAAGTTGTTTTTCTTCATGTTTTCTTACAGTTGTGAACATAATCCACCAAAAACCAGGTTATCCTCCTAATTCATGAAGATTCTGACAGTTTTCCAGCCTCACATGTAGAGATGCTGCAGGATGATCTGATATATCGCACAATAAAGAGCTCAGCCGTCGCGAAGGTCACCAACACCAATGTCTGGAATCTTGGGGGTCATAGCTCAAAAAGTTTGGGAACTCCTCGATCTGTGTTAAACTGGACCTGACCGACCGCCGGAACCGCTTAATCCCCATGCGCAGCTGTTGACCACAACTGTTGTGGACGTCATTCGGCGTCAGACGGCACGTCATTCATCCAGACACCGATGACCCCCTACCATTTATGGTAGAAGGTGAGTAGGGGCGGGATATGAGCCAAATTCACCTCTGCACACTTTCAGGGAGAGTATGATCTATGAAGGGGAAATTGCTTTGATCTGTGCGCACGCACAGTTTTATAAATCTGAATATTTTTCGGCGCACACAAACTTTGGGTTTTTGGCGCATGCACACTTTTAGTAAAGATCCTGCGCGCAGTTTTATAAATGAGACCCCTGGGCTTTGTGACTGGGACCAGGAGCTGAGCCCAGACCATCTCCCACACCCCCACGGTGGGGCTTGAAGTGGTTCAACATGACCAACGAGGCTCCGAACAGCCTCTGCTCCTTCTGATGGCCCTTTGTTTCCCTGCATATCTGAGTGTGTGCTGAGATTAACAGCTGCACGCATCTCGTCCACTTTGATGATGTTTGCTTTTGCTGTTGGAATACCAAATAACCACCTCTGTTTGTTTTGTAAGTCCGTCCATCAGTGTTTATCCACCTTTCTAGGTTGTATTGTGTGTCCTGTGTTTCTTCCACGCCCTGACCCAGGAGGCCTTTCGGCTGGAACATTCCTGTTGAGGTCAGCGAGACTGACCTTCAGATCTCTGCACAGCAGCTACACATGCTCCTGGATCAGCACCAACTGAGCTTTACTTTGTAATTCAACATGGGGTGGAACCCCATTTTAAAAAAATAATCTCATTAATTAGAGGCTTATTGATTGATTAATCTTGATTAATTGTGTTATAAAAGTTGCCCAAAAAAGTAACATTTTCTTTATTTGAACACATTTTTGAGGACAACTGAATCAAATAATAGACACAAACATTAAAATTGTAAACTCCAGCTCGATTATTGTCTGACCAGAAGCATTTAATTGTATTTAAACTTTTTAACAAATAAGAAAAAGAAATAAAACTGATACCTGGCCCAAAAAAAGTTGAAGTATACCATTTTTAAATACTTTTAAGCTATCAAACTAGCTCGGGGGCACAGATGGAGTTTTTAAACGGGAGGGGAACACCAAATGATTTAAACTCAATAAGTTGTTTTTGTTTAATTTGGTTTTTTCTGCTGCTCAAGCAGGTACTTTATGATCATCTATGAGGTAAAGGATTTGACTAAAAAGTCGTCTCAAAACTCCTTGATTTTAACCAATACTTAAAGTAGAATGACTGAACGAATGAGTACTATTGTTCTGTGAGTCCAGATGTAGCTTTCCGTTAGTTATCAGGGTGTTCTACATACTCCTCGGGGCCGCGTGTTCATGATGCGCGCTTCCGTAGTACAGCTGAAAAGAGCAAATCGCTACCAAGACAACAAAAACACAATTTATGAAACTCTGAACTCACAGGACAATAGTACTCATTCGTTCTTTCATTCTACTTAAAGCATTGACGAAATCAAGGAGTTTTGCTGCAGACAATGTCTTATATAGCGGCTGCCCCGTCTCCGCCATGATACTGGACGTTCACCAAAGGGCAACTCGGCGTAATATCTTCTGAAGGACTCAAAGTGATGCAGAAATCATGTTAAACAAAAACCTACCTGATCACCACTAGCCACCCATTATCAAACTGGTATTTGTCTGGAATACCAGTTACCCACCAAAACTTCAGGTCTTATGCAAAATATGTTTCATTTAACATATTTTGCACACATTTACAGTCGTCTTTAAAATTATTCATACTCTGAAATTAAAGAAGGAAAAGAGTGAGTCGTAAGTGAAATAAGTTGAAAGTAATAATAAATAAAAATTCTACGAAAATCATGATATTGATTTTGAATTGTGGTTGAAACACAATATTAAGAACAAACACACAAAAATAAAACAATGGGCATGATGGGGCTCCGAAGTTAAAAATTTGTTTGAGCAACATTGTGAGACTATCACTGCAATCAGATGTTTCTGTATTGCTCAATAAGATTTCTACACCTGTTGACAGGTATGTTGGTCCACTGTCAATGAGCAGGCTGCTGTATTTGGTCTGGGACAGTTTTGCTTTTTTTTTTTTTTTTTTTATTAATATTATTTTCAATTACAATTCAAATGCAATATTTTATTTCACTAAATCATATTTTTGTACATTTTTATTTATTATTATTTTCTTTTGTTTCTTATTATTTGAATATTGTGAATTTAGCTTTGTCTTCAATGGGAGGGGATGAATAATTTTGAGGACGACTGTAGCTTCTGTTTTCAAAATCCCAGTTTTAAACTTTTCTCACCGAGATATCGTGATTTGGAAAAGAAAGCTGCTGCTTCACAGGGAGACCCCCAAGCTGCTTCCAAACCACTTTCCCCTCTTATGTTAGACACCAGCTACCCCATACAGTTGGTGCTTTATACAGTATATCTATCTATCTATCTATCTATCTATCTATCTATCTATCTATCTATCTATCTATCTATCTATCTATCTATCTATCTATCTATCTATCTATCTATCTACCTTTATATATATATATATAAAGTTATCAGAGGGGTCTGAAAAATTGCTAAATATAGGCCCAATCCCAACCCCCCCCTACACACTACCCCTTAACTATGTAGTGTCACTCCCAATGAAGTCCCACTCGCAGCTTTGAGGGTGCTTTGATTGGAGGTGGAGTGTGTTAATGAGAAGGAGACGCCCTCTTCCCTCCACTGGAAAAGGAAGGCAGTCATCGCCGTGTCAACACAAACACGCCCGTGTCAAATAAATCTGTGTGGAAATACTAACTCACACTCGTGTGAAGAATAATGTTTTATTTTAAATAAATAATAATAATCATGATCCTAAACAATTAAATAAATGACCAAATTATTCTTATCACTACTAATAGGCCTAATAATTATGACTACTATTGATTATCATTTATCATTATTATTATTTTTATCATTATCATCCTTATTGAGCCAATAAAAGGATTATAATCCTCTTTTCCTGCTTAAACATATCCTTCCATGAGCGGCAGTGGTTTGAGGATACCAACATCGCACCTATCATCGCTTTTTCCCCCCTTAAATAACTCCATTCATGTTTTTTTGTCAGTAATGGCAAACATGCAGGACACGTGCAGAACTCGTGTGGAACATGACTGTTTCCTCCTCCATTTAGCTGTTGCACCCGCTGCAAAATTCTGGCGAGTCTGCATTGATACGGACTGAATGGGCTGAACAGTCCACTCGCCCTCCACCCTACGCGGTTTGGGACGGCCCGTACGGTGGAGCCTCCGCGGGAACGTGCAAACGGAGGGGCCGGTTTGGGATTGGTGCCATAGCAACAAAGTGGTGTTTTGCCTTGTCCATCAGCATTGGTTGTACCAGAAAATTGGCCCTAACAAAAGTTCCGCTTTGCCTCTAATGCAAACTGCGATTAAATGGTTCATTCATTTAATGTGTTATTTATCTTGTAATTAATTGATCATAATTAACGTGTTAAAGACCCACCCTAAATTCAAACTTAAAGTGTAGAAACACGACAAAACTCTGTCCAGCATGGGCTGCTGGCTCGCTCATGGTGCCACAGCCTCATTCTGCCACATGCAGATTTACAGCAGGATCCTCTCGTGTTTTTCTACAATTAGCATCAATGTTCGTATAGAAATTCTGGCCTTCACAAGTGGATTCTGCTGTGCTCATGTAGTCACTTTCATAAGCCATATTCAGAAGCTCCTCTTGACATTTTCCCACCAGCACTCCAGCTCTCCTGCTTCGTCTGCAGTAGCTGCCAAAAAGTGGCAGAAATGAAATACTGAGGATATCTTTTTTGTCCACGGTGACATTTTCAGCTTGTAACCAAGTGTTGCTGAGTGAATTTGTAAGTGAAATCCTCCTCCAGAAAATGCCACACTGGTCGCAACCTCAACCCTCTTTGTCATGTTATAGCAGTCTCTGTTCAAAGACGAGGTTCTATGAATATCAGATAATGTTGTTTTGGAGCAGAGTAAATGCAAGACGAAGAGCAAAACTAAGAATGCGCTCCTTTACGCTGACATTTACATGTGCTGAATTTCAGGGCTCTCTTTATTCATCTGCAGTTTATAAATGTTCCTTTTCATGAAGTTGCAGTGGATGCCTGCACCACATGGCTGGAGCGTGCCGTGCAGCTGTGCCCATTTTCTTGCTGCTTATCTGGGGTCGGGTCGCGGGGGCAGCTGCCTAAGCAGGGAAGCCCAGACTTCCCTCACCCTGGCCACATCCACCAGCTCACCCCGGGGATCCAGAGGTGTTCCCAGGCAAGCTGAGAGATTAGTCCCCCCAGCGTGTCCTGGGTCTTCCCCGGGGTCTCGTCCCAGTGGGACATGCCTTGAACCCCTCCCAGATGTGTGGCAGTGCTGCACCCTAACTAGAGATGTCTGATATTATCAGTCTACCTTTTACTTTTTTGATGACAACTTTTACACAGCCTGTACATATTATACATGAAACTCCTCAGATAATTTTCCTCTCACTTGAAATGGCAAAAAAAAATTAGATACAACCTAACACAGGGATCCCCAATTCCGGTCCTCGAGGGTCGGTGTCCTGCAGGTATTAGGAGCTCCCTTGCTGCAACACATCTGACTCCAATCAGTGGGTAATTAGCAAACTTGTACACGTCACAAAGTGTGTTGCAGCAGGGCAGCTCATAATACCTGCAGGACACCGGCCCTAGAGGACCGGAATTAGTGATCCGTGACCAAACACATGCTTACTAACTCAATTCAGAGGACTGTAATCCAGCTGGTTTCCATGTCTTCGTGCTCCAACATAAGTTAATGAGTCATTCTGCAGAGCTTGATTGGCTGTTGGATCTATGTAATTTCAGTCAGGTGTGTAAGGGCAGGGAGACATGGAAAACCTGCTAGATTGCGGCCCTCATTGGACCGAATAGAGAATAGAGTTATACTTTTTGAGTTATTCAGCATTTTGTGACTTCATATACACTTTGCTAGACATCCTCTGGCCCCCTTCACGCCAAGCTGAAAATTTGCAGCCAAAAGCATTCCAAACCCCGTTCACAACAATTTTACTGGTTTCACCCGTTTGTAAGTGTATCTTTCTGTGATGGACTAGTGGTTAAGCAAACATCCAGAGGACATGAAGTCATTGAGATCCTGTGGTCATGGTTTCAAATCCAGCAGGTTCAACACACAGCTTTCTTAAACTTTTAGTCTGCTTCATGATTGCGCTCATTGCCCTCAGCTGTGCCATCATTGGACAGCTCTACAGTCACAATCTTACTCTTCAAATGGTTGCATTTAAAAAATCTAAGTAATTCAAAAAGTATGAAAGCTACATATACCATGAGATGTGGCAGATATCTCCAGAATGAGCTGAACTTTTGAATTTCTGAATGGCTGCAACACAAAAGGTGCAGGAGGAGAAGCATGACAAAGTTTGGCAGAATAAAGAGAAACAGGAACGCAATAGCAAGCTAAGTATAGCCCACGACCACATTTCAACTGTTCTGCCTCATGCTGAGTTAGTGGTGTACGTCTAATTCTCACAATGCGAACAGTGCATCTTTGCAGTCAGTAAGTCACAAGTTCAAACCCAGCAAAAACTCTTAAAACAAACAACAATCACAAACAAAACCTTAAAATAAATTCAGATGATATGAAAAGTTAAAACTGCCAAAGAAACCTCAGAACAAATGAAAAGCAACTCAATATCTCCAAATAATAATAAAAAAGTAATATGAAAGTTCCACAACAAAGTGCAGAGGCAGTGTAATTAAATCAAATTCAGTTTTTAAGGCGGTAAGACTGGAAGTGCACTGTAATATTTCCAAAGTGGTATCTGGTGAATTCATCCTTTTTTTTAGATGGTTTTTCTCCGTTGAGTTTTTATTTGGGTTCGTTTGCAATAACATACAAGAAAACAATTTTAGACCATCTTCTTTGGGTTTTCAGTGCACTGAAAAACATCTAACTTGTGGAAGTGAAACTGTCAGATTAATTTGTGCCTCTGGTGGTAGAACACGGGTCAAAGGTTTTTTGTGACTTTCTGTGCAGATGACATGACTGACTGACGTCACGACTGAGGGGGTGTGATTGAATATGTGTGTGCTGGATCCAAAGTTGCTTTTGTCGCTGCTTGTCTTGTCTGTGTTTGTCACTGCCCGTGTTTTTGTTATTACTTGATGATCTGATCATGTGTTTGGTGCGATGGATTGATTTATGATTGATCAATAGCAAACTAATTCCCTCCCAACTGTCATTACACACAATTCCAGGTGGGGTGGTATTTCATTTGGGTTATACTGGTGGGTCATCAGGTCACTTTTATTGGTTTTAGGGTGTTTTTTTTTCCTCTGTCAAGAAAGGTTTTTCTTCAGAGTCGTTTCTTCGGGTTGACAAATGTCTGATCTGTCAATAGAGATATACGTATATGCGGTGTGTTTTTTGGGGGCGGTTGATGCATAAACAGGTATTAGTGTCTATCATTTATTCTGGTGGGGTGAAACTGGGTTGATTTATTTAGAATGAGATTCTAATTAATCAAATGGGGGATTGTTGATGCAATTCACTGGTCACCCTCTTTCTGACGTACACTAAGGTTTCTTAGACATTCATAATCTTGGTAGATGGTGGCAGCAGTCACTGGCTGGTCATATAACAGGCAGACTGTTGAAGACAAAGACCGTCGTGGACCCATGTGCGGCCTGTCAAGAGGCCAGCCTCCAGAAACGAGCTTACAATAAAAGATGCCTGCTCTGACGTGGACTTCAGAGTCCATCTGGAACTTCACGCTGACACCCCATCCGTGGATCTTCTGGACCGGACTCTCCGGTTGTAGTGGGCTTTCTACTACAACCGTACAAACTTCTTTTCTCTCTCATCTCTTCTTGAATTAATTAATTATTTATGTGCCATATACAGGTACTACCCAAAAAATTAGAATATCCCGAAAAGTTTATGTATTTCCATAATTCAACTTAAAAGGTGCAATTTACATGTTGTATAGACAAATAATATGTGAGTCAATATATTTCAGGCTTTTATTTGTTTGGATGTTGCTGGTTAGAAGTTGCAGTTCAAAAACTACAATTCAAAATTAGAATACTGCATAAAATCAATCAGAGAAGGGTTTTAAATACAAAAATATCAGGCCTCCTGAAGTAAAATCTTGCATCTGTACTTAGTACTTGGTGGGGGCCCCTTTAATGACTGCCTTAACCCGGTGTGGTATGGATGCTACCAGCTTGTGGCATATCTCAGGTGTTATGGAAGACCAGCATGCTTCAATCACAGTGCTGAACTCTTCTCTATCGATTAGTCTCATCCTGTTCAGCTTTTTCTTAACAATACCCCACAGATATTCAATGGGGTTCAGGTCAGGTGAGTGTGCGGGCCAATCAAGCAAGGTGATCCATGGTTGTTGAACCAGGATTTTGTAGTTTTGGCAGTGTGGGCAGGTGCCAAGTCCTGCTGGAAGATGAAGTCTGCATCCTCATACAGCTGGTCCACTGAAGCAAGCATGAAGGTCTCCCAAAATGTCCTGGTAGACGGCTGCATTTATGCTGGACTTGATTAAGCACATAGGACCAACACCAGCAGCTGACATGGACCCCAGGTCATCACAGACTGGGAAACTTAACACTGGACTTCATGCATCTTCTATCTAGCGCCTCTCCGGTCTTCCTCCAGAGTCTGGGACCTTTGTTTCCAAATGAGATGCAAAACTTGCTCTCATCAGAAAAGAGGACTTTTGACCACTGGGCAACAGACCAGTCGTTCTTTTCTCTAGCCCAGCTAAGGTGCTTCTGGCGTTGCTTGCTGTTGAGAAGTGGCTTGACAACAGAAATTCGACATTTGAAGCCCATGTCCAGCATCAGTCTGCGTGTTGTTTCTCTTGAAGCAGTAACTCCAGCCTCAGTCCATTTCTTATGAAGTCCTCCGCACTTTTGAAAGGCCCTTTCCTGACCATCTTCTCCAGGCTGCTGTCAGCCCTCCGGCTTCTACACCGTTTTCTTCCACACTTCTTCCTTCCACTTAACTGTCCATTCATGTGCTTTGAGACACTCTGAGAACTTCCAGCTTCTTTTGTTATCACTTTTTGTGTCTTTCCCACCTTGTGCAGGGAGTCGATGATGGTTTTCTGCACAACGGTCAGATCAGCCGTCTTCCCCATGATTGTGAATTCTTCTAAACCAAGACAGAAACGTTTTAAAGGCTCAGGGTACTTTTGCAGATGTCTTGGATTACCTACCTGATTAGACGGTGACACTCTGAGCTACAATACTGGAGCTTTTCACAGTGTTCTAATTTTTGAGTTTTTGATTTAGAGGTTTTCTTAAGCTGCAACTTCTTATTGATTCACATATTTGTCTATATTTGTCTTTTAAGTTGAATTACAGAAATATGTGAAGTTTTTTCAGGATATTCTAATTTTTTGGGTAGTACCTGTATATAAATATATTTTGATAATGAAAATCTTGAATCGCCTGTCTGATTAATTGTCCTCTTTTCTGCCACAAAAGTCCCATTTAAGTAAAAATTTAATCCACCTAAAGAGTTTCATTCCTCCAAATAAAATGAAAAGGATTTGTCCAGTTATTTACAGACATTGGTTGGCATCTCTAACGAAAGGGAGACATAAACAGGCAGAGATTTCTTCAGCTTTGGACACCTGCTAAGGAGAGATCTCTCATCAGACACATGTTGTATCTGTGTGTGACAGTGTGGGATCCTGTCACTATGTCTCTGATTGATCATGCGCCCTGGCTACTTGGCCACAGGGATGTCCCTTTGGCTGAATGGTTAACGCAGGTGACACTCACCTGGGAGTCGGGGGATTGAATCCCGCCCGGGACCTCTGTTGTGTACCTTGCCACATATGGATGATTTGTTCAGTAATCGGCTCAACTGATCGGGGAGAAGTTGGTCATGTTGTTTTAGTCTCCTTGGCCTCTGATGTGGGTGTATATGGGAAAACTGGGGTGAGCGCCAGTGAAGCTGCTTCACCTCCAACCATTTTCAGACTGAACCTTCTAGAGCTAACTGATGTGGTGATGCTCTGGGTGTTTAGATGCTGTATAAAAGATGTGAGTGGTTGATTGCACGGTCAGACCTCTCCCATAAAGTACTTTTGTGTTGTGACACAGTCCACAGTCCCTGTACTGCTTTGATATGTTTGTGTAATTTTTTGCCAGAACTGGCACACAAAGAGGAGCTCAGGATCAGGATTTATTTCACAACAAAGAAAGTTTGTCCTTTTTTTGTCTGACAAATGTTTGATTGGAAGGTGACCTGCAGCACCGGCACGCAGCGAATCAAAGCTGCAGGCCGTATCATCGTCATGGAAACTAAAAAAGAAACTTATTAAATTAGTCATATCTGAGCTCCGTGTAAAAAGTTAGCAGGAGGTAAAATGTGTGTAAGAAGGCGCAGCAGGCAGCCACTGTCACCGAGGGTTGAGATATTTGTTAACACAAGTGCAATCTATGGCATGCACCGTTTTATTTGGCATTTTGTTCTTCGGTGCTTCACCCCCCTCCAACCGCATCTTTTATTCATGAAGTCACATTTACATATTCATTAAAATAAATGTCAGCAATCTGAGGAGCAGAGCTGTTTTTCAGTGAGTGTTATTACTGGAGATGTTTCAGGATGGAGCTAAAAACTGTCCCTCTTCACCCCCCCCCCCCCCCCCCCCCTCTTCTTTTTGTTTTCTTCCCTTTTTGTCGCAGCACAACAGCCACAGAGTTTACAGTAGCGATGCACCGATTCGATACTCGGCCCGGATATCGGCTCAGAAATTGATTAATTAACTGGACCGGGTATCAGATGAGCCCAGTCCAGCATTCTGATCTAGTCATTTCTTTCTTTTATTCACATCATGCACTCAACACAGTTACAGCGATCAATTCTATGTTTGCATCACCGGTTATGTCATCACGCAGAGCAGAGCTGTGTTGGGGTTCGTTTTCCCTCAACTTTTATATAATGGAGGTGACTGGAGTCCACAAAAACTTGGCCATATTCCTCCATACTGCTTGTTCAATGTAATCTAATTGTCCTGAGTGGGTAGGGTCCATAATTTACTCGAAATGACATCATTTAGTATATTTTTATGACTTAAACAGTACAACATGTGGCTGCCGTGAAGCGCACCCTTGCGAGTTCACGACACTATGGAAGCCGCGGCAGACGAGATCGTGCGTTCTCTTTTTCTTTCTTCCTGTGTTTTAAATCAATATCCAACCCCTCTTGTGTTTGTCCCGGTTTGCCTGCAGCTCACAGCTCAGGACGATGTAAACAGAAAATTGCTTCACTACGGCTTCCATAGTGTTGTGAACTCGCACGAACGCGCAAATGGAAGTTGCAATGTACTACTGTTTAGGCTATGAAAATATACTAAATTATGTCACTTTGAGTAAATTCTGGACGCTACCCACTCAGCATACTTGGATTACATTGGACGAGCAGTATGGAGGAATATTGACAAGTTTTTGTGGACTTTATGGACCTTTTTGGTTCAGTCGCCGGTGAACTCCATTATAAGAAAGTTGGATGGAAAAGAAAATATCCCGGATCTCCGGCTGCAATTGAGATATTAAAAAGTGCTCCATCGTCTTGCTCAGCATGAGGGTGAGTAGAAAATGAAGCCACATCATTCTGTGGGTGTACTATTCCTTTTTAAAGCTACTCTATGGTAAACTCACCTTTTTATTGCCTTTAACTGAAGTATTCCATACAACTTAAATTAAAGAGAATTTAACTTCTGTAGTTTTTTTTGGTTTTTAGTTGTTTGTATTGTTGAACCGTGTATTTTTTATTCTGATTGGCTGCTACCTTGGCCAGGTCTCTCTTGTGAAAGAGATTTATTATCTCAATGGGACCTCCTGGTTAAATAAAAGTGAAATAAAAAAAAAAAGAAAAGAAAAGTACAAGTATTTCATGTTCATAGAGAAACTCCTGAAAGAACAAAAAAATCCCAGTAAGTTAGTGGAGGGTGACTGCATGGCTTCGGTGGAGCCGTGCGATCCCACATTATTACATCTGGGCTGTGCAGAGATGGACCAGGTTAGCTTGCTGCAGGTTGCATCTCATCACCTCCCAGCTCTTGTCGAAGTTTGTCGCAAATCGAATCGGAGAGATTTCACTTTGTGACTTCGAGGTGAAAGGAAGACTGCTGCTCCTGCACAGCAGAAAGAGATTTTTATTCATGAGGGTCTCTTTTTATTTATTTTAGACGCAGAGCGCCTCAAACAACCTCTCGCCGTGTTAAAAGTTGAATTCTTTTCTTCATCTTTAAATTTGTGGCTAATAACAAACGAGTGCAAGAGATCTAAACTACACTTAACTCTGCACATGTAGACTGCGAGTGTATGCTCACAGCATCAGGGATGGAATGAATAGACAGGCATCTCCACATGACTGCTGGATTTAAAGTTCAAACTAAAGCACGGCGGAGTGGGGAATTTATTCATATGTATTCCACTCCACAAGATTAATATTGGCGTCAGTCATGTGTGGACTTCATTAGCATCTAATACGGTCTCATCAGTCTCAATGATCAATAAACAGGGAGACACTTAAAATGGAATGAAGCAGCTATTTATCATTCCCCCACTGTAACCCCGCTGCCATTAGCCAATGATTATCCATTACCGCTGGCTAGTGACTAAACATCATATAGGTAAATGGTGCAAGTTGGACTGAGGGGGAAGCAGAAGAATCACAGATTAGAGTGAATAATTATCAGCATGAAGGAGCATTAGAATTGTTGATGAGAGTGTGTCCAATTACCGTGTGGGAGAAATTGGATGGAAAATGCTGTGAAGCTCTCAGCTCATCCTGTGTGATGAGATCCGGAGATTATACCCGTTAAAATTCCCAGCCGATGTTGCTGTAGCTTCGCTTCGCGCCTATAAATAAAGAATGGGAATATGAAATTAAGAGGTAAGAAAGGGAAGATATCCTGTGTCATTCTGCGTCCTGTGCGATGCCTAAATTTAAATCTGTATATTTCATCATAACGATGATGAAACACTTGCCAAGTCGAGTCAGGCCTTCTTACCACCAGCTTCTGTTCAGGATCAAACCAGCACCAATGCAAAAAGAGTCTTTAAAAGGGAATGCATAATTTGACAAGTCAAAGACAGCAAATGATAATTTGCCCCCCCAAAAAAGAAGGAGCTGTCATTGCGTTTGGAAACAGTGTCCTGCCTCCCGTTCTCATCAGTCCTCTGTCGCTCTGTTCTGCTCTCTGATCAGCCCCGCTCCTCAGGCGGAGATGCCAAATCCTGCCATGACACGGGCTTTGATGTGGCAGCTGACACCCCGAGCTAAACTGCCTGCAGACTTTGACTCGGAGGCAGCGACGAGGCGCTTTCCCAGCAGCTCCGATCAGAGCGTGAACTGGTGCAGGAGGTGCACCCCGCACCATCCCACACTCCAGGAAGAAGGTGCATGCACACAGGGCTGGAAGAAAGACCAGACATACAGTCATCCTCAAAGTATTCATGCCCTCCAGTTAAAGAAAAGGAGAAATTCACAATAATTTTTTTAAATAACAAGAAACCAAAAAAAAAAAAAGTAATAATAAATAAAAATTTACAAAATTATAATTTAGTGAAAGAAAATATTGCTTTTGAATTGTAGTTGAAAAGAATAATTTCTTAAAAAAACAAAAAATTAAACCGTCCCTGACCAATTACAGCACCTTGCTCATGAACAGTGGACCAACATGCCTGTCAGCAGGTGCAGACGTCTGATTGGACGTCACAGAAAACACCTGATGGCAGTGATTGCCTCGTGGGCCCTGTCCCAACACCCGCCCTTCCACCCTTGTGCCCCAAGAATGCGCGTTCCCGTTGAAGGTTCAAGTGCGTAGTGTGTCCCATTTCTCCGGAGTGGACGTTGGCCCCGCCCCCTGCGCACCTTCAACCAGCACTTCGGCGAAGTCAGCATTCTCGCTGAATGTTGCCCACAATTCATTGCTGCGTGTGACGTTTTGAACCACGAAGGCAGAAATTGTCCATGTTTGGTGATTGAGCTCCTGCCTGTGGTGAAAAAAATGGCTTTTCAGACGTAAATATTGAAATATTTAATCTTTTCCTATGATGTATGTGAAATAATCACCGAAATTTGCCATGTTACTTCGAAATATTAAAGTTCAAAGCATTTGAATAATAAAAGTTATTAATTTATTGATGAAAGTAGCTTTATTTAATTTTTTTTCAACTTTACTTACATAAGTTAAGTCCCATTGAGACTCAGCGTTTTTGCATGAGAGAGCTGTTTATACATACATGTCTTTTTGGACATTTTTGGACATTCTGTGCAACAATAACAGTCACAGAGCAGCTAATTAAATCTTTGTTATACATGTAGTTTAGAATGTAAAAAAAACAAAAAACATTATTTATCCCTGTACAGTTTAAATCACACAGCCACCTACATAAATTAATTCAGTAATTAATTAATTTATTAATTAAACATGGGTGGATTTCATAACATATATTTTATAAGAACAGGTGGAACAAACTTTGTTCAGTTTAGGTGTGAAAATGGCGTCTCTTCACCGGGAACAGAGATGAGGCTGAGTTTGGGAACAATGACATGAAATGAGGTTGTGGTGCAGGATGATGGAGGAACCGGCACCTGCAGCCTGCACACTCCAACCCTTCATGTGCACTTCTACCAGCTGCACACTCATACAGAACCGTAGGGTTTAGCGCGGGTTTTGGGACAGGGCCAAAGTGGTACTCAAACGAAATTTCAGTTCAGGAGCCCCATTGTGCTTGTTTACTTATTTTATTTTTGTGTATTTGTTTTTAATATTTTTGTGAAACCACAATTCAAAATTAATGTCATGATTTTTAGAACATTTTTTAAAATTATTTCTTTGGTCAATTTCAACTCATTTCAATGACGGCTGAATTTTTTCCTTATCTAATGAAAGGGTATGAATAATTTTCACGACTGTATAATCACATTTCCACTTCATGACATCTGATGTTACACTAACGACTGGCATTGAAGTTGCCATTTTCAGGGATTCTTATAGTTTACTTACATTTATTTTTTGTCTAATTTCATTAAATATGTTAGTTTCAGATAAACAGCACGGCCGAATAATAAATAATTATTGATTTTGCATTTGTGTGCAACAAAACCAATAATTCATTCTGCAGAGGCCCAGTTCTGCTGACTGATTACAGCTTAGAAGCCTGCAAACATCCTCAAAAATCAGATACTGTATGCAGAACACTCCACAGGCTCCAATCTAGTATCTATTCTCCATTAGAGGCAGTGATTGTGAAAGCTCAGAAAAATGCACGTATCAACAGAAAGAGATGCTAAAAATCTGTTTATGTTAACGTCTTTAAAGCACCGAATGATTGGGATCATAGAGAAACCAGGAGGGAGGGATAAAATGATAACGTCTGTGTGGAAATTTCTTCCAAACAGAGACATGGGGTCAGATTCAGTGATAATTTGAGCCAAAGCGAATCATGTTTTCATGCCAGAGCTGGAAAGGTGCCCACATGATCGTTTTTGAGCTACACCTGTGTGAGTTTCCACCTCCGAGTGCAACATCTGGCGGAAAAATATCCAAATTAGTCATGGAACATGGTTTTTAAAGGCTGATGAAAAAATATATATATATATATATTTTCATCTAATAAAACATCTTAATGAATTTTGTTTTTCGACACTTCAGTAACGGATGCTGCAGAGAGGAGGTGCTGATGGAAAACCAGTGAAGGTTACAATAATTATGGCAATGCTTGGAAAGAAATAAAAGCAGACAAATAAGAAATGCAAACATGAGCTTGTAGGAAAAAGATGGAGTCATTTAATGTTACCATGCCACCATGACTTTTACAACTACCAGATCAGTCGAAAGTTGCTCTTCACCGGAGGAGAAATAAAAGCTAGAAGTCATCAAACACTTGGGTACTACCCGAAAAATTAGAATATCCTGAAAAGTTCATGTATTTCTGTAATTCAGCTTAAAAGGTGCAATTTACATATTGTTTAGACAAATAATGTGTGAATCAATATATTTCAAGCTTTTATTTGTTTGGATGTTGCTGATTAGAACTTGCAGCGAAAACCTCAAATTCAAAACTCAAAAAATTAGAATATTGTGAAAAGCTCCAGTATTGTAGCTCAGTGTCACATTCTAATCAGGTAAGTAATCCAAAACATCTGCAAAAGTACCCCGAGCCTTTAAAAAAGTCCCTGTCTTGGTTTAGAAGAATTCACAATCATGGGGAAGATGCTGATCTGATAGTTGTGCAGAAAACCATCATTGACTCCCTGCACAAGGTGGGAAAGACACAAAAAGTGATAGAAAAGAAGCTGGAAGTTCTCAGAGTGCTGTCTCAAAGCACATTAATGGATAACTTTCTTTTTTTTCAACCTGGACCTTATTTCTAGGAGTTTATACGTGCATTTACTCACCGGTAAAGTTTCTGCATCACTTTGAGTCCTTTGGAAGATATTACATTCACTCGCCCATCGGTGGACATCCTGTAAAATGGCGGAGACGGGGCAGTCACTATGTAAGACATTATCTGCAGCAAAACGCCTTAATTTCATCAAAGCTTTAAGTAGAATGAACGAATGAATGAGTACTATTGTCCTGTGAGTTCAGAGTTTCGGCAAATTGTGTTTTTGTTGTTGTCTGGGCAGCGAGCTGCTCGTCTCAGCTGCACTGCGGAAGTGCGCATGGAGAACGCGCGGCCCCCGAAAAGTGAGAACACGCTGA
This sequence comes from Atherinomorus stipes, assembly GCA_023101725.1. Classification (NCBI taxonomy): domain Eukaryota; kingdom Metazoa; phylum Chordata; class Actinopteri; order Atheriniformes; family Atherinidae; genus Atherinomorus; species Atherinomorus stipes. The sequence continues at coordinate 2,054,224 of JALJCO010002854.1, read as the reverse complement.
TAACTAACGGAAAGTCAAATCTGGACTAACAGGACAATAGTACTTGTTTAATCTCCAGATTGAGGTTTTCTTAAGCTGCAAGTCCTTATCAGCAACATTCAAACAGATAAAAGCTTGAAATATAATGGTTCACATATTATTAGTCTATACAATATGTAAATTGCACGTTTTAAGTTGAATTATAAAAATACATGAACTTTTTCACAATATTCTAATTTTTTAGGGTAGTATCTTACATGTAAATGTCTGGTGCAGGATGGCATCAGACCAAAGCTGTGGAAAGTGTCCCAAAACAAAATATTTCCTCTTCAGGTTAAGATGAAAACAGCAGACCCAGATAACGTGAACACCATGTAAACATTAGGGATGTCCCGACATTATATTTTGGAGCTAACGTTACAATAACTGAGAGGAAACTCTGCTGCTTCATGTTTTTAGTTTATTGACACCACAAAGGAATAAAAGTAGTTTTATTTGTACTGAGAACTGAAAACTCTCGTTAGCGTCTTTTCTCCCTGCAAACGTTTCCAGATCTGCACTTGTCCGTCTTTTCTCTGGATCGCAGACAAACACGAAGATGGACGGAACATCAGCTGGGGACGATGGGTTGTCGCCTGTTTACCTGAAAACACAATAAGCCTTCGTCAGACGTGTTTTGTACAACCGACAAACGAGAAGTATCTGGTTGTATCGTTAAAACAACTGTGGTTTGATGCATTATCGTCATTTTACATAAACTTAGACCAAATCACCCAAAATATACTTGGAAAGCGTACAAAACAGAATAATCAGGGAACTTACCACTGAGAAAGTGCTGCTACCAGGCTGCTGCACAGCCGAGAACTCTCCGATGGCCGCCAGTTATCACGTTTTATAGCAGCATCACATTTAGCTCGTCGTTCAGGATCAGCTGGCGGCCTAGAAAATTAAATCTCATCCTGGAATGTCGATCAGAACATCAAAAGCACGAATCAACCATTATTTTCCGAGGCAAGCTGCTAGCTGTAGCAGCCGAGCCCATAGCGGTAGGTGGAGGTGGGTGTGAGCGAACAAAGTCATGTGATTGGTCCATACGCCGCAGGGTAGTTTCAGCAGCAGAAGAAGAACGACCTTCCGGTTCAAGCCAAAGCAAGATTGAGAAATTAATTTTGGTCGTATTTGATTTCCTGACTTTGTAAAAATAAACCTATAATAGAAAATCAGATAAAGGTTTGTTTTCTGTTTTCCGATTTCAAAATGAAAAACGGGAGACGACTCGTTTCCCGTTTTTTGTCTACCGTCTTCCAAATGAATATCGGAAATAGGTTGAATTCTCGTTTTTCATTTTCATTGGAAGGGTACACGGACCCTTCTGCGTTCCCATGGCTCATGTATCAGTTTGTCCACTAGGTGGCAGCGGTGAGTTCATAGTTAAATTCCCTGTTTTAATGTCAGTTTCAACCGTTTGCCGTCTCCCCAAAAGCTCCATCCATGTCTGCAGATGCTCTCTGTTTGTTTGGCGTCTTCTTTCTCAGGTGCTTTTATTGGGGTATTTGACCCTGGCGGTTTTTGTGTTGTGTATGTTCCGGTTCCTGTTCTTCTTCACTGGTTTGTTCCTGCATATCAGCTATGCAGCTGAACGCTGACCCCGCAGTTTCCGGTGATATTGCTCCGTCTGCTGCATGCAGGGACGGACCAATAAGCCCCTCTAAAACGCACCAAATTATGTGCGTAACCGACGTCTGCGTTGAGCATAAATGGGCTTTAAGACTGAGGTCTTTCTACATCTGATGTGAAAGTATCAGTTCATCATTTTCAGTGCTGTTTGATGATTGTGTGGCTGTTATTGGGATGACTTGGCTGCCTCCGTGTTCATTAATTAGCACACTGTTAGGAAATCCCTCGCTCCGACCACTCCCATCAGCTTCCTGCTGCTTTGCCCAGCTTCGTAAACCTGGACCATCATTTTAATCAGTGTTTGTTGTTTAGTTTTTGTACTCAGGAGTGTAGTCATGAGCATAAGTCAGGCAGACAAAATCCTCTCATTTTCTGAAGCTTTGTATGCCGTCAACTAAACTAGAATTAAGCAATCCGAGATGTGTGATAGACTTCTTTCATCGTAAGACCGAACGGCCTCAGTTGATCATATTTATGTGACTCTGAGTAACGTTGCAATCTTTAATTCCACCATTCATCACATTAAAAACACGTCTGAACACTGATGTTCTTCTCTTTCTACCGTTTATGAAGCAAACACATCTCTCCCTCTGCTGGGCTCTGTCCTCGTAGGAGAGAGAAAAGAGAAAAAAGAGCCAGGAAGGGGAGTGAGAACCCCCCCCACACAGAGTGATAAGACTTCCCGTAATGAGCTCGTCAACCAAAATCTCAAAAGGAAATTCTTTCTTTTACAAACCAACTTAAATTTCTTTCAAGTTTGATTCAGCAAAGCTAAATTCACTCTGCTTCACATTTAAAACGAATCCTGTTTTTGTGTATGTGTGTGTCTTTGCATGTGTGTGTTTGTGCAGGGCTGGTAGTGATGTGGATGAAGAAGTCCACACGCCTGGGAAGTTTTTACATCCGATAAAACCACCTGATAAGCAGTGCTGGGAATATTACTTTAAGAAATCTATTATAGTTACTAAGACGATGACAAGCTAAACATGGCTCTCTGATGACTAAAACAGGATGAGACGTGTCTGAATTTTCATTCATGAGACAAGACGAAGGCCAGTCTGTTTGAAGTTCATATTTGCCTATTGTGCATTAATCTGTCTGTCAACAGCTTTAAAAGCAGGTGCATCCTGCTGTTGTTTGAGGCATGAAATGTGAAAGGCCTTTTAATATGTTATGGAAAGTGGTATTTCTTATGTTCAGACCTGCTAAAGCCGGAGAATTTTTAACCGATTTCCAGATTAATGGGCTGACTGAACATGCCACCCTTTTAGGGTCTGCACGGGATTATTTAATCAAATTAAACAATTGTATAGCTTTATATGTTGCACGTTGATTATGTTTTGACAGTGGCAAACCTGTACTTCATCTCCACTTTCGTTCAAATAGATGAATATAAACCAGATCTCGTGTGATTATATACATTATACTGTATGTATCAAAATCAAATCAAATTTATTTACATAGTGTATATATATATATATTTATATATATATATATATAATATATATAAAAAAAAACACACACACACACACACATATATATATATATATATATATATATATATATATATATACATATATATTTAAATATATGAATGTATATATATACATATGTATATATATACATATACATGTTTTATTTCTTTTCATTTTTCTTTTCATTTATTCTTTTATTGTGTTTTGTCATTGAAACCCTATAAGCCTGACACAATAATAAAGTTTACTTCATTCATTAAATAATAAATTGATAAACAAATTAATAAATAAATCATTAAATAAATAATTAATTTATTCACTTATTATTATTAATTAAGGTATTAATTCATTAACTAACTCATGAATGAATCAATAAATGAAGGGACACCTGCAGCGCACCTGCCATTTTTTCTCATAGACTAAAACCTTTTTGAATTTGGGTCTGATGAGACATTTTGACCAGAAATTAGAAAAATATTCTCGGTAATATTTGAGTTTTTGCAGTGCAAACTTGTGTCCCTGTCCTAGCTCCATAAACCGGCTTTTAGGATGAGCCACACGTGAGTTACACGAGTGCTTCACTTCACTGTGGCTTCCCACAGGGAGGCAGGGGAATGCTCTGCATCCGCCTTCAGTCACATGAAGAACTGGGACAGGAAGTACACGCAGCCACATGACCCATCATGTGCAAAGTGAGCCTCATCAGAAAGTTCAGTCAGTTCCCACAACAGAAATGTTCCTCCTGTTCATCAGTGCTCAGTGGAGTGAAAAGAATGCTGTGTGTGTGTGTGTGTGTGTGTGTGTGTGAGTGTTATCCAACCGAAATGTCTGCCGATGACTCCCCACAGCGAACTGCAGTCACGGGTTTCTTATCTCAAAGAGAACAAAAAACTTTATGGACAATTTAGGAGAACTAGTGTCGTAATAAGACTGGAAAAGAAAACTGTCAGTTTCATCTCATTTAACTGGATTAGAAGCTGCGGGTAACCCTGACAGTTACTGTAGTATTACACATACCTACCCATATGGTCGGCTGATATCAGCATTAAAATGTGATAAAGGAAAATGTTGTTTTTTTTGTGCCAATATTTATTAAATCTAATTGGATCTCGTTCCGTCAGCGTTGGTCCAGCATGTAGAAAAGTCCCTGTTATTCTGGAAGAACTTCATTTCCCAGCATTCCTTTCAGAGTCATGTGACTACGGTGCAGCTGCTGCTGCTACAGACTGACTTGCTTTGAAGCTGCTGATAATGTGTCTGGTTTTAAGTTGTTGGGTAAAGGAGTACAGCGCAAGTTTCAGCTTTGTTCAAGAAGCGCGCCCCTTCTGGCGATAAGTGGAAGTGACACTAATGTCGTGCACATGCATGAGCCGTTTCAACTGCGTCTTTCTTTAGTTTAACCCACTTTACACTCAGTCTGAGCCCAGAGTTAGAGACGCAGGGCCGGATATATCAAAGGTTTGCGTTTATAAAAACGTGAGCTATCTCGTTGCTAGGGATGGGCACAATTAATTGATGATCAATAGTTGATCATTAAGAATTTTTTCAATCATGTCTGTTTGTTCGATCATCAGACGGCGTTATAAAACAGAGCTCATTCATGTAGTGTACGTCTTGGAGCTCTGTAATAAATGTCACGATGTGGCGGTAATAAAACATCCTACCAGTGGGGGGTGATGTAGCTTAAAGACATCAGAGAAAGCCGCCCGCGAGCTGCCGTCTTCCCTGTCACCGTAGCTGAAAGAAGGTTCGTCTAAGGTCTAAACATAAGGCGAAAATGACTCCTTACATTGTAAATACTGCGACACGTTTTATATACAACTCAACAACTCCCATGATGCACCATTTAAAAAACGCTGCTCTGACCGAGCTTATAGGTAATGAATCCTCTGTTCAACCCACCGTTGCTGAGGAGCTGGGATGCTAAGCGAGCAGACGCGGAATCTGTAAAATGATTAAAGTGGATATGTTGCCTGGAAGTGTCGTCGATGGGAACGGTTTCCCAGATTTGATTCATTTACTCAAACCAGTCAATCAGTTTCCTTCACGGTGCACCATCACCAGGCTTATTGAAACACGAGAAGCGAAAGCAGGAGCTGCTAAATAAGCTAAATTAGCCGCAGCAGCTAGCGTTGCCATAACAACACACTGTTGGACCGCTTTAACAGCAGAGAGCTGCCTCACCATAACGTGCCACCACTGCTGACCTGCTCGCCGAGATGATGATTGAGGCTGTAGAGCAGTGGGGGGTTGAAATAAATACGTATTCGAGAGGAAAAAAAACAGTCTGTTGACTGTCTGAATGATTAATCGATAATTGATCGTTAATTCTCCCGACGATCGATCCGAAAAATGTTCGCTAATGCCAATCCCTACTCACTTCACACGCAAGAAATGTACACTGATCTACTAACAGCTAAAAGGGTTCGGTCTTTCAAACATGCTAAATAGCACCTCTTATCCATTTTGCACTTCTGCTTCAATGAATGGGATGAGAAAATTTAAATATATTAATTTAGCACTTGCAAAGTGATTTATCTACCGTGAGACGCATTGCCTTGCTGTTTTTTTGCGTGTATTTTAGTACGTCTGAAAAGCAGGTGCAAACTGGCAGCTCCAATGGCTTCAGCTTGTGAGAGGGTTAATCCTGCACACGCACAAATCTGATTAAAAATCATTTTTCATGAGCAGTAAGGGCAACGCTTTTAGTTCTAATTGTTAAATGCAATAAAACTCACCACAGCAAACACTGCTATTTAACACGGATATTCTGGACAAATGAAACAGAAAGTTTGCTGCTGCTGTGGAGCTTAATGAGAACTAAAGCTTTTTTGCCAACATCACATTTAAATTTGGATTTTAGCGGGTGGACAGGATCACAGTCATCTGGCAGTCCGAGCCTCTGAAGCCGTTGGTATTGTGCCAAAGAGCGCGCACCTCGTGCGTAATAGAGACCATGTTGGAGCTGCAGACACTTTCATTTATTCAGCAACTCCTGATCCATGTCCTCATAAACTTGCCACTTCTACAACTCTGCACGGATACCTGTTGTAATATTTAATTTCTTATATTTATCATACTTATTTTCATCTCCTTCCTCCACAAATATCTGCATCTGTGGGTCGTTTTTCCTTTGCGCTGCCGTCTCTCCAATTCGCCACACGCAAAACCCTCATGAATATCGGGGCATTCCCAACACATTTGCACCCGCTGTCATTTGCACGATCGTTCTTTGTAAATCACCTGCAAACTGTGGTTCAGCCCCTTGTGCAAAATTCTAGATTGCATGTGCAAATAACTACACGCAAATTTTTATCTTTGCACAGTGTCTACTGAGGTAATAAAGTTATAAATCTGCAAGTTGTTTACAGTTTGATCGTTGAGCAAACTGATGAACTGTATGCTAACAACAGACTAACGCTGGCTTGTAGATCAAATAACCAAATTCAACATTTAAACTTGTGCAATGCACCTTGAAGTTACCAAGTTGTCAGAAACATTAGAATTAGCAACATGTTGGCTAATACCTGCTCGTATCTGATATCTGGCAGCCAGATGTCCAAAATGAACTCCTCTGGCTGAGTTAAGGAGATTTTGGGATCTTTACTCTCGGAGCAGAATATAATTGTTTTCATTAAATATGAGAGATACAACCTCCCAGTTGTTTGCATACATCGGTGTTGGACAATATCGGTATATCTGTAATCAGTAAAAAAAAAAAACAAAACAAACAAAAAAAAAACGAGTATTGAACATCACTAGAAACAGGTATTGATGCACATTCTGCAGTGGTAACCAGAAACCCAGTTTTCTTTCTGATATTTCCCTGATGAAGACCCAGTGAAACACTGCAATGTATGTAACCTGTTTATCACAGTAAGGTAAAAAAAATATATATTTAAGGTATTTTATATATCATAAATATACCATATACAGTCGTCCTCAAAATTATTCAGACCCTCCAATTAAAGAAGGAAAAAAATCAGCTGTCAGTAAAATAAGTTGAAATTGACAAAAGTAATAATAAATAAAAATTTTATGAAAATCATGACATTGATTTTGAATTGTGGTTGAACAGAAATATTAAAAACAAACAAACAAAAAATAAAACAAGTAAACAAGCATGATGGGGCTCCTGAGCCAAAATATTGTTGAGCAACAATTTGAGACGATCACTGCAATCAGGTGTTTTGTGTAACGTCCAATGAAAAAGTATTCTAATGTGTTTGGGGCAGTTTTCTATTTTTGTATGTTTTTTTTTTTTTTTAAATTATAATTTTCAACGACAATTCAAGAACAATTCCTTATTTCACAAAATTATAATTTTTGTAAATTCTTATTTATTATTAGTTTCTTTAGTTTCTTGTTATTTGAATTACAAACGCTATTTTAACTTCTTTAATTGGAGGGTATGAATAATTTTGACGACAACTGTATATATATCTATATATCTATATATGTGTGTGTGTGTGTCTGGGTGCGTTTATGCTACATTATGGGGACCATTTTCGGTATTTTACCATCACCATTTACGTTTTGCCCTGTGGGGACATTTCCCCCCACGGATATAAACCCTGTCTTGAGTGTCAAGATGAGGTTTTAGAGATTAAGTTACAATTAGGTTTTGGTTTGGATTAGGGCAAGGGTTAGGATTAGGCAATCAGTTATGGGTGTTAGGTTTAGGGTAAGGGGCTAGGGAATGCAATATGTTAGTGGATATACCCAATGGGGATAGAAAACCAGACTGTGTGCGTGTGTGTATATGTGTTCAAAATTCAACATGTGTACACACATTGTTTCGTCCATTCAAAGACACTGTAGTAAAAACGGCAGCACAAATATGGCAGCCTCCATGTATGTGGACCTGCAGCCAATAGATATAAATAACTCATTCTTTGACATAAAACAGCTATGGTAATGAAGGGGTTGTACATCAATAGAAACACATATTTAAAATATACATTTATTTTTTTCTGCCATTCACCTTTGATTTTGCACCTTGAAGTATTTGACTCCAAGAAGCTTCTTTGTTCATCTCTGAATGTTAATGAAACGCAGCAGAAAAGCCGCAACGCTGCTGGGTTTCTGTTACACTTTTTCGAAAAATAAAAGCGATATTTCTTAAATTTCAAAAAGTACAATCGCGATATGTAGGTGTTTCCATATAAGCTATAATTCTGGTAAAATCCCGTCCTGGGAGACTCCACGTTGAGGAGGGTGGAGATATAAACATGTTGTGTTTCAGAGCTGCTGCTGCTCCTCATCAGGAGGTGAAAGCAGCGGATGATGATTCAGAGGTAAATTCAGAGCCTCTGATCACATCGACAGGGAAAAAAACACTTGTGGCGACTTCCAGGACAGACGCCCGAAACGTAGCACAAATTAAAAACCCCTCAGGATCAACTTCTGGAGTGTGGATGTCATTTCTGGATCTTAATTCCACTTTTATCTGGCACCAGTTCCTGACTGATGTGGTGATGCAGCTGTTGATACGAAGGTGCGGTCATCGGATGTTATCCGTGGTCACGTTTTACTAAATCCTGGTGACGGAAAATTAACATGTGGGAACGAGACAACAGAGTCGTGGTGATACAAATGTGTGCAAACGGCATAAACAGCTCGTGGCCAGTCGTTAATACATGAAGAACGTAAACTATCTGTATAATGTCCTAAATGATCTCAGCTTGCTGAGTTACGGCGATTTGGGGATTTTTCATACATGTGACTGATAAAACTTCCCCCATCACTCTGATTTCACAGTTAATGCTTGTAAATGATCATATTTATCATAATTAAGAAGGAATAACTTGATTTTAACTCCCCTACGTCACACCTGATGGTGTGTATTTGTGAAAAAAGTGTTTCCATTACACTTATGCGAAAAACTGCTTTATCGAAACGTCTGAATTTACACCTCATGAAAGCGTAAAATTTTTTTGCGGTATTTGAGAGTTTTTTTTCTAAATGTAGGTGTTTCCATTCGCGGTTTTTAATTGCGATATTTAGGTGTTGCGCAGTTCCAGGTGTAATGGAAACCCAGCTAGTGAAACTTTACCACATGCGGAGATCACATATGAAAAATGTTTATTTTGAAGCAAAGCTTCCTGAATTTCTAACCCTTTATCCCAAGCTTCTCATCTTGACCCCACTCGATGCTTGGACCCTAAAAACAACCCAACCCAAACTGATCTGCACACCCCCCACTTTTGCTTCCTCACATCTGTACCTTCAGTGCTTACATGAGGACGGCATGCCTGCTGTGTTCTGGGTATCTGGGTTGTTCTTCTCCCAGGCCTTCCTCACGGGCAGCCAGCTGATGTATGCCAGGAAACGTGCCATCCCCACTGACCTGCTGTCTTTGACTTTGAGGAGCTGGACGACACAATAAAACGTCCCTCAGAAGACAGCAGGAGGCTGCTGGGAGTAGATTTGGGCCGACAGAGTGTAGCTGTAGCAGGTTCGTTGTTAAAGCAGGATAACCAGGACAACTTCTGAGACCTTCTCTTTTAATAAAGGCAGGCAGGAACACGGGAGGATTTGGAAAGATGAAAAGGGGAATACAAAGTGAGGTTTCAAAGTAAGAAGTGGAACATAAGCTGCGTGTGCAAGAGAAGAGGCAAATAGATGAAATCTGACATGAGGCTGACTTAATATATGAGGGGCAAAATATAAAGTGAGCATGTAAATGAAAAACGCTTTCCTGCGTTTCATCTGCATGCAGGCCTGCATCAGCCACTCGCTGCGCCTGCAGCTCTGCTCTGAGATTCCCAGTTAAATCTCACATAAAGCCTCACCCTCAGTCAGTCCCCAGCTGGGCCCCATCATGCTAAAGCAGCTGATACCGCTAAGCTACGTATCCCACAGTGTGTTTGTGCATTCGGGTGTGTGATACTGGCAGGGCACCAGCAGCAGTCATTGCTAAACTGCAGCCTTTCTCCACACTTGATGGAAATTTCACATTAAATATGAGAATGATGCAGGACACAGGTCAGCTAACCTGCTAATGTGTTATGGCGTCTGTGAGGGTTGTGGTAACAGGAGGGGGGGGGGGGGGTTAATATTTGTAGGTTGTGTCTGAAGCACGTGTTTACATCAGAAGTCTGTTCCTGATGGGACCTGTTCGGACAGACAGACCAAACTTCTTGCAATCTTCCTTTACTTTAAGTGCTCAGTGGAATATTTAAACCATTTGGCTAGTTTTGGCCTTTTGAGTTTGGGTATATTTTTAATACATTTTTTAACATGAAGCAGAGACTGTAGCTTAGCTGTCAGTGTCTCGCTGGAGTGGAGCTGCACAATTCAATTCAATTCAGCTTTATTTGTTTAGGGCTAATTCACAACAAACTAATCCTGTGGCTCTTTACAGACATGATCAGTTGAAGCCAATTCATTGTAATCTAATTAAAATGATCCACATTATTCCAGTTTTTAAGCTCTGTGTTCATACAAGGTCATTCAGATAAAGTTGCCTTGCTGAGGAAAACCAATGGGTTGCATCAAATCTTCTGGTTAATAACAAAGACTTCAGTCTCCTGAAAATTTAAAATGAGAAATTCAGCATCCTTCAGGGGTGTGTATTGGCAAGAATCTGGCGATCCAATATCAGTATCACAGTATAGGGGCAGCAATATGATATATTGGGATATAAGCAAGACAATATATTGCAATATTATGTTAACAGCATAGTACTGAAAGCTGTGTAAAGAATGGCACTTCTGGTATGATTTATTTACTTAAATAACATGTGGAGTTACACGTAAGAACTGCATCGTGGTAATTATGTTTTAAAGGCACATTAAACATCAGCAGTGCTGCCAGATATCAGATACTAGCAGGTATTAGCCAACGTGTGGCTAATTCTAATGTTTCTGACAACTTGGTCACTTAACCAACAACTTAAAACCAGACATATTATCAGCAGCTTCAAAGCAAGTCAGTCTGTAGCAGCAGCAGCTGCACCGTAGTCACATGACTCTGAAAGGAATGCTGGGATATGAAGTTCTTCCAGGATAACAGGGACTTTTATGAGATCCTGTGAGATTTCATTTGTAAAAATATTGATACAGCATTTTTAATATCGATACGACATCACAACAAAAAATGTTGCGATATTACAGTGTAAGGCTTCTCAAATAAATATGCCATCTGCATAGCAATGATAGCATGCAGGGTTTCTCAATCCTGGTCCTCGGGGACCCCTGCCCTGCATGTAGTCCAGGTTTCCAACTCCACCACATCTGATTCAGATCAACCGAGCTGCTCATCAAGTTCTCTGCAAGCCTGCTAACGAGCCCCTCATCTGAGTCAGGTGTGTTAAAGTATGAACATCTTGAAAACCTGCAGGGCAGGGGTCCTAGAGGACCAGGATTGAGAAACACTGCGTTATGCTGTCTAATATTACCTAAATCAACCATGATAAGAAATGGTCCAACAACAGAACCCTGAGGAACACCGTGACTTACTCTGGTGTGTAAGACTCATCATTTACAAAAAAAAAATGGAATCTGTCAGATAATAATGACTGAAACCAGCCTAGCACAGGTCATTTAATCCACATAACGTGTTCAAGCCTCTGCCACAGAATGTTGTGATCATTCAACAACTAAATTCAGCACATACAAGTAGGATTTGTTCATGGTTGTTCAGAAAATTTTTAGTCGTTAACATGCCCGTTTTAATTGAGCAGATATTCAGAACGAGAGCAGTGATGGTCTACTTAGAAGTAAGGATTAAACAACGAGGAGCTGCACATTGTGATGTTCTGGACTCCATGTTGTGCATTAAAACTGTATAATGCACGGCTCCGAGTTGTTTAATCATCTTATTCCATGGTCCCACGGAGTAAACATTTAATGACAAATGTTAATTCACTTTATTAAACTCAGTAAATATGTTTAAAGGTACAGTATGTAAGAATTACTGACATTAGTGGTAAAGATGGGCATTTGAAAGAAAAATGTTTTATTTCAAATGACTTCATATTCCAAGCACTGTTGTGAATGTACGGTGGCCGTGAGTGGCCAAAATTCTCCCTGATATAAAGATGTTTTCATGTGTGAGTGGATCCAGTGATCTCAGTTGTAGCTATGACTTTACTATGAGTAACTACTTTTAATGTCTTTTAAGGCGTTAATGATCCCAAACAGTCTCTAACTCTCATTAAACAAAGCTGGAACAGCAGTTTTAAAGTTCAGAGGTTTCTTAGTTCACACACATTGTTTTGTCCGTTCCGGGGCACCGTAGTAAAAAATGTAGAACAAATATGGCAGCCTCCATATGTGCACCCCCCAACAAGTAGATATAAATGACTCATTCTAAAAAAATAAACATATAACAGCTATTCTAGTGCAGTGATTACACATAAATAGAAACACAGTTTTGAATTATATATCACATTTTTCTGCCATTGACCTTTGATTTTTTACATACTGTAGCTTTAAGAATAGGAACTATTTTATGCTGGCTGCTGGTTTGAGCGATGACATCATTCTGTGGCGAACTGATATGAGTGATTTAACTTGCTGTGCATATATTCAAAAATAATGCACACCTGTTGACATAAGCATTCTCTTTGAACATTGTATAAGCAGTGCTGGAGCTCACTCGGAAGTATATAATTCTTACATACTGTACCTGTAGATTTGTATCTGTAGAGTTGAAATCTCTAACATACGGGCTGAAGCAGGTTTTACAGGTCATCCTGTGGCCCTGATGATGATCCACACCTCAGTCTCTCATTTTTGTGTTGTAAGGATTTCTGCTCATATTTTTCCATTCAGCTTTTTTAAAAAAATCTGTGGTAGATTTGAAACCTCAAACTAAACCAAGTTTGATTTTCTCTCCTTCACTGCTGACGGTCTCATCTTGATCTGTAAATCTGCTTCTACTCTCTCCTTGCTTTCATCACCCTTTTCTGTTCAGTCACTGTGCAAAAGGGGTTTTATATGTAAACGACTAATTAGGCCAGCGTCCACTTCCAGTCATGATGAAAATCAGGCCTGTGCACATGCTGAAAAGAGTACCACACTTCCCCACAGCTTCACCAATCTGAGAATGTTTATGCACTTTTCTGCCTTCGTGCACAAGCACAGTTTCATCACAGAAACACAGTTATATGCATTTGGCCCCTGGAGTTGCTAATTTGACTTTCAAGATCCCTTTTTCTTTTTTTCCCCTGCTGTTTCTGTGCCGTTTCACATGAATGCCTTCGAGGGAAGACAATGAGCACCGTTGTCCTCATATTTAAACATTAGGCTCCAGCATAAACAAGTTAGGACCGGAAATCTGCTATTTTAATTGCAAACACAAAACTTATATCTTAACTGAGCAGGGGAAGGTTTCCAGTAGGGATTTGACACCTGTGTGGGCTTTAATGTGGCTTATTGTTGGGGTATTGGATTTGTATTGTACAGCAAAAACGCTTCAGGCGACTAATCAAAAAGCTCTTGTTGCGTAACCCCGTATATTCTTACATAAGGCTTGAGGGGAGGAGGCTTATTGATTTTGCTCCTGTAAATCTCTGGTGTCCTGAAAACAGGGTAGATATTATCTTTCTCTATGGAAAGACATAAAAAAATCCCTCTGAGGTAGATTTTATTCTTAAATGTTTCTAAATAGTGTAGTATTATTGTGCTGCTGCTTCACCCAAGAGGATGCTCGCAGCTCCTGGTTGTCTGGACTGGATGCAGCCGAATCTCCGGCGCTCCCGTTCATCCTGCCAGCAGGCTGTCGCTTTCCTTCGCTTCCCGTCCTTTTATTAATTAACACAGCTTGATGTCGTATATGAAAGCAGACTGACAGAGATGGAAAGCAGAGGCTGAGAGCGACTGATCAAGTTTTCCTCAGTTTCCTCCCCCCTGCTTTCCCCCCCACCTTCTGTTCTCTCTTCTCCACAATCCATTCAAGTCCATGAATAATGCACAACACTGACTTTTTTAATATTCAGACATTTCAGGGCAAGTTATTAACAGAATCAGTTCTTGACAAGAGCAGAACTTAATTAAAAATGTGTTTATTATTTGTGTGTGGGGGAGAACCCCCCCCCCCTACAAACACAACAGAGGCGGCTTTGAAATGCAAATATCTGCTGAGGCACCACTATGGAACCAGATGAGAACTTCTCCAGCTCTTTGTGTTCATTTTTTTTTCTCTTTTTTTGAGTGGCCCAGTTTATCCCTTTTGCATAACGAAGACTTCTTAATAGCTCGAGGGGCCTCTTCCTTGTTAATGCTGTTGTCTCAGAAGTTTGTCCCCAAAGTTCCAATTTGTAAGTGTTTGGATAACAAAAAGATCCAGGTTAGCTTCCACAGCTTTATGCATTCCTCCCTGCATCCTGACCCTTAACCATTTCTCCTTCAGCTGAGGCGAAATGAATCCCCCCACAGGTCAGATATTTTGACAAGAAAGAAAGAAAGAAAGAAAGAAAGAAAGAAAGAGTCAAAAAAAAAAAAAAAAAAAAAGAAAGAAAGAAGCTCATGTCCCCCTCATATTGCGATTCACATCTAAACTTTTATTGCTGCGTGTCTTTTATCATTAAATTTTGTTCCTTTTTATAAAGTTTAAACTGGAAAGTTCACAGTTCAGAATGTACCTGGTACATTATAGAACTTACTGAGAACCTTTCTTGTAACCAAACACGCCATTTGTATGGAGTCACAGTTGTGTAAATTGATTTTTTTTTTTTTTGCATGTTTCAGATCATCAAACAAATGGAAATATTAGACAAAGATAACACAAGTAAACACAAAATGCAGTTTTTAAATGAAGATTTTTATTTTATTTTAATAACCGGTTAGCCCCCTCTTAGCAGCAACAACTGCAATCAAGCGTTTGTGATAACTGGCAGTGAGTCTTCTGCAGCGCTGTGGAGGAATTTTGTTCCACTCATCTTTGCAGAATTGTTGTAATTCAGCCACATTGGAGGCTTTTCCAGCATGAACCGCCTTTTTAAGGTCATGCCACAGCATCTCAATGGGATTCAATGGAATTCAAAGTCTTCATTTTGTTGTTCTTAAGCCATTCAGAGGTGGACTTGCTGGTGTGTTCTGGATCATTGTTCTGCTGCAGAACCCAAGTGCGCTTCAGCTTGAGGTCACCAACAGATGGCCGGACATTCTCCTTCAGGATTTTTTGGTAGAAGCAGAACTCATGGTTCCATTTACCACAGCAAGTCTTCCAGGTCCTGAATCAGCAAAACAGCCGACCCCCCGTTAGCTGGGAGGAGTAACTATTATTTCTTTATCTTTTTTTTTATTTTGAGGATGGTGAATCTTCCCCCTCTACTCACCCCACTCCCTCCCCAATAACACCACCCCCCTCACCCACCCAGACCCACCACACCCGCAACAGAGTGAAATCAATATTTTCAAAAATCCTCTTCACCCCCCCGGCACCACTCCCCCCCCCCCATCAAACCTCCCTCCCCTCCTATTTTATTTTTGGATATTTATAATAGATAAACAGAATATCCCAATCCATTTTCCTCTCTCTGCCCCCCCCCTCACCCCCCCTGTTTGTTTTTTCTGACTATCCCCGCTGCTCCTCTTCCCTTCTCCTACTCACCCCGCCCATCTCCCCCCCATCCTTCAAACCCCCCCCCCTTTTTGTTTTCCCCCTTTTTTTTCTCCCCAAGAAATTCCCCTTATCTCTCCCCCTCCATAGTGGTGGGAGGGAACGCCCCCCCGGTTTTTACCCCCAATTATTGTAATAGGTTAAAAAACCCCAGACCATCACACTAAAACCACCATATTTTACTGTTGCTATGATGTTCCTTTTCTGAAATGCCGTGTGACTTTTACGCCAGATGTAATGGGACCTACACCTTCCAGAAAGTTCCACTTTTGTCTCGTCAGTCCACAGAGTATTTTCCCAAAAGTCTTGGGGATCATCAAGATGCTTTCTGGCTAAACTGAGACGAGCCTTTATGTTCTTCTTGCTCAGCAGTGGTTTTGGTCTTGGAACTCTGCCATACAGGCCATTTTTGCCCCCCAGTCTCTTTCTGATGGTGGAGTTATGAACACTGACCTTAATTAAGGCAAGTGAGGAAAAATTCCTCTTTGATTAATATTAGGCCTACAATAGAAACTTTGCTGTCATTTTAAAGGGTTACCATGCAACTTTTGAACCAAATATTATATTATATAATTACTCTATGTAATATATTATTTCTGGGGTCAATATACAGCACCTGATACCTGTTGGTGCTCTGAAGGGGCTTCCCTCCTCAAAAACCAGACATTGTAACTTTGCAGGAGCGGATCTGTTTCTCATTGGATCATGTGACCTGGAGCGCTTTGCTTTATGGCTCCATGACTTCACTATCAGCTGATCAAAGTGGTTTGCAAACATGATTGTAAACCACAGATAGAAACTGTTTAATTTTGTGACAGTTGTGTGGCTTGTGGGAAATTACATGTTTAGTGCCCATGGTGGCCAAAAGTTACATGGTATCCTTTTAAAGGAATCAGTTTCATTTCTACTTTTTAAAGGTGCCATGACATCAAATTTCACTTTTCTGGGGTTTTGGGGGTATAATATGATCTGTTGTGCACTGGTGAGGCCATGTGAATGTCCAGAGTGAGAATCAAAGTTCCTGTTTATGGTCAGTCAGCTTTATCTCTCTGTTTAGAAACAGTTGAATCAGACAGCAGCTTATCATTCTACTTAATCCATTCAAGAAAAGATGTTTTCTTTCAAATTATTTCAAATTCCAAGCATTGTTGTGAATATATGGTGACCAAAATTCTCCCAGACATAAACATGTTTTTATCTGTGAGAGGATCCAGTGGTCTCAGGTGGAGCTATGACTGGACGATGAGTAACTTTTTTTTTTTTTTTTAATGTCCTTGAAGGCATTTCTTACCCCAAACAAAGCTGGAACAGCAGTTTTAAAGTTCAGAGGGTTTTTACTTCACATGCATTGTTTTGTCCATTTAGGGACACCGTAGTAAAAATGGTGGAAAAAATATGGCAGCCTGCATTTGTGCACCTCCCAGCAAGTAGATATAAATGACTCATTCTAAGAAAATAAACATGTAACAGCTATTCTAGTGCAGCAATTGTACATCAAAGAAACACAGTTTTGAATTATTTATCACATTTTTCTGCCACTGGCCTTTTTTTTTTTAAAAATTACATACTGTACCTTTAACATAACTTTTTTGAAAAAACAAAAAACACAACACCAAAAGTAAAGATGCAACAAAAAACATTTTAGACCTATTTTTTTAAATACCACAGGGCTCTGATAACCCTGCACAAAAAAAAAAAAAAAAGCATTATATATTTATTTTTAACCCCATTGTCAGTTTTGGAAGTTGGAGCACTGTGTATGCAAAGTGGAATTTAAAGGGTTAAAATTTTAAAACTTGTTGACTCTTTGCTACTGATGGTTAGGCTAGAATTCTGTGATTACAGCCATGAAAGAAAAATTCAACTTTTCATTTTCAGATAATATTGACAGGCCATTAGCTGACATTGGCCAGTCTGTGCCCTTAAGAAGCTTCATGTAACTTTTTCTTAGGGAGCTGTGAGAAGGATTCATACTGTTTTACTTTATCTACAGCTACCAGATTACCCAGATTTCTCTCTTTTAAACTAGTCTACTTCTGCTTTATACAGTTTATTTGCGTGACATTGATGTGATTTTGCAGCTGCACACAAGCAGTCTCCAAGAGACAGTGACAAAATCAAAATTAGGAGTCCAGACTCTTTTCATTGTTTATTTCTTCTTTTGCTGATGGGGGGAATGCACAGACAGGCGAAGATGTTACATTTAGCATTTTACCGAACAAATACACATCTAAGCAACAATGATCATGGGCTTCCTGTTTTCATAAAGCAGTGAGGAATCTTCCATCTTCGGGGCATAGTGTTTCATCTTAAACTAAAAGCAACATGTTATTGTTAATAACCGCTGAGTCAAAGTGAACTCATGAATCAAAAAGACACTGATAAATCTGATCTGATGTCACAACAGAAGAAAAAAAAAAGACACATTCAGGTCCTGCAGCGCAGACATCACATATGAAACAATAAAATGCCTGTAAAAAAAATGCACCGTTAGCATTTAGATAACACAAACAGGCTGGTAACACCAGTCGCACCGTAGCCTGAGGAATTCCCACCATCCTCACAGCGGGATTCAAAACGTAACAAAGGTTTTCAACTTCGCAGAATAAAGACTTTTACTGGACACGATGTCTTCCTTCATGCTTCATGCATGACTGACGATGATTTACAGCCAGTTAAGACACAGACGATGATGTCACACAGTGACAGGATTAATGAAGTCACACACACACCTGTGTGTACGCTCCAGCCGCTGAAGCTACGCCGCGTAGCTTAGCGTGTTAGCTGCAGAACAGCCAGTGGAATGTCTGGGTGGGGGGGTCGGGGGGGAGGGGCGTGTCAAACACCAGCCACTGAAAATCCTCTCTGGTCACTTTGGGCTCGTGACAAATATTCCCTCCCAGAAACAAAGGAATGCTTCAAAAACAGCAAACGATGATGCAGAGACGGGATTGTTGTGCTGTTATCACGCCACCTGCAGGTGGAAGTACTTCAACCTGTACTCGCTGTACTTTTACTCTTAGAATTCGCTGTTAGTGGCGTAACTACGATGCTCTGCAGGCTGAAGGCCGAGGCACCAGAGGAGGCTGGTTAACGACAGCACTTTGTGATGAAGATGACGAGTTTATCTGAATTCACAGTATGAAGCCGTTAAATCTCACATAGAAAACTTCACATGAATATCTCACTACAGATTGTCAAAAACACGACAAACACTTGGTCAGACATGAATGATATGTAGTTTCTTCTTTTAAAAAAACAAAAAGAAAACACTGATTCTACACGAGCGTACAAAGCTTTGGCAGCTACGTTGGCAGCAGCTTCTACTTTCTCCCGGACGAGTGGGAACGGCAGCGTGAAGGAGGAGCAGCGCTCCGGGTTCGGCCAGGACGACAACGTTCGTCCCCGTGCAGGTGAAGTAACACCAGCTGTGCGTGCATGAGGACGGTGGGGAGGGGGGGGGTCTGCTCCAGTGGCCGAGGGTTGGCACAGAGGCGGTGGATGCGCAGCGTGATGACATCACAAGGTGATGATGGATGGCAGGTGGAACACATGTGTCAGATGCGAGAGGCATGGATGATGGGACACGGCACAGACACGGGGGGGGGACAACGACAGCACAGCAACAACAGGTGGTGATGGATAGATGGTGAGCTGCTGCTTCCATGCAGGAACGTAGCTCCTCGCTGTCTGCAGCTGAGTGGCTTTTCACAGGCTGGGGGGGGGGGCAGGGTAAGCATCACATATGCAGAAGCCGCCGCTGCATGTCTGGAATGGAGGCACAAGCCGTGAACGGGACTCATGTTGCATGCAGTACGGGCCCAAACATGTTAAGGCTACGAAGAGAACAATACTGATAACCCCCCCCCACAAACCCCCTCCTCTGTCCTCCGTTAAAAGCCAAAGTCGAAGACGATGCGGTCTTCGAAGATGGCGATCAGCAACATGATGCTGAACCCGGTCAGCATGCCCAGGTTCTGCAGGATAAAGTGTCCCAGGTGGCAGCGCTTGTGCTCCTCGCTGTCCCCATGAAGCATCTCTGGAAGCTGAAACACAGGAACCGTCAGGATCAGGATCAGGATCAGGGTCAGGGTCAGGGTCAGGATCAGGATCAGGACCAGGACCAGGACCAGGACCAGGATCAGGGTCAGGATCAGGGTCAGGGTCAGGATCAGGGTCATGGTCAGGGTCAGGAACAGGAACAGGAACAGGACCAGGATCAGGACCAGGACCAGGATCAGGGTCAGGGTCAGGGTCAGGATCAGGATCAGGACCAGGACCAGGACCAGGATCAGGATCAGGATCAGGGTCAGGATCAGGATCAGGATCAGGGTCAGGATCAGGGTCAGGATCAGGGTCAGGATCAGGACCAGGATCAGGATCAGGATCAGGGTCAGGATCAGGGTCAGGATCAGGACCAGGATCAGGATCAGGATCAGGGTCAGGGTCAGGGTCAGGAACAGGATCAGGGTCAGGGTCAGGATCAGGGTCAGGATCAGGATCAGGGTCAGGGTCAGGGTCAGGGTCAGGATCAGGATCAGGATCAGGGTCAGGATCAGGGTCAGGATCAGGGTCAGGGTCAGGATCAGGATCAGGGTCAGGGTCAGGATCAGGATCAGGATCAGGGTCAGGATCAGGGTCAGGATCAGGGTCAGGGTCAGGATCAGGGTCAGGATCAGGGTCAGATCAGGATCAGGGTCAGGGTCAGGATCAGGGTCAGGATCAGGGCCAGGGTCAGGGTCAGGATCAGGATCAGGGTCAGGGTCAGGGTCAGGATCAGGGTCAGGATCAGGGTCAGGGTCAGGATCAGGATCAGGATCAGGGTCAGGATCAGGGTCAGGATCAGGATCAGGGTCAGGATCAGGGTCAGGATCAGGGTCAGGATCAGGATCAGGGTCAGGATCAGGGTCAGGATCAGGATCAGGGTCAGGATCAGGGTCAGGATCAGGGTCAGGATCAGGATCAGGATCAGGGTCAGGATCAGGGTCAGGAACAGGATCAGGATCAGGATCATGGTCAGGATCAGGATCAGGATCATGGTCAGGATCAGGGTCAGGATCAGGATCAGGATCAGGATCATGGTCAGGATCAGGATCAGGATCTAAATTCCACATATTCCGCCCCACCCTGCTATGTTGCATCCAATCCGCTTCATTGCCGTTAGAACCGTAACATGTTTTAGACTCTTAGTTTGAAAACAGCCAGTTTAATAGTGGAAGTTTTTAAAGGAATAGTTGTAGTCTTGTTTAGACTCTAAAAATATACTAAATGTTATAGTTTCTAGTAAATTCTGGATGCTACCCACTCAGGACACTTGGACTACATGGGACGAGCAGTATGGAGGAATATTGACAATTGTTTGTGGACTTTTATGGACCTTTTTGGCTCGGACCCTGGCGAACTCCATTGGGGGGAAACGAGAAGTCGTCCTGATCTCCGGCTGCATTTGACATATTAAAAAAGTGGTCCAGAGTCTTGCTCACCATCAGGGTAAGTGGAAAATAAAGTTAAATCATTCTGAGGGTGAACTATTCCTTTAAGATGCTGAACTTTAACTTCAGGTTTGCCAGGGATCATTTTTATTTATTTTTCTACTTTTTCTTAAAGGTTGAAATTAGACATGTAAGGACAGGGTTTCAGTAGTCTATTCTACTAAAGATAAATGCAGAATTCCTGGTGAGACACCGTAATATGTTCTAGAAGTGATATGAGTAATGTGATTAATCATGATTAATCTTTTGACGGCCCAAGCTGAAATACTATTAAATGCATTTGTTCTGACAACAGAGCTGAGGTTAACCATTTAAATGTCTGTTTGTTATTTGATTCAGTTGTCCTTGGAAATCTATTCAAATAAAGAAAATGTTACTTTTTGGGTCAATTTTTGTAATGCGATTAATCGAGATTAATTACCAAGCCTCTAAATATATATATATTTCTTTAAAATTGAGTCCCACCCCTCGGTTTTTTGTATTGTATGTGTTCCACATGGGTCATATTATAGGCTACAGATGAGATGATGAACAAAAAGAAACTATGAAATACTTCAACTAATACATTTACATTTTCTTTCTAAAAGTAGACAAAAGCTGACTTTGGCAACAATGTTTTATCAAGAGCTGGACCTTTTTCTGGCATCGTTATCTAACTATCTATCTATCTATACTATATATATAGATATATATATATATATATATATATATATATA
This sequence comes from Atherinomorus stipes, assembly GCA_023101725.1. Taxonomy (NCBI): domain Eukaryota; kingdom Metazoa; phylum Chordata; class Actinopteri; order Atheriniformes; family Atherinidae; genus Atherinomorus; species Atherinomorus stipes. The sequence goes on along the minus strand of JALJCO010002854.1, from coordinate 2,032,315 downwards.
GGTTTAGCGCTGCGCCTACTCACCATATCCACCAGAGCCACGTAGAGGAACATGCCGGCCGTGATGGCGAAGATCCAGTTGGTGACGTTGTGCGTGTACTGGCCCACGGCCGTGCCGATCAGCATGCCCACATAGGCCATGAGGGCGGACAGCAGGTTGTAAACGATGGCCTGTTTCACCGACATCCCGGCTTTCAGCAGCACGGCAAAGTCACCTGTGGAGACGAGGACGCTCGTTCACACACCATCGCTCTTCTGTCTACGTTTACTGTTTTATTAACAGTGTGTTTAATGTTCTCACTTTGAGTTTGCATGTTCAACTGTTTTCGGTGGAGGCTTCAGATGAGTCAGACTGGCTTTTTACCTCTTCCTGAACCGTATTTTTTTCTTTTACTATTTGTTTTTCTATGTATTCTTTGGTGCAAATAAACTTAAACTTAAACACCATCACTTCAAACTCCAGCGCTTTGTATTAGGGTTGAGCAATAAACCAAAAATTTACCAACACCGACATTTACAGCGATAACCGGCGTCATTTTGCCCATGTCAGTATATTCGGAGTGCTGCCATTTAAGAAAGCTGCAGTGAAACTGCTGCAACGGGACTTTTTTACTCTCCAGACTTGCCGTAGTTTATGCAGCAACATTCCTGCTGGATGTTTTCCATCATCGTTTGCACGTTTTCTGTACATAGCCTTGAATAACATGTCTGCAAGAGATCAGTGAAGTTTATTTGATGTCAGTGTTACAGTAGATGTTAAACGTTTTGATAATGCTAGCGATGCTAATTGTGTTAGCTTGTCTATGGGTTTTCCAATGTTAAGTTAGCATTCATGCTAATTGATAGTCGTGTGTGCAATTAAAGGAGCTGTATCATGAAAAATGGACTTTTAAGAGCTTTTCAGTATCTTACTGTGTTATTTCCCCATAAAAACTTAGTTTAAAGCAACCTTTACTGATGTTGCATTGTTACACTATTTTTTTTAATAGGGTAAAATGTTATGGATGAAGTAATGGAACTCCGAAATACAAGACAGACCCACCATTAATCAAAATAAAATATTATTCCACTGTCTAAATACTTAATGAAAACTCCAACCAATCCTTGAAGTGGGTGCACCCCTAGGATTGGCCGAGGGACCTGCCTGTCAGACCTTTGCTTCTGCATTGGGAGGCAGAGGGAATGGGGGATTGGGTCTTTTGAGTGAGGCGGGACTGTTGATATTCAAATAATCTTGCTGTGCTTTCTGAAATGCAAGATCAGTACGGGTTGCTTTAAGTAGTTTTTTTCTTCATTTGTGCATATTTGAGTAATATATATGAATATTCAGGCCAAGCTCTAGCTTCCTTAACACGACTGACTGACCACCAGTGTACACAGCGAGGTGGCACCTACCTTGAAGCGAGAAATACGCATGCACAGCATCGTAGCATCGTAGCTCGAGGAGAATCCTAACCTCTCCACACTCTAAGGAAGAAACGAACAGCCTGCGGGAAGATCTCCTTCGAGACAAACAGCCGTCAGCTAACAGATGTTTGCTGCAGAATTCAGGAGATTTTTTTTTTTTGTTTTCACTCTAGACGATGGAAAGTTGGAAAAAATGTGGTTGTGTTCGGCGTGGGAGTTTATTCCTTGAACTGGACGAATCCACTTGCCAGAAGTGGTTGGATTTTATCTTCAGAAGCAGAAAAAAACCCTCAACTTTGTATGTGACCTTCACTCCTGACAACTTCATGAATCGGGCAGTAAATTGTTTTTCTCGGGGATTACTTCTGAAACCTGACGCAGTTCCACCTTAAAAACACCTCACGGACAGACAACAACACAGATGAGTGAAAACATCTCCCAGCTCAATGCTTACTGTTAGCCTATGATTTGTTGGCTAGTTTACTTACTTGTCAGGGTCTCTGTGGTACTGCGTGTACTTCAAACTCCATATCAGACTCTGGGTCGGGCGCATACAGCTCCATAACAAGCTGCTCCGTTTTATTCCGCCAATCAGAGTCCAATTATCCATCAGTGTTTCCAAATAGTGTCAGAATCTGTGTCTGTTCTAGGGCGACGTCATGAAATGGGCGTCAAACATGTTGCGATTGGTCGAGAGCTTCCGTGTTGGAAATTAGACGCATAAAAAAACTAATACTTAACACCAGATCAGTTTCTGTAGTGGCAATGGGAACATATGTAGCTGACTTTGGAACGTTTGAAAAGCATGATACAGCTCCTTTAAATAATAAACTCATCACTGTGTTTTTCATGGACACAAAGTAATATTTGCTCATATGTGAATAAGAATCTGACTCATTTAAGTTTATTAGTTCATTTGTATGTTTGTGTTTTAGCCTCACAGAGCTTCTCATAAACGTCCTAAATGTATCTACGGCCTCACCTGTTATCTATCTGCCAAACTTGAAGTCCCATTAAGTTCCAGTAACGACAGAATTAAGGTGTTTTAATAAAATGAAAAGTGTGTTTAGGCTGTTTACATGTCGGCTGAGCTGCATGACTCCATCCTCTCTATAACCATTTATTGCCATTTATCATTATCAAGGTGAACTGCTGAATATATCGCGATATTGATTTTAGGCCATATCGCCCAGCCCTAGTCCATACACATCTGCAGATATATCATGATGTCATTCCCTGCAGTCTAACTGATGCAGCTCCCTCCGAACATTCTCCTTCTTCACCGTTCTCCGTCTTCACGTAGGTTAAAAACAGAGCTGCTCTCTCCAGGAACGTATCTGAACTCCCCCGCGGCTGCCTATGATTACTCATGCACGCCGTAGCCTCTCCCCCCTCTTCAATCATTGCCGGGCCAAACGCGGGAGCGGCCGAGTCTCAGCGGAAACGCCCTGGATTTGGAGGGAGATGAATACTAAGGAGAGGGGTGGCCTACATTTCCTGCTCCGTGTAACAAGCGGCCTCTTTTCCTCGCTAATTACCACAATGAATATATTACCACTCCGCTCTCATCCATCAATCAGCGTGGAGGAAAGAGTGAAGTCCACACACCTCACTTCAGTGGCATCGCCGCCTCCCCGGTTCCATCAGACACTCAGACACGCCTGCTGCCGCCTCATCTACCGCAATTAACACACCCATCACTGCCAATTAGCTTCACTCTGGTGCTTAAAGAACCCTCAAATCATCACATCTTTCCACCAGATGTCGGCCCATGCTCGGCTTTTGTGTCGATCTGCTGGGTTTGTCTGATGAGTGGCCAGACGGGGTGAGAGCACGAGGAGCGCTGAATCACCAGGAAATTACACGGCGATATAGACACGGAGCCGAGGAGCTCCAGACTGCAGTCAGCCATCTGGAAACTCCTGATGAAATGCTGAAGCCTTCTCAGTCTTGTTCTATAAAGCTGCTGGATAAAATAACACGTTTCATCTCACATAAGAGGCCAAGATGCAGCTAAACAACACCAGGGGGAGCAGCCGGACTAACCCAGATTAGAACTACCTCGTGTCATCGAGCACGTGTAACAAACTATCTGCACCTTTTCCTCTCGCTGTAAACCACAGACAGTCTGAAGAAGCGAGCAGAAACACATCTGCTCGCTTCTGCTTACTGCAGAGCAGACTGGTGGGGCCGAGCTACCTGAGGAAGGAGCAGCCTCATCCTCGCTCACAGACACAGCTACGACCTCCGAGTGATCATCATGCAAACAAACAGCTTTCTGTTGGGCTGTAGCAGAACGAGCATGTTTGATGTGTGAGTGAGCGTCCTGTTTTATTCCGTCTGCTTTCACTTACCAAGTTCATGAGGTAATTCATGGCAGAAAACAGCCACTGATGTACTGATGCCGCCGGTCAGGTTTGCACTGAACGCAGCACCTGCAGACAAGTTTCCAGAGACGAAGACAAAGAGAGAAGCTGAGAGTGAGATGATGATAACAATAATAACAATAATAATAATAACAACGACGACGACGATGACAATAATAATAATAACAATAATAATAAGATAATGACAATAATAACAACAACAACAACAACGATGATGATAATGATGATGATGATAATTATAAAAATAATAACAACAACAACAACGATGATAACAATAATAAAAATAATAATGCCAGTAAAATAAAAAAAATAGTAATAATAATAATAATGCCAAAAATAATAATAAAATAATAATAGTAATGATGACGATGATGATAATAATGACAATAATTAAAATAATAACAATAATAATAATAATGCTTGTAAAAATAATGATAATAATGCTACTAAAAATTGTTAAATAGTAATTATAATAATGACAATAAATATTAATAATAACAATGCCAATTAAAAATTATAATAATAATAATAATAATAATAATAATGCCAATAAACAATAAGAATAATACCCTCCAATTAAGGAGGGAAAAAAATCAGTTGTCAGTGAAATAAGTTGATATTGACAAAAGTAATCAGAATTTCTAAGAAAGTTGTGACACCGATTTTGAATTGTGGTTTGAAAAAAAAAAACCCATTAAAAACAGATGCAAAAACAAACAAACAAATAAACAAGCATGATGGGGCTCCAAAGCTAATATTTTAATGAGCAACACAAAAAGACTTCTACACTTGTTGACAGGTATGTTGTTCCATCATTCATGGGAAAGGTGCTCTAACATGTCTGGGACAGCTTTGTTTGTTTGTGTTTTTTAAATTATTATTTACAAACACAATTCAAAAGCAATATTTTATTTCACTAAATTGTAATTTTGTAATTTTTTTATTTATTATTAGTTTCTTGTTATACAGATTATCGTTGTGAATTTAGTCTTTTCTTTAATTGGAGGGTATGAATAATTTTGAGGACGACTGTATATAATATATGTGTGTGTGTATGTTTAGATGAATGTGTATATTTAAATTTTTGAGAGAAATCAACAGTATCTTTATTTTGTTTTTTATTTTTTTACTATTGTGTAGCTTTATGTTCTTTTTTTTAATGTTTCAATGTTGTTATTGTTCTTATTACTTTTATTTTCATTGTGTTGACTATGGATGAAATGAGCTTTGCTAGAATCCTGCTTATTTACATTTTATGTTCATTAATATGAACTGTCCCTTTTCTAAATAACTAAACTCAGGTGTGGCTACCTATAGCGAGGCCGTCGCTGAAGTTGTGCATGCCGTCTCCCATGATGACCATCCAGGCGATGCTGGCGATGCCGGCGTCCTTCATCTCCTGGTCTGAGTGGCAGTGTCCTCCGTGGGAATGGCCGTGCCCGTGGTGCTTGGCTTTCCGCCCGTTCTCCTTGGCGGGCGACTCGTGCTGGAGGCTTGCGGGCGCCAGCGGCGTCTTGTTGGTGGGCGAGTCGGGAGTCTGGAGCTCGGTGAGCTGCGTGTCGTTGTGTCCGCTCTCGCAGGAGACGGCGGAGCTGTCCGGGTCTGGAGGAGAGACAGCTTTCAGCCCCGGACACCGAGCGGCTGCTGGGAAGTCTGGACGGGTCTTACCTTCGCTGAGCGGCTTCAGGTGCAGCCACTCCGCATCGGAGCGCCGGTTTAACTTGTGGTCTGACAACTTCCTGCCAATCTTCCCCTCCTCACTCATCTTCTTCAAACTCTGGGAGAAACGTGACAAACAGTAAATAAAAACATGCATCTGAATCGGTGTTGGTGAGAGCTGCTGGTCCACGCTGGGCCGTGCTGAGATCACCTTCTGGTCTTTGTAGTGCTTAAACATGCCGATGCAGTGTTCGATGATGAAGAGGAGGTAGATGCCGGCCAGCGCCGTCAGCCCCTTCCACACTCCATCAAAAGCTGTGACCAGGTCCGTGTCGTGGCTCGTCGGGTGCTGGCTGTGGTCGTGTTGGCCTTGAGACTGCAGACAGGAGGAGGAACAGATGACGAGGATCAGACTCATTCTGATCCGAGCAGATTCTTCCCGAACGCTGCGAGACGCGTCTGCACCACGTTTACATGTTCAATCACAATTAATAATAAGAAAGGGAAAAAAGGAAGGAAAATAAAAAGAGAACATGTTTTCTTTTAACTCTCACAGTTAAAAGTTTGTTTCAGGTCGAAGTTTCACAAAATGTTTTTACATTTTTGGGAAACTATATCTGACAAGTAGAGGATTTATTTTCTCCATCCATCTTCTGCTTATCCGAGGTCGGGTCACGGGGGCAGCTGCCTAAGAAGGGAAGCCCCGTCCCTGTTGTTGTGTAATGTGAACTTGACCTTAACCCTTTGTTAACTGTTTCATTCATTGTTGAACACGTAAGTCAGAAATGTCTCCGTGTAGTTCAGCACTTCGGCTTTCTATGAATACATTTACACAGACACGCCTGCATTTCCTGCGAGGCAGAGAAAGGGGGTTAAAACCCTATTAGGACAAATCTGAGTGATCATTTCTGGTTTTTAATGTGTATTATGTCCAATTGCCTTAACGATGACCTTTTTAAGACCTGTCTGTCCCACATTAAGGTGGGGTTACAACAGAGGATGACTTCAGTTTTCGTGAGCTTCCTTGGGGGGCTCACAGCCGCTTGTGGAGGCTCATAGGAGAGAGAGAAGAGAACGAGGGCCTCTTTGGCTGATGCAGAGATAAGATCAGTTACAGGACTATAGAACTTCTTTCTTTTCAGATAATTATCCTTTCTGAATTGTCGGGAATTAGAAGGTGTTAAACTGTATTTACTTGTATTTTTTTCTTGCTTGCTTTACTAAAAGATCTCAGACTGGCTGAGGAAAAGCCTGATTCACTTGTAAAGTCCCTAACTCATCCTTTTATAGGAGTGTAGTTAAGGATTTAGCTGCCTTTCGACACACTGACAGAACAAGAATACTTCCTTTAATTTTTCCCATTAGAAGTGATTCTGATTTTGGTCCATGGTTAAATAGAAACTGCTGCGAGCAGAGAAGAGTTCCCGTTATATACGAGAGTATATACAGGTCTGCTTCTGGTAACACCTTGATTTACAACCTCCTGAACGTAGTAACGGATGTACTAAGGCTCTGAAGGCTGGGGAAGTAGGGGTGCCTCTGGACTGAATAGAGGTTTAGTGTCATAACCATGAAAGCCCCCCCCCTTCACTTCACTATGTGATTTATTTTATATATTTTATCAAAGATAATTACAAAAATGAAAAAGGACTTCTGGCACTGACACCGTTACTCTGAATGATGCGTCTCCTACTTTGTCCTGACGGTCGGTCTAGAGCGGGTCGGTCCATATGATTTTGCGTCTCCACAGAAAAAACCTGGGACGGGTACCCTTGCATCCGACCCGACCCATCATACTTTTTTGGTACCCTTAAGTAGGGGAACTGATTTAACTGATCCAGACCAAAGAGGTGGCGCTTAAAGGTAGAGTCCGGAGTTCCTCCCCGTGTCTGTTTGTAACCCGACCCGACCCGACCCATGGGTAGAAATGGGGCTTAAGCATTTCCTTTAACTGTAGAGTATGAATAATTTTAAGGGAGGACTGTAGGTCCATCTCAGTTCGTAATGTCTTTGTCTTATTACGAGAAAAAATGTGAATATTATGACACAGTGGTTGGTCTGTGGCTCTATACGTTATTATGATGTGCAGTTTATAAGATGTTTAGCTTTACATGGTGTTGGATATCATTTCAATATACAGCCATGGAAAAAATGAAGAGACCACTCTTGTTTTCTCATATTTCTTGGTCATTTTAATGCCTGGTACTACTAAAAGTACATTTGTCTGCACAAATATAATGATAACAACAAAAATAGCTCATAAGAGTTTAATTCAAGAACTGATATCTGCCATTTTCCATGCTTTTCTTGGTAAGTGATTTTGGTTAATAAGGTCTTACATCAATATCTGTTAGGGATGCAAGATATAATTTGCCCCCTATAAGTATCGGCCTATATCGGACATCGGCCACCCCACCGATATTTAACCCATATTTAACTGATCAGCCCGCTGTTTCTAAAGTCTAGCCCCACCCCCCCCAAAAAAACAACAAAAAAAATCTTTAAAACTTCTAAAGACTAGGGGTGGGAAAAGATATCGATACACTGAAATATCGCAATATTTTCATATGCTGATATCATATTGACATTTAAAAATGCGGTATTGATCTATTTTACAATCAAAATCTTGCCATACTTCATTGTTCTGTTACGAAATCTCACGAGAATTCAGAAAAATTTTGTAACAGAACGATGAAATTCTGAGATTTCGTAAGTAAAATAGATCGATACTCCGTTTTTAAATATCAATTTGATATTGGCATATTAAATTTTGCGATATTTCAGTGTATCAATATTTTTTCCCACCCTGTTTTTCAAAGTGTTGGAAACAGATAACAAAACTGCAATTTGTAACGACTGCTTATTTTTTCAGCTTTAATAATGGTATCGATATTGGCTATCGGCCATATGAGTTTTGAAATATCGGCATATTGGATATCGGCCAAAATTTCAATATCGTGCATCCCTAATAGCTATGGCATTGTACTGCCAAAACCAGCTTTTATGCATTCTAGATTTTCTTTTCTGTCTCTTTTAGTCACATGATTCACACCACAGATGGTACTCTATTGCATAACCATTAGTTTTGGTGACAAAGTTGGTCTCTTGATTTTTTCCATGGCTGTATCTTGTTTATCTATAATTGCTAGCCTCCAGTTTAATCTACGTAGTATCATCCAGATGAGTCTGATTCCAGATATTTTTCTGATTCTGTTATATAATAATCTTATCAGGGGAGAAATTTACAATCATTATTTAGTGGTTACTGAATTCCTCTTCTCTCTGAAGTGAAGCGTTTCCCTCTAGTTCGACACCCTCAGATATACACAAGAAAATAAAACTAGCAAACTGTGATGTCACCAACCACGGCAACAGGAGCACCCAACCATCAGTGAAGGTGGATAGGTCGTGTTGAGAAGTGTGTGTGAGTACTCACATGAGGCAGCAGGTGAAGGAGAGCGTCGCCACTGAGCGTGCCCACAGCCAGCGCCACCAGGAAGGTGAGCAGGAACTTGAAGCAGGATTGCTTGAGAATGGGCACGAGTACGACGCCCAGCAGGGACAGCAGGCTGATGATGGTGATGGACACGAAGCCCCAGATCCAGACCCACACTGGAGACGAGAACCGAGAGTGAGTCTCTGGAGCACCGATATGAGAGCAGGTCTACGTATGACATCTAAGAAAAGATGCTAAATCACGCACATCCTGACGGAGTCAAGACTAGGTGCTGGATCATGAAAAGAACAGATGATGGGATGAAAAAGGATCCGCACACCTGCTCTAGCTCCCAAATTTGCTTTATTTCACCAACAAAGTGACGTTTCGGGCCACTGCCTTTCTTCAGACTAAAAGCCACCAGGTACAGTTATTCTTGAAAGTTTAGATCCCCTCTTATTAAAGAAAAGGCTAAATTTACAATAGTAATTCAAATAACAAGAAACTCAAAAAGTAATGATAAATAAAAATTTACTAAATTATAATTAAGCAAAATAAAATATTGATTTAGAAGTTTTGTTTAAGAAAATGCTTTAAAAAAAAAACTGTCCAAGACAAATTAGAGCATCTTGCTCATAAACAGTGCACCAACATACTTGTCAACAGGTGCAGGCGTCTGATTGGACGTTACAGAAATCACCTGATTGCACTGATTGCCTCAAAGTGTTGTTCAATAAAATTTTAGCTCAGAAGCCCCATTTTGTTTACTTGTTTTATTTTTGTGTTTGTTTTTAATATTTCTGTTGAATCACAATTCAAAATCAATTTGTCATGATTTTCATAGAATTTTTTATTAATTATTACTTTTTTCAATTTCAACTTATTTTACAAAAAGCTGATTTTTTTTCTGTCTTTAATGGGATGGTTTAATGCTACACCTCGATTAACTGTTCTGACAACAAAGGTGTCTCCTGATTATTTAAACTATCTGGAAGAAAATCCTCCCCAAGACTTCTATGAAGAAATCATGAATGACCAGCCAACTCTTTCAATTTAACAAACATTTCTAATCAGTGTTTTGTCAATTCCACCACTGCTAAACATGTTTCAATACTAAAAAACAGGTGTTTGATATGGAATGAAACATTCAGACAAATTAGGGTAAAAATACCGGGTTATATTGTATATTGTCATCTAAAACAAATAAATCCTGATATGATATTTGGTTCATATCACCCAGCCCTATGTGAACGGTCTTAGTGAAATGCAATGACACAGAAAAGAATATAAAAGGTGACACCTAATATTGTGAACTTGTACCTGAACACATCAAAACTGTAAATAAATGAAGAGTATCCACAGCAAACTGCTAAAAGTTGTGAGGTTTACATAACCAGACTAGTTCCCATCCTGTAAAGGTTACAGTAACAACACAGAGACGTGGCTGTTTATTTCTAGCAGCTGGAGGGATGAATGGAGCGTCAGAATAAACGTTAGGACTGAACAAAAACAACACTTGTACAGTGGAGTCACATGCAGCCTGATTTCCAGCCCGGCGAGCAGACTTTCAGCAGCAACGACTCTGCAAACAGCCACAGCTTTATCTCTTATTTTAATAAACCGCCCCAGCTGCATGTGGGAGAAACTTTTCTCTGGAGGGTGTCCATCTAAAGCGTCCTTGTGATGACATATGACGCCTACAGCGCAAACATGATGTGACATTTCAGCAGAATTTCACCCTCCTCATTTTTCATACAAGGCCGCAGCCATCAGAGACGAGACGTGGAAGGAGAGGGAAAAAGCTGCGGCATCATTTAAACTGTCAGATGAGGAGGGGTCTCAAAACTCAGCAAAACAGAGTGAGAAAAGTTTGCGATTCCTTTCGTCAAAGGCGACCAAATGTTTAATGTAGTATGAAATTCAATGTCACGCCGAAGCTGGCGCTGCGTGATGCAGGATGACATTCACACTCACGTCTGTGTGGAAAACCTCTTCCAGACAACTGACTTCAGGGATGTCAGAGAACAGCCATGTACTGTTCAGCTGTTTGAGGAGAGCGGGGGGCGGACTCTGGGTTATGCCTCACATGAGACCACTTTTTAAAGATTTGGAAAAGACTCCTGGAAGACCACCATCTCACATCAGCTCTCAGACTGAGATTTTACAAAGACTGGGAATCTTGCAGGGTCACTATTTCCAAGACTAAAACTAGATTCTTTCAGCATTTTTTCCCATCGTGCAACAGGTGGGTTTCAGTCACGTGACCAGGACGCCGCGCAAAATGCAGATGGAGGGCAAGAAGTATTTTCCTCCGGTTTAAAACACAGCGAAATGAATGACAGCGAGTACGCTGAGGCTTTGAATGGGCTGGTCTAGACACCATATTTCCAAAAAATACATTTATACATAAGATATGACCCATGAAGTCTAAATAAATCAGACCGGTCTTACAATCTTGTGGATTTACCGGCCGTGCGGCGAATTACATCACAAACCGCTCATAGCTTTACTTCTGGACATCCGATCTTAAAAATTCCAACTGTAGGGGGACCGGTGTCCAGAATAACGAAGTTAATGTGGTTTGGACGCGTCAGTCTCCCCCATGAGGCTGAGCTTCCTTTCCAATATCGCTTTCTCTCCCTAAGGGGACGCTATATGGATTTTTCACACTGGTGTGGTGTTAACCTGTTTGTAAGCAGTGGAGGATGTGTGAGGCTCGGCCACCATCACACACGAGGACGATCAGATGTTTTGTTTTTTTGTTATTTTTTTTCAAAGAAAGAAAGAAACGCTCATGACTTTCCTTCTGTCTGTCTGATGAATGAATCCTTCAGCAGCCGAGAAGCCGACAGTTATTCTGTTTCATGTCGGGTCAACCAGGATCCAAATAAGCTTTGAATGGCTGTTGCTTGTTTCTGCGGGTAATCGTGACTTATGCTATTCTAAATAAATAACCTAGCTCATAATATTGCTAACGCTGAGTGTTTTTATGTGCTTGAAACTTGTATATTATAATTTATTTTACTTCTGTTATCCCAAATTCCTAATCGAATTGTAGGCAGTCAAACTGCATTTCTCCAAACCAGGTCTACCAGCCACAGAGATCCACAAAAAAAACCCTAAAAACTGGTTTTCTGCCAGAGAGAGTGGGGAAATAGCCTTCGTAATAAATAATAAAATAATAATAAACTATCTTACCTGTTTTAGAAAGTGGTCACTGTAAACTCTGGCATTGGTAGACTCTGCTCCTCCCAACCGAAGGTGGAGGTTTAAAATCCACGTTTTGCAGTGTTGCTCTGTCAGTTTTTGACATTTTTCAACTTTGTGAACTCAAAAAAAAAAACGTATCCTTTTTCTCTGGTCACGTGATTGGAGCAGCCATAAACTGCAGACACAGGCGACTTTCCTTCTGGCCCTCTGTCTGCATTTCCCGCGCTAGCGTCTTATGAACATGACGTGTGACGCAACCAGCCTATTTGTTCCCATCATCATCATCATCATCGTCGTCATAATACATTTTATTTGAAAGCACCATATCAAAGCACTCAAAGACACTGTATAAAATAGATAAAACATTAAAAACAGTAATTAAATCCAAGGGGCAAACTCCGCTGGAAAAGGGTGAAGCCTTGAAGTTAAGTTTAATAATTGTAGTTCTTTCTTCATCCACTAGGGGCTCCAAAACAGCAAATCCCCACAGACTCCCATGTTAAGAAGACCAACTTCACAGCAGAAATAAACAGAATAAAACAGACATAATAAACATGTTTACAACAGAAATAAACATGTTTACAGCCTGGTTCAAAACATCATTTTAGGTTTAATAGGTCAAGTTTACCTTCATGTCAACTGTGAGGAGGGGGAATTTTTTTATACGTCATCTGTTAAGATGTGATTTATTCTTGAAATTACACATAATTAAGGGCGTGTCCTTTTGATTGACAGGCAGCAGATTGGATGCCGGCCCGGCCAGCCAGCCAGTGGCTAACAATTAACTCCTTGTTTGCTCTCAGTAAGGTCTCAGTCTGCAGCAGAGAAGCACAACGGTGGTTTTTAGCAGCTAACAGCAAGTCCAAACATACCTCACCTTTACCCCGCCGCTCAGAGGGCTAATCTTCATTAGCTCCTGTTAGTTTCAAGTTAGCTAGGTTAGCATTTAGTCTAGAGTACGTAAGCTGTCAATCATTTGCCCTGAGGCCGTGCTTTGCCTGTTTTAGTATTTTCCGGGAGTGATGACACACGTGACACGGCAAGATGGTGACGGTGGGACACGCCCAATGGGCTCAAAACTTAGTCGTGCTCCGCTTTTACATTGAAGTCAATGCACGTCGCAACTCTGTATTTCTATGGCTCTGGTTGACGCAGGATGCAACTCTGAGTATTGACGGTTCTGGAGGTCGGGTCTGTTTCCGCAGCTGTCAGAGCTCATCCAGTTATTGGTTGTTAATTGTGATGTGTTGATGTGACTTGCGATAACAATAAACACGTTTGATATGATCACAAGCCCAGGCTGAGGAAAAGACTGATATAAAACAGTGCCGATTACTATTTCGGACTGAACGATGGAGGCCGTGGGGGCGCCCTGCGACTCCAGTAAAACTCCTGAGATTTACTGAAGATTTCCAGTCTGAAATCTGCGACTGTGACAATCGTTCAGTGTGAGCTCAGCATTATTCATCTTATTCACTGCTGGAAGTTTTTCTGTAAATGGCCAACATATATCAAACTAATTGAGCTAAATTTATCTAAAGACTACACAAAGCCAGAAAGGGAAAACTGTTAATAGGTGTAAAACCCCACAGGCAAGCAGACCCTTCTCCCGGTGTAATCCGTCCCGGGTGGTGTAGCTTCAGATGACCAGAAACATGCTTCATGTCTGACACTGTGGTCTATAGAGAGACTGAATTAGGCTGCTACGGTACAATTACCAGCTGCTGGATTAAAAACATCCCAGAAAACTTCATGTAAGGCCACCAGCCTTCCTCCGGAGAGAATTGCAGCACACTGATGCTGAGCACGTCTGTCATTAGCATCTGGAAACCAACGCTGATTTAGAATGGACTCGTTTCCTCTGAAGCTTCGACAAAAACCTGCTTTTTAGACGTTTGTGTTGTATTTGTTGCGCTTCTGCACTCGGATGTTTGAGGCTTTCCTTCATTTGTTATCTGTGATCTCTGTGTTACCAATTTACTTGCCAGCTTTTACATTTTGACAGCACACAGCAGGAAGTGTGGATTTTTTGCAGAATAACGTGCAGCACACGCAGGTGGATCCATTAACGAAAACACCAAAGTGTGTCCGGAACATCACACTGGACAAGATGCTCTTCACTAAACGAAAACACTCAGAATCACTGACAATATTTGACTGTTCTTCCAGATGATGTTGCAGGTGGTTAACACCATTATTTCTCATGTACTCGTGCAGACACATTTTTTTTAACCACTGTTCAGTCGCTGGAAAGCTCATCCGAGCGTTTCCCAGCAGTTATCATGGCTCTGATCTGCAGGACAGATCTGACGTTGAGAAGGTACGGACATGATGACACGCAGCTCCGGTCCATGAATCTACGCTGACACTGGATAACAGCTGATAGCCGATTTCTGCCACTCTAATGAAAAAACAAACAAACTTGTATCTCATAATTATGAGATATTTTCTCATAATGACACTGATACTGTAGCTAAGTCATAATTAGGAGATCGTATTAGGAGATACAATCTCCTAATTATGACTAAGTTATTTCATAATTATGACTTGGTCATCTCATTATTATGAGATACTGTAACTTAGTCATAATTATGTGATACTATCTCATAATTATGACTTGGTCATCTCATTATTATGAGATACTGTAACTTAGTCATAATTATGTGATACTATCTCATAATTATGACTTAGTTATCTCATAAAAATAAGATGCTATCTGTGCTATCTGCAGTCAGAGTGTGAAGAAGACTTTAAGCAATATAGTAAAAAATGCTTCTGGAAAACATCGTCCATCCTGCCTTTGAAAGTCTGATACGTGTGGGTCAGTAAAGGTGAGTTAATATTCCAAGTTACGGCTTGTCTCCACATGACCGTTGTAAGCCTGCTTCTGTCAGCATCTTCAGTTTGTTCCAAGCATCGTCATGACGACAGCCTGGACAAGTGGATTCATTTTTGTAATTACAGATCAGATAAACTTCTGGTTTGACTCTCACGGCCGTTTCCAGCGCGCCTTACAGAGCAGCGTTTCACAGCCGGCTGCTTTCTTATCTGTGGCCATCAGGTGGAAAGCTGCGTAACCCTGAGAGGCATCTGTACATCAGCCAGACAGTCCATCACCGCATCACTGCAGGTCCTTCACACTCCCGCAGCTCATCTACTTCTCTATCTCATTACCTCGGTGTCGCTGTGGCCTGTTTGTGCGGACGTGGAGGTGGGCCGTGCTCGCAGCAGAATGATTCAGTGCAGAGATGCAGGAACAAAGAAAGGAGAAGGAGACCGACTGGTGTGTGGCTTCTCTCCAATTACGCATCTCCTGTGAGCCACGGCTCAGAAAATGGCCCACGGTGTCGCTTAGGCTCTCCTAATTGGCACAGCGCAAAAAGAGGGGGAGTAGGAGCGGGCGAGAAAGACCGGCTCCCCCGTGAAGGCCAGCAGGAGGTAGATGAGAGGCAGCTCTGCGGCGCGGTGATGGGTACGGTCCAATCCTGGTGCACCGTTGCTGAGAATCTAACGCCTCTAGTTTCCACTAATGAGGAGCCATCGCTGCCCCTTTGACTTGTTTGTGCCGTCTTCCTCATCATCATTACCGTTTTTACGACTGTTGTGAGCGGCTGCTGCTGCCGGAGGCTCACATGATGCAGGTTCCTGCAGTTTCTGTGTGTTTAATAATTAAAAGTTAGCTCAGCTGAACTTGAGTGTCTGCAGCTTTATTTCATCCCAACTGCAGAACTTTAAAGGGCTGATCTGTTTCTGTCGGTTCAGCTGCACTTTGCACCTCTGATTCACATTAAACCGGATGTTTGGGTGTCTCATGACCCGCGCTCGCCATGCTGCCTGTTTACAGCGACGGCTGCACAACTTCTGATCTTCTTCCTTCCTACTGGGACAATAACACTGCAGCAGTGATACACAACATGACAATGAATTACCATGATCCCACTGATTATAACACACATTCATTTCCACTGCACTCTGGCTTTTCCGGGATCATACTTTACTTTCTCAGCTGACAATAAACAAACACACAAGCCTGCAGGTCTACAGTTTGTTTTTATTCTCGTGCATCCTGAATATGGATGCTAATTTTATTTGTATGAAAATTTTATGGCTTTATGAGTTTCATTTCTCTACTTGTAACTCATCAACTTTATATGATTTTATCATTTAAAGTGGAAATGAAACGGTCAACCAACCTAACTGACCAGGACTGAGTCCTGGTCTTATCAATAATTATATACCAAACGTTAAAAATATAAGCATAAAAAAGAAAAATGCTGCGAAGTTTTATGTTTTTAGGACAAGAGCGCCGCCATCTTGCAGTTCTCTAAGCTCTGACATCACTGGGTTGGTTTGCGCTCTGACTCCGCATTAAATCAACAGGAATCAGCAGCTGCGCTGCACTATATTAACAAGCTGGAACACGTTTTAGAAGATTAATATGATGGAAAGCGAAGCTGGGAGGCCAGTCCAGCATCCAGATCCTGTACCGATGCTTTCCAGCCATAACAGCGTGTGACTGAGGAGAGAGGACAAGACGCCGATGCTGGTATGGGAGGGGGGCAGCACCTGTAGGAGTGGCTGCGGTTCAGCGATGCTGGAGGCTGTCTGTTGTCAGGAGGTCCACATGGACCAGGTCATGCGTGGAGGATTTTGTATAACAATTTGGATTACACGTATGGATTATTGTACTGGGAGGTGGACGTTTTGGAGGTGGTGCTGTCCCTGAAGGAGATCCGAGCGGAGACACAGGAGAGTCCGGGAAAACAGCCGGTAGGCTAACTAAGTTAACGGTAGTAACCAGCAGGTAGGCTAACTAAGCTAACGGTAGTAACCGGTGGTTTAATGTGAAATAAAATAAATGTTATAGTGAGACAGGGATACGATTGGAAAGATGCAAAGCATCCAGGCTGCAGGATGAAGAGGGAGCGGGCGTTTGGTAGAACCGGACCCCCCGTGGAAAATGGGGAGTCCCGGTTAGAAAGTTTTTATGACGTCATTTCAGATCAACCTGCTCCAGAGCTTTTCTGCTCATCATCAGGCTGTGGGGAGGATTTACAAGTGTTGCCGTTTGACGTGTGTTTAATGAGCAGCTCAAAGAGGAACAGAGGCGGAGAGCTACGTACTGATATTCAATACAGACTGATGCTGCAGACCCGCCGGTTAGAGGAGTTCAGCTTGTAGACGGTGATATTAAAACACTCAGAGCAGCTGCAGGCTTTCGTCTTTGTCTTTTCTTCTCCTTTGGCTCACCAGTCTCTGTCATTCAGCTGTTATCTTTATAATTGTGGACTGGACCAGAGGACTCTCATTCAGGACCGCGGGACTAACCAACCCGGTGACGTCAGAGCTTAGAGAACTGCAAGATGGCGGCGCTCTTGTCCTAAAAACATAAAACTTTGCAACGTTTTTCTTTTTTATGCTTATATTTTTCACGTTTGGTATATAATTATTGATAAGACCAGGACTCAGTCCTGGTCAGTTAGGTTGGTTGATCGTTTTATTTCCACTTTAAAGTCTCATAAATGGCACGGGTGACCCCACCCACCCAGGCCACAGTTTCTTCATCCTGTTGCCGTCGGGGAGAGGACTGCAGAGTCTCCGGCAGGCTCACAGACAGTTTCCTCCACCAGGCAGTGAGGATGCTCAACTCCCTCCCTGCTCTGCCCCCACTCACATCCCGCTGATCCCCACTGACTCTGCCCACCCATAAACACACCAACCTCAGGATTGCACACCTTTACTTTATCCTTCATTATTGCACCATTACTAATACTGTACTACATTGTTATACTCTATTGCACCATTGAGAATCTGTCATTATCTGCATTATTGTATCCTAGTTGCTATATTTGCACGATTATGTCCACCGCAGGACTGCCATACTGTTTACATTCACTTCCTTCCATTCACCTTCCTCCTAATATTTATACTATTTATACTGTTATGCTGCTTCTATTATCTTTATCTTGTAAATTGAGCATTTAATGTAGCATTTTATTTAACTTAGTTGTAAATTGTGTATTTAAAGTTGTATTTGGTTTATTCTGCTTAACTTGGTAAAAGTGTATTCTTGTATTTTTTCACGTGTATAGTTTTTTTTATTCTTATAGTTTATTCCGATGCACCGTGAAATTTCATCTGTGCTGTATGTTTAACATGTATAGCATATTTGACAATAAAGTTTACTTTGACTTTGAAAAAAAAAATACTGACTCCCAGAGCTGAGCTCAGCACTGAACTTCCCTCTTTTTTTATCTCTACATTTTCGTGGTCAGTAACAATACTCAGGTAGGCTGTGGCAGTGGCATGATGTTCAATTGACCTGTGGCTAAGCCACGCCCCCTCCACTCACTCGGACAAACAACAGTCGGTGCCAGGCGCTATGTGACATCTTGGGAGATGACGGCTGTCAACACGGACAGCAGACGCAGGATCAGACAGAGAGACTATGACAAGATACATTAAAAAAAACCAAACAAACAAACAAACGAACGTTCACAAGTCTGAAACTGTGAGTTGAAATCAAGCCTGTGAAGTCTCTGGAATGCGCAGAGTGCGCGCTTCCTTAGTTTCTTGCACAAACTACTGCGCGGCCGCTGGTGTTGTGCCAAAAAGTGATCGTCTGCCAAAAAGTGATTAAACAGCCATGGGAGCAGAGTAGAGTCTGGCTGCAGCTTGGAAGTCAGAGGCGTGTCAATACCGACGTTGCTACATGACACCAATACTGTACGACAGCTATAGCTGACCTCTTCTGTACCATTACCAAAGTATGGTATAGATGGAGACATTCTTGTTAATTTTATCCACGTTCAGTTGATGTTGTGGTCTGCCACATAACTTTATCCAAAGCAAACACTTTCTCATTTCAGATGTGGCTTCGGAAAGGGCAAAAAATACACCCTGTCGCCCATCCCCATAGTGTCGGAGTTGCATGTACCCCATGCACACCGTTTGACCATTTTAAACTATAAGAAACACAGAAATACACATAAAAACAAACACAGACTAACGTCAATGCATTTAAATGGAGGTTTAAGCAGAGAATGTCTGAGTATATTGGGTTAGCTGTGCACACTGTGATTGGCTCATGGTGTTTGGAGGCGTGGTTTACACAGCCATGGGCGAGAGCGGGGGGTCAGTCGGGTCCCGAGCTCCTCCTGCAGATGTTCAGAATGACTCACAGAGTCGGCCTATTGGCCTATAAACTTATTGTCTAAATATGAGCTGTTGGCTTTCATTAACATTCCTGTCACGATTTCATCCATCAGCATTATTCAACTAGAAAAGCACTAAGTGAGCACAGAACCCCCCACCCAAAAGACACACACACACACCACCACCAATAAAATGTCCCTATCGCGGATGAACAGTCCCTCAAAAAAAATCCCCAGTATTTGTTTGTCTGTCTGTCTGTATGTCCGTCTGCTAGTGGGTAAAATAACTCAAAAAGGTGTGGTGGGCAAAGTTGCTTGTCGGCCTTTAACTGTCCACTCCTGCTGCAATTTAAGTGAAAATTTGTTCACGGGCAGCACACGGGACCCACACGGGTCGACCTGCGCGTCACTCTCTGCCACTCCTTGGTATTAATCCAGTAACTAACGAACCCTGATGAAAAACGCTTTGAAATCCACAGCAGACAAAAAAGCCTTCTGTTTTTTTAAAACACTGTGTGCTCAGCAACCGCAGGTCACGTGAACCAGGCCGGCCTGCGTGGGGGATGTCAATCAAAGCCTCATTGTGCTGCGCTCTGGAAAAATCAAGAGAAGATCGTCTTCAAAATTTGCATTAAAAAACTCGGGACCCGTCGGGACCCGAGAGAATCTCTTGGGTGGTCAGGTGAAGGGAGTCCTGCGGATTGAAAATCCCATCCCGTGCAGGTCTCTACTGTACACCACCACCAGCCTGAACCGTTGATCCAAAGCAGGATGGATCCATGCTTTCATGTCGTTTCCAGCAAATTCTGACCCTATCCAAATGTCGCAGCAGAAACAGAGACTCATCAGACCAGCAACGTTTCTCCATCTTCTATTGTGCAGTTTTGGTGAGTCTGTGTGAATTGTAGTTATCAATTCGATTCAAATTTATGCGTATAGCATGTTCCCAACAGCCTCAGCTGGCCAAAGTGCCTTGCAATCGTAGCAGCATCGTGGAAAACATTCATTCATTCACAGACAGACAGACAGACAAACGCCCGTAATTACATTACCTCTGCAGGGGTAATAAAACTGTATGTCATACAAAGGCCTCTGCTTGAGTTGGTAAGTTAAGTGCTGCATCCCTGCAGAGCCTCCTGGTGTCGGCAGCAGAAGTCAGAATAGTTTTGGCAACGATGATTTAAATCGCATTTCCTAAAACTGCTGGTGAGCTTTCCAGGGATTTTTTTTTTTCCCTCTGTGAGGTACTGAAGTACTCACAGAGCGAGTCAGAGTGAGTATTCAGCGTCTTACACACAGACAGTCAGTCCTCTCAGTCAGCTACAAGTCGGCTAAGTTAAGAGCTACTTAGAAAGAGGCCACAGGATTTTTTTTTTCTTTCCACGTTAGCGGCTGGTGCTAAGTCCACCAGCCATGCCCTGTTAAAACAAAGGCTGCGTGTTTAAGTCGTGTCACTACGTCCGTACGTACTCTGAAAGAAATCTGATAATACTTGTTGGTCGAGTAAACGGGTCATTCGCTATTCATCAGCATTACACATGTAAAATAGAAATATCCCTTTAAGAAAGCCCAGGAGCTTAAAAAAAGGTTATACAAATGTGACCTGGTGAGATAAGTTTGCAGCGTGACCCAGTCCAGAGGAAGAAAAGCAGGAGAAGCACGTGCCTTGTTCTGGGTTTAATGTTCACAGCTCTGTAACTCTAAAGTTTCTTGGAGAATCCAGTCTCACACTGAGGAACATGAAAGGATGCTGTTCTTATCCGTGCAAGTTTCTGGTGCTCTGGTGTAGGAGACCATCACGACTGGCGCAGGATGTTCACCTGTGCTCTCAGAGAACTACAGGAAACAAATTCTGCTTATCTGAGAAGAACTACAGAACTTTCAACTTTGTTTCTTTCTTTTTAACTAAAGCCATTTTCTAATCACAGATTCCTGAGCATTGACTGTACAGCTCTGTTTGGCTGAAATTAAAACTTAATCAACCAACTTACTTAAAAAAAAAAAAAGCCGATATTTGCGTTTTTTTTGCTGATATTGGCGTTGGCTGATGCACATACATACAGACACCCACACATATAGTCATCCTCAAAATTATTCATACCCTCCAATTAAAGAATGAAAAAAAACAAGTGTTAGTGTAATAAGTTGAAACTGACAAAATAATAATAAATAAAAATTCTATGAAAAATATAGCATTGTTTGGAATTGTAGTTCAAAAGGAATATTAAAAACAAACACACACAAAAAAAATAAAACGAGTATGATTGGGCTCCAAAGCTACAATTTTTTTTGAGGCAATCACTGCAATCAGGTGTTTTCTCTAATGTTCGAAAAGACTTCTACACCTGTTGCCAGGTCCACTGTTTTCACGGGAAAGGTGCTCTAATGTGCCTAGGACACTTTTGTTTGTTTGTTTGTTTTAGTATTATTTTCTACCACAATAAAAATATAGTATTTTATTTCACTAAAATATAATTTTGTAAATTTTTATTTACTATTAGTTTTTTTTTTTTTTTTTTTAAGTTTCCTATTATTTGAATTACTATTGTGAATTTAGCATCTTCTTTAATTGGAGGGTTTAAATCATTTTGAAGACTACTTTTATATATATATATATAATATATATATATATATATATATATATATATATATATATATATAGGGGTTAGACAATGAAACTAAAACACCTGTCATTTTAGTGTGGGAGGTTTCATGGCTAAATTAGACCAGCCTGGTGGCAAATATTCATTAATTCCACATTGCACCAGTAAGAGCAGAGTGTGAAGGTTCAATTAGCAGAGTCAAAGCACAGTTTTGCTCAAAACATTGCAATGCATACAACATTATGGGTGACATATCAGAGTTCAAAAGAGGACAAATTGTTGGTGCTTGTCTTGCTGGCGCATCTGTGACCAAGACAAGACTTTGTGATGTATCAAGAGCCACAGTATCCAGGGTAATGTCAGCATACCACCAAGAAGGACGAACCACATCCAACAGGATTAACTGTGGACGCAAGAGGAAGCTGTCTGAACGGGATGTTCGGGTGCTAACCCGGATTGTATCCAAAAAACGTAAAACCACAGCTGCCCAAATCACGGCATTCGCTTGGCCCAGGACTTGTGCTAGATGGGCCAAGGACTACTGAACCATTCTGGAGGACCATGTGCATCCAAAGGTTCAAACATTGTATCCTGAAGGCGGTGCAGTGTATCAGGATGACAATGCACAAATACACACAGCAAGACTGATGAAAGATTGGTTTGATGAACATGAAAGTGAAGTTGAACATCTCCCATGGCCTGCAAAGTCACCAGATCTAAATATTATTGAGCCACTTTGGGGAGTTTTGGAGGAGCGAGTCAGGAAACGTTTTCCTCCACCAGCATCACGTAGTGACCTGGCCACTATCCTGCAAGAAGTATGGCTTAAAATCCCTCTGGCCACTGTTCAGGACTTGTATATGTCATTTCCAAGACGAATTGTCGCTCTATTGGCCGCAAAAGGAGGCCCCACACCATACTAATAAATGATTGTGGTCTAAAACCAAGTGTTTCAGTTTCATTGTCTAACCCCTGTATATAAATATATATAAATATATAATATATATATATATATATATATATATATATATATATATATATATATAAAGTGTGTGTGTGTATGTACTGTATATACATTCTGTATTCATTTACAAGTGCACTGTTTATCCTTTATATATTTATTTGAAGTGCCTTGTTTCTTCTTTTTTTATCTTAAAAGAGTTTTCAAAATTAGTTTTCATTGTGTCCCCTATTACATTTATTTTGGGCTCAAATGCAGTATCACCCACAAATATCGGCAGGTTGTATCGGCCATCGGCTGATTAGTAAATATTGGTATCAGACCTAAAAAATCTGTATGGGTCGATCCCTAATCAAAAACCCTTACCACGGTGGTACTTCTTTTTCAGTGCACTGAAAATGAGAAATGAGAGGAGACGATGCAGACAACAGTGGCCTCACTGACCTTCATCAGTCTGGTATGTGAACTAATGACATTATTATGAGAAGCATCAGAGATAATGCCCCCTTGGCCCTACCCCTCCAGAAGTGGTCATCTAGTCCTTCCACCGGGGCCATGGGGCCGATTTGGACGGTTGGATGAAAACTACTCCTTGATCTTGAAAAGGTTGGGGTTGGGCTGGGACTCCACCCTAACCCCAGCTCACATTAACATTACATAACCCCCTATAATGACACCTGAATCCCCGTTCACCCACGTTCTCCTGCAACTCATCCACTGAGTTAAAGCAGATCCAGCAGACAGTTGTGAGAAGTGAAGAACAAACGGGGCCCCTCCGTCTCATTAATGACATTACATTCATTGTTTATGCCCCGTTTCAATAATCTCTCCTCTCATGGTTTACGTTTTTAGTCCAGTTAGTCAATGCCTGCTGTTCTCACAGTGACAACGTCGTTATTGGCTGATTAGCTTTACAGCACAACAATGATGTCCTGATCAAACAGGGTGGGCTTTATCAAGCTGTGATGAGGTACTAATGGGTAAAGATAAGGTCAGAGTAGCTGAGCAGGTCAGGATCTTCACACTGCACCTGTAAGTTTCCTCAGTTTAAAACGGGACAAACGTAGGATATTGAAGTAACTCAAACATGTTTATGCGAAGGTGTCATATGCTGAGTTTCTTTTTCCTGTGAAAATACCGTCTCTGCTCTGTAGGTGTCGGCTTTTTTTCCCAAACTTTTTCAGCTGCGAGCGTTGACAAAGCTCTGCAGGTGAAGTAAACGGCACCGTAACACAGGAGGTGATGCACAAATATCCTGACACAATGAATTGATGATGAAATTAGTTGCCAAAGCTCTAATTGATTTTTCGTTGTTGCAGCTCAACTGTCTTCTTTGTTTTTGTACTTTGTTTTGTTTGGTTTTTCTCAATGTTCACAATGTCTGAATGAACTGAAACTGAAAATGTCGCTTAAACATATAAAATGAAATAACGAGAAAAAAGGAAGGTATGAGGATTAATAGCAGTTTGAACATGTTTAGCATGCAGACGTGACACGATCTCCATCTCTTGCAGCTAAATGGACCAGATGGGTTGGTGGATCTTACCGGAGCTGACCGGCTCCAGGGCTTCCTGCTCCACCTCCATCTGGTGGTAATGACGGATGCAGACGCGAGTGTCTATCTGGTACAGCAAGGCGGGGCACAGATAGGTGAACTGGCTGGGGGAGATGAGCGTGTCGGGATTCAGGCCGTAGTAGTTGAGGAGCTGAGTGAGGTTCAAACACTGGAAGGAAGAGATGGAGATGGAGGAGAGTAAAACAGGACAAAGAGATGTTATCTGTCCTCCATCCCTCCCCCACAAATATCACCTTATAGGAGGAACAGCAGCTTTTCCTGTCAGGTAGAACAGACATACCTCCTCATGCTGGTGCGCCAGTCCACCTGGATGCACGGGGAGCACTGGTGGTGCGGGTGTGCCGGGGCCCCCGGAAGCCTCTCTCTTGTCTTTATGAGAACTGCTGCGGCCATGTTTGTGAGGGTTGTGACCGTGCTCGTGTTCCTCCTCATCAGACGGGGTTTTGTTGGACCTTCGCTGGCCTTTGCCCCTCGTTGGCTTTCTGGGCCTCTTGGCTCGGCTCACCGTCGGGGCGGGGGAGGGCCGGGGCGCCCAGGACGGCTCTGATTGGGCGGAAGGCGGCGGTTGGTGGTGGCTGGGAGGGGCAGCTGTGTCGTGGTCGCCGCTGTGGTCGGCCGGCGTCTCCACCTGCTGGTGTGTGTGCTCGTCCTCGTGTGCGTGTTCGTGTGTGTGGTCGTGGTCGCCGCTGTGGTCGGCCGGCGTCTCCACCTGCTGGTGTTTGTGCTTGTCATCGTGTGTGTGGCCGTGGTCGTGTGTGTCTTCGTGTGTGTGTTCGTGCGTGTCTTCGTGTGTGTCTTCGTGTGTGTCTTCGTGTGTGTGTTCGTGGTCGTGCGTGTCTTCGTGTGTGTGTTCGTGCGTGTCTTCGTGTGTGTGTTCGTGGTCGTGCGTGTCCTGCACGCGGCTGTCAGCGTGTTTACGGTCGTCCTCTCCCTTGCTGTGGCGGTGGTCGTGTCCGTGGCGGTGGGGTTTGGCGGGCGTGGCGGTGGTGGTGTGGCTGCACCGTGTGGGGGCCTGCTGTGTGTGTGGATGGTGGGGGTGGGGTGCGTGGTGGGAGTGATCGTGCCCGTGATGGTGGCCTTCGTTGGAGGCTGAGTGCGAGTGCAGCCCCTCCTGCAGATCCAGCAGGTCCAGGTGGGCTACGTGGTCGTGGCCCAGATCCTCGTGATCCACTTCCACCATCTTCACCTCCCCCAGCCCCAGGCTGACCAGCAGGTTCTGGAACCCCTGGTAGTCCAAGCGGCCCTTCTGCCCGTAGCGCCGGAACAGCTGTTGGATGTAGAAGTGCTGCTCTTCCTCCAGCGCGTCCTTGCCGGGACTCCGGGACTCTGGGGACACGGTGGCAGCGCTCATGTACGGAGCCTCAGAGATTTGCAGGTCGCTGTGTGCGCTGCTGTGGTCGCCATGGTGATGGCCAGTGTGCTGATGGCTGTGTCCTTCGCCTTGGCAGTGGTTGCACTGATGGAAGAGGAAGGTGAGCACACACAGGAAGCAGAACTTAGTGTGTGCGTGGACTCGCATTGTCCCCTCTCTTCTGGTCCACTGTAAAAAAACAATTTCACTCTTTAATTTCTCAAAATCAAGACAAAATGAAGAAAAATGTGTGTTTAAAATCAGGATTTACGGGGGATCAATTTCCTTGCAGTATCACATATCCTGATTCTGACACCTCTGCTCACATGACTCAGTTGTTTTTGGAGACAAAGGTTTATACATTTCTGCCCTGGTAGATACTTTGTTTATTCTGGGTATGTCGTTTCAGCCAAGAGGCAGAAAAACTCGTGAAAATGAGGTGAAATCCAGCCAGGTCTGTCAGGATGGTCTCAGTGATGCTTTGGTCCTGCAGAAGCCGATCCCAGCGCTAAATAAAAACATTTACAACAGCTGACATGTCATTTTAAGGAAGTAACCAGAGAATCAGGATAACTAGCCTGCAGACAAACATTCAAAGCTGCGGCACCTTTATCTGAGTGGAGCCTTTCTGGAGCACGAGAAGCCCTCTGCTGAGGATTGGGTAACAAATTGCTTGTTTTTTCTCCCACTTAAAAAACCCTGAAGCAGCAATATCGTTCCAGTCAAATGATCCTCACACGGCCTCTTGTGAAGCCTGTGGGCGGTTAGAGGCATGAAGGGAGGGAAATAACGGGAGGTCAGATGAGGAATACTGCAGGATTTCGGTACAAAAGCATACAGCACACGCCAGAGATGTGTGTCTGTGCTCACACATACACAAAGACCTGAAGGAAGAAAAAAATACGCCCGGTAAACATTACAGCACCGGAACTGCACAAGGTGCAAAAATCACCACGATACAAACATCGAACAAGTTCCTTCACCCGAGAAACTGACGGGCAGAAATCAGTCACAACAACCAAACTGATTTCTTTACCTCTCAACACCTGCATTTCATTAGAATCATATACAAAAAATAAATACAGTAAAAATAAGAAAAAAGTAGACTAGAATAAAGAAGTTAAAATGTTAAATGAAATACGACAAATAATAATACAAAAATTACAGCAATAAAATTAAACACCTGAATATTAAATAAATCAAGAACAAATAAATAATATAAATATATACATACAGTGGGGTGCGAAAACTGAGATCCCCTCCCATTAAAGAAAAGGCTAAATTTACAATAGTAGTTCAAATAACAAGAAACTGAAAAAAGTAATAATAAATAAAAATTTACAAAATTTTAATCTAGTAAAATAAAACATTGATTTTGAATTGTGGTTTTAAAAAATAAAAATAAAGCAAACAAACAAAACTGTCCCAGACAAATTAGATCACCTTTCCCATAAACAGTGGACCAAAATACAGGTGCAGACGTCTGATTGGACGTTCCTAAAAACACCTGATTGCAGTGATTGCCTCAAAATGTTGCCTGATAAAATTTAAGTTCAGGAGCCCCATCATGCTTGTTTACAGTTTTATTTTTTGTTTGCTTGTTTTTAATATTTCTGTTGAAACACAATTCAAAAACAATGTCATGACTTTCATCAAACTTTTATTCATTATTAGTTTTGTCAATTTCAACTTATTTCACTGACAGCTGATTTTTTTTTTCCATCTTTAATGGGAGGGTATCTAAACTTTTGCACTCTACTGTATACTAAATATATTAAACTTATACATTTATACATATATAATAGATTAAATAAATAAATGAATCAATTCTGAAAAGAAATAAAATATCCTTTTTTTCTAATTAAAAAGGTCCAAAAGTGCTTGGTTACAAATGTGTTATCAAGGGATGAACATCTTGTCCGTATCATTCCTGCCATCAGGACCAGGCATGGGAAAACACTGGGACATTGTGGTGTCCTGTGGACAGGACTTCAGCCAGGCCTGCAGATCCTCTACCAGGTCAAGATCTTTAGACTCCTGATCTGTCAGAGTCTGCTGCCCTTCTCCTCCAATGAGGAGAGAGTTTCCTCTTCAGCAGCGTTTAGTTCGAAGAATGCAACACCTCGACAAACAGCAGGACTCGAGGATTCCCAGCTCAACACTGCACCCTAACATCAGCGACATTCGCCTTTCCCGTCCCTGAGCAGCAGATCGGCACGCATACGTGGCACATATATAATATCTGTAGATATGCATACCCTCTGCACGTCCAAAACAGCCAATCTCCTCCAACAAAGGAAACAAACAGCGGTTTATGAAGGAAAGACCTTCAGGAAAAGTCCATCAGAGCGACAACAAAGCCCTTGTTTATTGATCAGAGCCTTAATCATTGCCCAGACGACATCAATAGCTTATCAGCTGATGACTATAAACTCATAATGAAGCTCCTTCTCGTCAGACAAGATCAACGGCTTCTATGCAAGCAGTCAATGCTTGGAAGGACTTGGAAATGAAATGTGATGGAATATTGTTTTTTCTAACATGCAGACGAGCATTATTGTTGGCACAAATAAATAAAACCTCACAAGCAGCAACAAACCCAACTTGTTCACATGCAGCTCACCACTTGAAAAGGCCTCAAGGATGATAACGATTAACAACCGTGAACAAACCAACCGCACCTTCAT
The DNA here is from genome assembly GCA_023101725.1 of Atherinomorus stipes. Lineage (NCBI taxonomy): Eukaryota > Metazoa > Chordata > Actinopteri > Atheriniformes > Atherinidae > Atherinomorus > Atherinomorus stipes. The sequence goes on along the minus strand of JALJCO010002854.1, from coordinate 2,003,885 downwards.
TAAAGCTGTAATTACAGCGAAAGTACTCACCGTAGTCTAAGTTTATCCTGGATGAGAGGTGTGTGAGTCGCCGTCTGGCTAAGAAAAGACTGTGAGGGTAGTCTGATCCGGGCTGCAGACTAAGTCTGGTTACAAACTTGCTTTCCGGCTGCAGACAAGACAGTGTTTATAAACACGAGACAGCAGCGACCTATGAACCCACCAGCAGATAGGCCGGGGCAAAAGCACGACTTCATTTGAAGAGCACACCCTCCAAGCAATGCGGCCTGCAGCACCTCCTGATAAGACTCTTTGTTGTTCTTGGCATTTCAGGAAAACAAGGGAACTTCTTTTCACTCTAATTGTGAGTTAAACTAACTGATGTGAAACGAAAGCATTGAAAATCTATTTTACGGGAGTTTTTCTACTTAATTGAAACTGAATATGAAGCTATGTTTTGCTTACATTTAAAGCTTAATGGTCAAATAATTGAAACAATAGATTTCCCCAGAGTTGTCTGAGATTTAATCACAACTGCATCATTTCACAGTGGAGAAGTTTAGAAAGTCCTCACACTCTTACAGCTCAGAGAAACACTAGAAAGGAACTGCAAGGAGGAATTCAGACTTTTGAATAAAGAGGTTCATGCTAAAAAGCTTTGGTTAACCACTCATACATCTGAAAGCGATGTTTGGAAAACCATATTAACAGGTCAGAAATCATCTTACTTTAATAAATTCATGTAATCCTAAAAGACTAGTCAATATCTCCCAAAGTAACAGCAATTGTATTTTAGTTCTGCTACCTCACATACATGAGTGTGACGGGCAGGGATGCTCACGCTCTCATGGATGTTCAGATACTATGAGATACTTTTTTTCAATTTGGACCTATTTTCTAGCATGGAATACGTTCATTTACTCACCCAGACAGTTTTGGTGTAACTTTATTTCCTTTGGGAGATATTTAGATCCATTCGAGATCAGCATATATCCAATAGATGGGTTTCCTGTTTGCAAACATTGGCAGTTGCGTGCGCAACCAGGGGGCAAGAAGTCTGTTTGTACTGCAGTCTACGGCCAAACACACACTTATATCATTCATAAAAATGTAAAGTAAGCTGACGAAACAAACAGAGATCGTTGTGTTTTATTGTATAAATTTGTACTTTGATGACAAATAAAAAAACACCGACGCAGTGTTGCTGTTTTGTGTTTCTATCACCATCACACTAACTTGGCAAGGAAGCCATCACCCGGAAACGGCATTTTTCTTGTTAAAGGTGCCATGACATCAAATTTAACTTTTCTGGGGTTTTGGGTGTATAATATGATCTGTTGTGCACTGATGAGGCCATGTGAATGTCCAGAGTGAGAATCAAAGTTCCTGTTTATGGTCTGTCAGCTTTGTCTCTCTGCTCAGAAACAGTTGAATCAGACAGCAGGCTATCATTCTACGTAGTTCTATCATTCTACGTAATTTAATTGCTCCAATAAGAGCACACTATCAAGTAAACAGCCCCCCCCCCCTCTCTCTCTCCTAACGGTTTATGAACCGTCCGCTCCCCCCTCCCCTCCCTGTCTGATTCAGCTCCGTGTATGGAGCTAGTAGTAACTTCTGTGCAGTCAGGTCTGGGTTTTCAAACAAATGGATTTAAAAGCAAACTTCTGCAGCAACACTGAGGGAGGGGGCCACAACCTTGTCATTACCTGTAAGTTTATTTATTTTCTAAATGCTGTCTTGTCTGATAAACGTAGCTCAAACTGTCTGAACTGCCCATGTTGCTAGCAGTTAGCCTTTAGCAAACTCCGACCGCAACTTGACCTAGATTCTCCAAATAAGGTCATAGCGAAATAAGGTGTAGCCAATCAAAATGAAGTCAACGTGGTCTCAGGGTAAAGCTCCATATCATCACCGGACCCAACTGTATTACTGAGGAAGTGAGGTCTGGCGTTTCAAAACAATACTCCGCTGTAAAAATGCCGTTTTTTTCTTTGAGTATTTACATATAAAGTAATGCCAACAACATAAACAGTTTTTAACTGCCATGTCATCACTCCTTTAAAACATGGATATTATTACTGTTGGACCTCATTTGAAATTTGCCTGGAAAACTTGAGTTAGAAAGCGGCTTAAACTTTCGTTTAGACTCTTTGTTAAAACCAAAATGGTCCCCAACAGTCTGCTGCCTACAGCAGGTTCTGCTCCGGTGTCGTCTTCATCACCTCCACACAGGAGCAACTTTCACTAGTCTGGATTAAACCAGGCAAAGACGACATCATCACTACGTTTGGAAAAGAGCTGATTCCAGCTGTTAGGGACTCACCTGCATTGCTGTCGGTGAGTCTCGCTGCTTGTGGAACGTTCTGCTTTATTGTGGAAGAAATCCTGGTAAACAGACTAGCTAACTGCTAACAAGCTAACGGTATAAACCCAAACGCCATGTGACTTACAATCCCTGTATACTTCATATTAAAATCTCCGGGATGTGTTGTTATGCCGCATGAATATTTGTAAACGGTTCCACAATCAGTTTTTTCTTTTTTTTCTTTTCCATGTCTGAGCAGAGGACGGCTGTCACACACAGCTACAGTGTTTACAGCTTACAGCAGTGGTGTCCAAAGTCGGTCCTCAAGGGCCGCTGTCCTGACGTTTTCCATCCCTCCTTGCACCAGCACAGCTGACTCAAATTAAATGAATCTAAAAGCCTATGGATTTAAGTCAGGTGTGTGTTGGAGAAGGGAGACATGGAAAACCTGCAGGATTGTGGCCCTTGAGGACCGGAGCTGGACACCCCTGGCTTACAGTGTTGTGATGCAGCCGTGAGCCGTGAACTGATCAATGACTGGTCACCGTGATACTGGTATTGTTACAGTACCAGTCTCCCGACTAGAACACGGGAATAATTTCTGCCACCGCAGTGGTTTAATCTGACATGGTGACCATGGTGAAAGACTAAATAAATCATGTATCTGAACCTGAATAAGTTCATCTTCATCTTTATCTGCATTAAATGTCGAGTCTTGCATGTAAACACACGTCTTCTCACAGATCAATAAGGCTTTTCCTGTGTTTTCTTGCCCCCTGGTTGTGTCCGCATCCTATCTGTGACGTTGCTCAGAAACCCACCTATATAATGGAAGTGATGGGGCAACCCTGCGCAGCCTCTAAATAAGGCATTATCTGCCACAAACTTCTTTATTTCACCAATGTCTTGTTACGAAACATTAACTGGATCTGCATCTTATCTAATGGAATAAGCAGCTTATTCCATCAAATAGCAGTTTTGCTATCCGTTTCCGACACTTTGAAAAGTAGGGGTGGGATAAAATATCGATACACTGAAATATCGTGATATTTTCATATGCCGATATCAAACTGATAGATTTCATCGTTTCATTAGTAAAATAGATCGATGCCGCGTTTTTAAATGTCAATATGTGTATTGATATTTTTTCCCACCCCTGGTCTTAAGACGTTTTGAAGCCTGTCAAAAAGAAGTTTTTGAAGAAGAAGAAGAAGTAGTTTTTTTTTTTTTTTAGACTCTAGAAACAGTGGGCTGATCAGTTAAATATTGGTTAAATATCGGGGGGGTGGCTGTACTCAGTTTCATGGCCGATATAGTCCGAGACCGATAGGGGGCCAACTATATTGTACATCCCTAACACACATGAATATGTCTGTTAATTATAACCATGTCATACCAGACCACAATCAATAAAGTTAAACACTACAATTTAAAAAACAGAAGAATGCTAGAAATAGATGAAAATGTTTTTTTTTTTTTTTTCTTTTAAATCGGGGACCCATTGAATTTCCCAGGGGTCCACTGAAATAGTCACCTGTGCGTCCCGGGGACTCACTACATTGAAAACCTATCAACATCACTGAAAACTGTTCTTCTTTCTTAAACCTACGTGTCCTCTGCTTTCCCCGACTAAAACAAACATTCTGCCGGTTCCATCTTGCTTGGTGCTTGCATGTTGACTTTGTGGTGTGTTCAAGCGCTGCTTTGTTTGTTCATACGCTGGTAATGCAAGGAGACCCAGCAGGGGGTCTCTTGTCTGCGCTGCTTCTTCACATCAGTTCGGCGTATAAGAGGCCTCAGAGAGAGGAGAGCTAGAGCGATGCGTCACAGGAAGTTCAAAGAAAGCCTCAAGTCTGAGGAAAGCAACAGGACGTGATCTGAGGGGAAACAACAAAATGAAGACCTGGAGCTGAGATCGCGTGTCAGAATCCCCCACAATGTTTCAACCCCTGCTATTTGTTTGAAGGAGAACACAAAACTCAGCTCATCCCATTTAAACAAGCACAAACTGACTAACAGAGGGACCTGCAGCCACGTGGACTTCAGTTAAAAACCTTTTTCCTGGACAATGACCCCTGAAATGTTTTCCAGCATGATTTCCAATTTAATAACAAAAGAAATACTGTAAATTCTCTGAAGACAGAAAAAAAACTGACCTCTAAGCTGCTTCATATGATTCTCACACGGCCGTTCACATCGCTATCGTCTGAGCATCGAACCGCTGTCTGCAGGGGAGCAGGCGGAGGCACCCAGCCAAAATTTTCTATTCTGGTTTTCAGGACACGCACACAGACACTCGTGTTCGCTCTTACAAAACAACTGCACTGTTCTTTGACAGGAAAATTTGAGAGTTTAGTGTACTGTGGTACGTAAAAGTTTGGGCACCCCCGAGGGAAAAGACAGCATCAGTTTGTCCCTTGAAGCAGCAATTTTCATTTCAACAGATTTTACACGAAATGGAAGCAGGAAATTATTCATACCCGCCAATTAGAGAGAAGACTAAATTCCTAAATTCACAATAGTGATTCAAATAAGAAGAAACTAATAATAAATAAAAATGTACAAAATTCTAATTCATTAAATTATAATATTGCTTTTGAATTGTGGTTGGAAATAATGATAAAAAAACAAACAAAAACAAAACTTTCCCACACACATTACAGCACCCTTCCCATGAACGGTGAACCAACATACCTGTCAACAGGTGCAGACGTCTGATTGGACGTTACAGAAAACACCTGATTGCAGTGATTGCCTCAAAGTGTTGCTCAACAACATTTTAGTTTGGAGCTCCATCAGGCTTGTTTACTTATTTTATAGTGTGTTTGTTTTTAAATCTTCTTTCAAACCACAATTCAAAATCAATGTCAAAATTTTTGTAGAATTTTTTTATTTATCACTTTTGTCAATTTAATCTTATTTCACTGACAGCTGATTTTTTTTCCTTCTTCAATTTGAGGGTATGAATAATATTTGGGATGACTGTATATACATACACGTGATTCAAATGTAAATATTTATATATTTTGGACCCATCAAAATGGATAAAACAATTATTTATGTGCTTTTAAAACATTTTTTAAGTAAAATTAATATGTTTATTCTGCAACCCTCTAGACGTTCTGTGGATGTATTATATTTTTTTAAGTGTGAAGAAAAAGTTGTGCCTATCATCTTTAAACACAAACAGGCATGCACATTCTGGCCCCCTCCTCCATATAAAACACCTGCAGGTCAGTCTGGTTTCTGGGCTTCCAACTGGAGACAGCCTGCAGTCTATACTGTATAATAAAACTATGTAATGCTTCTCTAAAGCTCCTTTCAGCATTGGGCTGGGAACAGGTGGGAGAAATATTGATACACTGAGATATTGCGATATTTTCATATGTTATCACATTGATACTTAAAAGCACAGTATTGATCTATTTTCGTAACAAAATCTTGCAAGATTTCGCCATTCTGCAGTGAAATCTCGCGGATTTTTGTGAAATCTTAACAGCAAGATTTTGTAAGAAAACGATGAAATCTGCCAAGATTTCATTGGGAAAACAGATCAATATCGCGTTTTTAAATATCAAAATGAAATCTGCATATGAAAATATCACAATATTTCAGTGTATTGATATTTTTTCCCAGCCCTAGCTGGAAAGAGGTAAGTGCAGACTTTGTCCTTTATATGATAAAGTCCAGGTCCTCTAGCGCCCTACATCTGGTCCCAGGTGAGGAATCTGGGTGTGATTGTTGATGGGGCTTTTAGATTAGATAAACGGGTCAGCTTCGTGGTCAGGGCCAGCTTTTTTCAGCTTTGGCTCCTGGCCAAAGTCAAACCCTATCTTAAAAGGGCTGATCTGGAAAGAGTCGTCCATGCGTTTGTTACGTCACATTTGGACTATTGTAACTCCCTGTAAGTCGGGATTGGCCAGGCAGAACTGAACCGTCCGCAGCTGGTCCAGAATGATGCGGCTCGCCTCCTAACTGGAGCAAAGAAACGCCAGCACATTACACCGGTGCTTTCCTCCCTTCATTGGCTTCCAGTTAGATTTAGGATAGATTTTAAGATTCTTTTATTTGTTTATAAGTCTTTAAATTGGACTGGCCCCAGAATATTTAGCTGACCTTGTGAAGGTGCATCAGCCCCCAAGAGCGCTTTGGTCAGCTGACCAGTCGGTCCTGGACATCCCTCGATCCCGAATGAAAACCAGAGGAGATCGAGCTTTTGCAGTTGTGGCTCCCAGGCCGTGGAACGCATTGGCTCTCTCTGTGCAGTCTGCCAACAGCCTTCTCATTTTAAAACACCCCTTAAGACCCACATGTTCACCCTGGCCTTCAGCTGAGCAGACACACTTTTTTTTTCCTTTTAATTTACTTTTATCGGTTTATTTAGTTGCATTTTATTGTGTTGCTTTTATTTATTCATTGTTGTCTTTTATTCTGTAAAGCACTTTGGTTGGTCACTAGCCTTTTAAAAATGTGCAATATAAATAAAGCTGACATTGACATTGACAATGGAGAGTGTGGGTGTGTTGACTTATCTGCAACATTTCCTGATATCTGAAAGCGCCCGGAGTGCTTTAAGTCTGCAAAGAAGCGGCACGCTTGCAAAGACGAGTCCGGTTAAAGAGCAGATGGACGTTACCGCTCATGTTCCACAGTGAAAGTCTGAAAGCAGCCACAGAATTTCAGTCTGGAAAACACTCAAATGTCTACACCTCTGTAGCAAAAACATAAAAAAATCTTGTTGCTGTGATCTTCTCTTACAAATTCAATTCAATTCAGTTCAACTTTATTTGTATAACGTCCATTCATACAACGTCACCTCAGGGCGCTTCATAGACAGAAAAATTCAAGTCAGATTCATAATAGCCTAGCTAAAGCCTGGGATACACTGCGATTTTTTCAATCGTTGCTCGCAGCTCCAACTCAAATTGTGCGAATCAGTCGCAGAGTTCAAAAGTTCACAGCTTGCGATGTTTGTCCTCATACTGTACGAACCGACGCTCGGATGCAAACTAACTACTCACACTGTGCGTCCTCAAAGACACGGTGGGGTCTTGAACAATCCCGACATGCAACGCAATAAATACAGCTAGTAGTAGAAGAAGAAGAAAATGGAGAAGAAGAAGACAGTAACAGCAACAACAACAGCAGCAGCAACATTATGCTGTCACCCAAAAAACTTTGCTGCCTTGGCAATTTGCGCTCTTCTTTCTGAAGAATTTGCCAAAAATAAAAGGCAACGCCGTCAGCGTGTACGAGGAATTGTCTGAGCAGACGTGAGCTGTACAGTCTGCCGGTTTTACAACGAGATCTCCATCCAAATAACAAGCCAGGTCGCCATGCTGCCTCTGGTTTACTTCAGTTTTTGTTTAGCGCATGCGAAATGTGAAAATCTCTGAGGAAAGAGTTCTCAGTCTGGTCATGGCTCCGCTGTCAACATATGATTCACTCACGAGCCACGACCAAAATATCAAACAGGTTTGATTTTCTTGCGACTCACGATTTTTGATAGTGAGCTCGTTGTGAGGTGCCAATCGCCTCTCGTGACCCCTTAGTATACTGCACGACACACTGCACGACACAAACTTGTCGCACAACTGGAAAATCGGCTCAAACACGGCCAAAAATCGCACAGTGTATGCCAGGCTTTAGGAAACCAACAGATTGGATCGAATCTTGACTCGACCCAGTCCAATCCCCCATCCTCAGCAAGCACGGAGTGGTGGCGACAGTGGGAAGGACAGGGAGGAAAAACCTCTGGCAGAACCCGGCTCAGGTAGGGCGGCCATCTGCCTCGACCGGCTGGGGTGAATCTCAAATAGATGCCCAAAAGTTTACATACCACTGTAGAAGGGCTTGTCGCTTTTAAGTATTTCCCAAGCTCTCTAAAAGGATGCAGTTTCTTTTAGCATACAATAAACACATAGTTTTCCCAGGTATTGGAATATTTTCAATGAAATTGCCACAAAGAGAGAAAATTTCCCAAGCTGTGATTTTACATCAGGATGGCTTAGCTTCCACTTTCAGACCCAGGCTGCAAAGCCAGACAGCTTAATAAACACAAGCTCTCATTAGAACAGGAGTGAGACCACAGGTTGAGACAGAAATTAACACCAAATGTAAGCAGATATCAGGCGCCGCAAGGACCCAACTCCTTCAGAGACCGCTGATCGCATTAATCTTACTGAAATGTCAATCACAGTTTTCCTTAAAGGGATACAACACCCACAGAATGATGTGGCTTCATTTTCTACTCACCCTCATGCTGAGCAAGACTGTGGAGCACTTTTTAATAACTCAAATGCAGCCGGAGATCCAGGAGGGTTTTCGTTATCCGCTGACATTCAAATAATGGGGTTCACTGGTGCCTGAAACAAAAAGGTCCATAAAAGTCCACAAAAACTTGGCGATATTCAACCATACAGCTCATCCAATGTAATCCAAGTGTCCTGAGTTGGTAGCGTCCAAATTACATCATTTGGTATATTCTCATAGTCTAAACATCTATAAACGTCTATAAACATAAAAATCACACTTCCTATTTGCACATTCATGCGAGTTCATGACACTATGGAAACTGCGGCGTTCAACGCCTACTCAAACAATAATGGAAGCATTAGAGATGTAACGATTACCAGTAAAATGGTTAACAGTGATAAAATTACCAACGATTGGTAATACCATTTCAAATTTTATTTATTGTTAAAACCGTGACTGATTACTGCACTCCCAGTGATGCTGCTCAGTGGCTGGAAAAGCAGCAGCAGTCGCAGTTTGCAATATTTATGAAAACGTGGCGGAAGGTTACGAAGGCGCCCACTTGGACAGTTCTCTTGAAATTTTTGCCCCTTTAAAAAGGACAAAGTAGACATTTAGACCCATTTTGGATATTTTTAAAGATGCTGGGGGATATTTCCATAATACCGCGATAAAAATGATAGCCGTGATTATTTTGGTCACAATAACCGTGATTTGAAATTTTCATATCGTTACATCCCTAGGAAGTGTACAAAAAAAAAATTTGTTGTTTGCACTGTGCTAAGAGGGACTGAGCTGCGGACAAACACAAGCGGGATTGGCTATTGATTAGAAAGAAAGAAAGAAAGAAAGAAAGAAAGAAAGAAAGAAAGAAAGAAAGAAAGAAAGAAAGAAAGAAAGAAAGAAAGAAAGAAAGAAAGAAAGAAAGAAAGAAAGAGCGATATCACCTGCCGCGGCTTCCGTAGTGTCATGAACTCGCATGAACGCACAAATAGGAAGTGCGCTGTTCTACTATTTAGGCTACAAAAATCTACTAAATGATGTTGTTTCGAGTAAATTATGGACGCTACCCACTCAGGACACTTGGATTATATTGGATAAGCAGTATGGAGGAAAATTAACAAGTTTTTGTGGACTTTTATGGACCTTTTTGTTTGGAACGCTGGTGACCTCCATCATATGAAAATCGGCGGATAATGAACCTTTTACAATATGGCAACGTGCAGTGCAACGTCTGATTTATGGATGTTTCTGTGGTTTTCTGACAAGTTTCTGTGACGTTCCGGGTGGTACAGAACATTAGTAAAGTTATGTTACAGATAAGACCCTTAATTTATCATCATAAGGTTTAAACCTAAAAAAAATTTCACACAGGAGGGATTTGCTGCTTTTTCTGCAGAAATCAGAGCATCTCCATCATCACCACTGCAGCTGCCAGCACTGTCATTTCTCTTAGTAGTGTTAACTGCCTCTTGAACTCCACCGAGTGATCTAGCTTCTGAGTCCTTGTTATACGTCAAGTGTGACAGTGTAAGACAGTAAATGAAGAAAGGGGAACAGAGCACATTGAGTTGTGAAATCTGGTGAAAAGGACACACCAAGCATGGACATGAACCATGCACACAGGAGTTCAAGTGGATGTGGATGCAGCTGGGGGCATGACGTGCTGAGGGGTCACCAGCCTCCCCTTCCAACCACAGGTGCAGCACCAGCGACCAGCTGGAACATCCAGGAACTACAAAGAAACATTATCTAAAACCAAACGGATGTCAGAAACATCTCAGTCGTGTCTGTACATGTTGGTTTTATAAGGTGGAAGAAAGGAATAAATGACGTGAATCATGCAGCGCCTCAGACCAGCGTTTGGTTCTGGCGTGTCCGTGTCCCCTGTCTCCATTCTGTCTCCACTGGAAACCGCCCGGTCCTCTTATGACAACTCCGCTACCTCTCTGCATCGCTGATGTTAATGCTGTACCGACTAAATAAAACATTCTTACGTTTTGCTATGTGATCTATCAGGATCTCACCTTCATAGTCTCAGAAATTCCTCTTTTTCATCGTTTTACCTCCCCAGCAGTCATGGAAATGATGTCGATGAACATTTATCAGGGTGTTTCCTGACCTTTTATGGTCACCGTATGGGTGGAGCGAGGTGTTCCCTCACCTTGCTCTAAAGGTGCGCCAACTTTAGATTTAGAAACGGAAACAAACGGAGGACCTGCGTACGGACTCTTTTATTAATTGGAAAGTTTTTGTGTGGCGCACTTCCTGTTTTTCCGCCACCAGTAATGTGCTTTCCTATGCAAGGTTTTATAAGTGAGGCCCCAGGTGATCTCAGCTCACGATTGTTGACGATGGGCTTACTCAGTGGTGAGACTTTAACACTGATAGACCATCTGAGGTTGATGTAGCCGCGTAACCACCTTGTGGTTCCAGACTGGGTGTTGTCACAGTGCGGACACAGAAAACAGTGTTCAGGTAGTCATTTAGCCAGGCAAACACAGCAACCCCCCATCAACACTGGCTGTTGTGTGGAATCCGTCATGAGGCTGTGTGGTAGGTCTCCTCCACTCATCCTGACTCATGACCCCTGCATATTCACACACAGCTCAACTCTCGGCCAGTTCTTACATTTTCCTGAGCTTGTCGGTTAAGATAAGTATGAGAATGAGTTTATCTCACAATCTCAAACCTCTGGAAACAACACAGCTGCTACGGAGATAGACTGCAGATAAAACAAATACTGAGATAGAAGCACTCATGCCAAATGACAGAGGGAAATAGCAAACATCCCTCTGGGCTGCAGTCAAACAGCTTCTTGTAAATACACTAATTGAAGGTTTCCTGTCTGAATGTTGAGTCAACGCTGATTTTCCTGTTTCTAATCATCAAACTCCAGAAACCGTTAGTTAAAAACACGAATAGACGGCCATGGCGAGACGCAGGTGCACAGCTGATGCTCTGCGGCCTGGAAACATGCTCATCACGGCACACAGGAGTGTTAAGACCACGAGGCTCGGCTAGACGCACACGATTAACAACAATTAGTTGAGGAATACACACTACTGATGCTGAAGACACAACAAACCGGCAAAATGCCAAGTGCTGCTTACCTTTAATCAGAAATCAGCCAAAAGACTGGAGAGCACACCGCCCCAATGCCAGCACCAACATTCGTAACAGATTGAATGTTTTGAGGCTTTTGAGTACAGTGACTTAACTAATTTGTACAGGGAGGCGGGGAGGGAGAGGGAGGGAATGTGTCTGCATGTTTGAGCAGTCAGGGAGCTCCGTCCAGGATAAACCACCTGACCCGCCACTCATGGAGCACATGTGCACGGAGCTATGTGTTTATTGTTGGTGGGACATTCTTTGTTTAACCTGGAAGAACACGAGCAGGTTGCAGAAACGAGCACGTGCAGAAACGCTCCACAGCAGTGTTACTGAAGCCTCCATGTTCATAAAAGCATTCCTGAGCTGACAGAAACATCTTCAGCTTATCCCCCTCCATGCCATCACAGATCCACGCCGTCTCCCATCAGCTCAGCTGACCGGAGGCTGCTGCTCGTCTACGTCATGCTGGTCCTCATGATGGAGGCGGGACGCTGAAACCTCGTTTCTGAGAAGCTGGGAACTTTCTAAACTGCAACGTAGTTAAGCTGCATTCCCACTGAAATTAGTGGGTCCACATGGGGTTTTGAAACCCAGTAGAGCTGAGTGATACGGCCTAAAATCTATATCACGATGTACTGAGCAGTTCACCTCCGTAACGTTAAATGGACGGTTATAGACTGGATGGGGTGGAGTCACATGACTACAGACGGTACATGTAGCTCAGCATCTTATGCCCCTTTTCCACTAGCAGCACCTACTCAGCTCAACTCGGCTCACCTGTACTTAAAGGGTTATGAACACAGCCGACCTGTAAACAGCCAAAACAAACTTCTCATTTTACAAACACCATAATTCTGCCCTTACTGGAACTTGATGTGACTTCTAGTTTGGCAAATAGATAGCAGGCTCCTCAATAAACACCCAGGAGGCCGTTTAGGACGTTTATGAGAAGCTCTGTGAAACTAAAATACAAACATATAAATGTACTAATAAACTTAAATGAGTCAGATTCTTATTTATATATGAGCAGTAACGACTTTGTGTCCATGAAAAACACAGTGATGAGTTTTTTTTTGTTATACTATTTAGATCCCAGACGGGAAATTAGGGCTCTGCATTTTACCCATCTCTGTACTGTGAGTATCAGAGGGCAGTGGGCGGCTACTTGGGGCGCTCGGGGAGCAGTTGGGGGGTTGGGGACCTTGCTCAGGGGTCCACAGTGGTTCACCTAGGGGTCGTGTCGGGGACTCAAACCCGGGTCCTCCGCACCAAGGCCCACAGCGCTACCACTAGGCTACCCACTCCCCCAAGGGTTTACAATGTAATTGCACACACACGACTATCAATTAGCATGGATGCTAACTTCACATTGGAAAACCCTTAGAGAGGCTAACGCAATTAGCAACGCTAACATTTTCAAAATGTTTAATGCCGCATACGAACCAAACGCGATTTGGGCGTCAAAAACGCGTCTGCCGGACAAAGTTGGATGCTGGGTAGCTAAAAAGTCAGACGCTTGATTTCCAGCGTCAATACGCCCCCGGCGCGCGTCAGGAGGAGCCTCTCCTTTTTTCTTTCTTCTTTTCACCGTCTGTCTGCACCATGGCAGATGCAGTAGAGAGAGCGGCTCTGCTTTATGTGATAAACAAAGCTAGGGAACATCGTCGGGCGTCTCTGCGTCGCGTCTGGTTCACCAGATGATTCCAGGTGTTCTGAGTGTGATGAGTTTCACAGTTTAACCGCAGGAGCTGCACGCTGACCTGGGGCGCTTTCCGCTTTCTGTCCCAGTCCAGTTTAATGTCCCGCTGACCCGATGCGGGCAGCATTACATCCCATCGGCACAGCAGGTCATAAAACCGCCGCCCAGAAACCGGACGCAGATCACAGTTTATCCTCCTCTGTCTTCAGAGAGAGAGGAGATTCCCCTGGTTCTTCCTGGTGTTTCTCGTCCTGTCATAAAATGCGTGTCTGCATCACGACATTGAGTCGCTCTGACTGGTTGCCGCCTCGCGTCGAGACACCAAAGTTCAGATTTTCCAACTCTGGCGTCCGCTGCCCTTGCTCAAAATCTCAAAACTCGATGCGCGAAACGCCTCTTGAAGCATAACGCACCGCAGGGTTTTCAATGCCTCCTAGACAATTTTTTTTTTCACTTATTTTAAGAGTGGCCAAGATTTTTTGATTTTTTTACTTGTAATATTAAAAAAAAATCCTGCCAATAGAACAACAAAAAATTCTTGATAAGATTTCTTGAAATAGGATGCATTGCCTTAAAACACATTAATATATCTCACTGAAATGTTTCTCTTTAGGAAATGTTGTCTTATAATAATAATAATAATAATAATAATACATTTTATTTAAAAAGCGCCTTATCAAAACCCCCAAGGTCACTGAACACAGACATTAAAAACATTTTGAGTGTGATGAGATATTTTGACTACAAAATTAAACAAAATATACTTGGTGAGACTTGAGCTTTTGCAGTGCAGCTGAAATAACACAGGCCATACGAACACATATGCAAGCCACCCGTGCCATTGGCACTGATGCACCCCTTCATCATCATCACCTGATTTTGCACCCTTTTCAATCAGGCAGCTACCAGTAAAAAACGGGTCCACTTTTCATCTCACCGTTTTTTAGCAGCTGAAATGGACACAAACTCATCAGATGACATCACCACAGAACATCTAACTCGTCCGTGTCCCTCAAGATGAGCTCAGAAACTCAGCAGCATTTCAGCACAGCGTCGACATATGTCTTGCTCTTTGTGTAACACAGATTTAGATGACATTTCTAAAAGCACTGTTGGACTGTGATGAGTAAAATCAATCAATACTTTATCTCCATGATACTAATCCAAGTCATTTTAAACCGACCGTCTACTGATGCAGCCTCAGTTCAATACCTGCATTTTCTCTGAGCACACCACTGCAAAGTACAGACAAGAAGTACATTAAAATTAACAGAACTGTGTAAAACTGATGTAAAAAATATACTTTTTTAAAGATTGTTCATAAGTTTATAAAGTTAAACATGAGTTTTCAATTCTTTTCAAATGAAACTACCGTTAGGAAACTGACCTCCTCCAAGCTGCCTTTCCCGAATCACAAATACACCAAACAAGTTGGTCTAATCCTGAGCAGGTGTGTCCTTTCCCAAACCTTTACACCCCTGCAGAATCAGAGGAATTGCAATGTTAACTGAGCAGCATGTAGGCAGGTGTGATGTATGCAATATGCATCTCATTTATGTCATCTCTCACTCAGCCATTCGTAGCAGTGTGATGCATGAAGACCACATAATGTTCAAATATTTATCCTCATCAGCTGATTTAGTTCCGACTGTTTCATCCCACAGCGTCATCACAGCTTTATGCTCTGTTGTCGTTTACTTTATTAGTCTGCAGCAACGATGCATCAGACCCAGATTTCCCAGGGCTTAAAGTAAAGGCTTATTTTCTTTTTAAGTCAATCGTTAACAGTCAGTAGAGTTACATACAGGACATCATTAATTAGCCATAGCCCATCTTTGCTTGCACAGATAAAGGGCTCGTACGCAGCAGTCTTCTTGATAGGAGTCCTAGTCTGTTAGCTCAGAAAGTCCACTTCCTTCAGGGGATTGTGGAAACGAATATTGGCTCTGGATAGTTCATTATCTGCCATCACCATGACGTTCTGTGCATCGGGTGATATTCCTGCTGATTTCAGCTATCATGTATACAGGAGTACCTCTGTCTGCTCACGCATGTAAACGGGTTATTCCTAATCTTTCAGAAACCAGAATATTGACCTTAACCTGAATTTTGATGGCATATAAACAAAGTCATTGACTACGTTTCCATGCTGTCAAAATTCGGGTTACGGTCAATATTCCGGTTTCTGAAAGATTAGGAATAACCTGTTTACATGCGTGAGCAGACAGAGGTACTCCTGTATACATGATAAGTGAAATCAACTGGAATATCCCGACCCAAACCGCGATGCACGGAAAACGTGCGTCGCAGAGTTGGCCTCTGATTGCACCCCCCAAATAAACCAAGTCCACAATCATATTGTGTTTGTGCCATGAACGACATAGATATGCTGAAATTGGAGAAATGGCATTATCAGTGTGTGAAAACAATGAAGATTGTTACCTTTGTGCCTGCTTTTGTTAAACAAACAAACATGAAAACAAAATGAGTTTTAGTGGTGTTTTAGGGAGCGTTCACACTGGCAGTTTGGTCCGCTTTAAAAGGACCGTGGTCCGATTCCGAGGATAGTCCGCTTCATTTGGCGCAGTCTGAACACCAACTGTACTCTGGTGCACCAAAGAAGCGGACTCTGAAAGCCGGGGTCTCGGTTCACTTGCGAGCGGACTATCAGACTATCCAAACCACCTAATGAGTGATGTTTGTTGACCGCAATAAAGCAGGAGAAGAAGAAGTACAAGGCAGTGGGGTAGATTATCATTTGGGTCTGGAGGGAAAACAAAGCAAACAGCGCGTTTTTGAAGAAGCCGAGTTAAAAACATCAACAAAAAACAACTGGAAACTGTGTAGACAGAGATGGAGTGCCTAATAATAAGAAGCAGAGAGATTTCCACTTTAATCTTGGAGTCCGGTTTTCTTCTTCTTCCTGCTTTTTCATCATTATCAGGTTGTACTGGGGGAGCGTTGCCCCCTAGCGAGCAGCTGTTGTAACTACGGTGGTTTAACCAGGCGGTTTGGTTGCTTCAGTCACTGCAGTGTAAACGCAAACTGAAGCAAAGAAAGGTGTGAAATTTTTCAGAAATCCCACCCAATCGGAAAGAGTCCCTGGACTATCTTGATGTGAATGCACCCACATTTCCCGCACTTGTTAAATTCTCACTGGTACTGGTTCATGACTAAAAAGCTACCACAAGGCCCTGTATTACAACTTTAAACAGGGATTGTTTTCCAGTGAAACACCCGGGAACACTGAAGGCCACACTGTGTGGATGCTTTCCGTCACTAGAAAGGCTGCAGTAAATTCAGCAGAGTTGACCTCTGAAGCACTGACCCTGGCTCAATAAAATGTTGCTCTTAGGCCCAGTAATGACTCCATGGTGCTGGTTCAACTCCAGACAACACAAAACTCTGTAAACCATCTAAACCAGTTTCACCACTCACTGCCCTCCAATGCCGCTTCTAGCTCAGAATTACTTCACCACATCTATAAACGACATAAAAACAGCGATTTCAACCTGCTGCTCCAGACTGACTCAGCTTCAGACTGCCTGGCAGCTGAATAAGAGGATGATGTTGTACACAGAGCCATTTGTAGAGATGAGAACAAATACGCCAGGCTGTGTTAATGACAAGCTTATTAGAAGTCACTCATGTCGACACTGAATTTAATGGTTAATTTAGCTGTGCAACATGAGGACGGGATGGAGTGAAAAGATCACAATATGCTCACAGAAACTCTCTACCACGACGTTAACTCTTACTGTGAGCTTTTACTTCCAGTTAATGCTATCATATGCCCCAAAGCAAAACCAAACACTACACCATCTTTTATTCCTGCTGCTAAGCATTTTAACACAGAACCCACCCACTATAGATGATTTTGACTTATTTTTGTTCAAACCTCGGTTATTTTTTATCCAGACGTTAAATACATTTAACCGACCGTCAGTCCGGTTATCTTGTTGTTCAAAACTCAGTCAGTCATTTTCTGTACCGCTTATCCAGTTCAGGGTCGCGGGGGTTGCTGGAGCCTATTCCAGCTATTATAAGGTGAGAGGCGGGGTACACCCTGGACAGGTCGCCAGTCTGTCGCAGGGCCAACACAGAGAGACAGACAACCATTCACGCTCACATTCATTCCTAGGGGCAATTTGGAGTAACCAATTAACCTAACATGCATGTCTTTGGACAGTGGGAGGAAGCCGGAGTACCTGGAGAGAACCCACGCATACTCGGGGAGAACATGCAAACTCCACATAGGAAGGCCGCTGTTGTTATTGTTCGAACCCCCTCCCCAGCCGGGAATCGAACTAGCGACCTTCTTACCGTGAGGCTAACCACCACGTCACCGTGCAGTTGTTCAAAACTCAGTTAACTTTAACCGTGTGTTATCTTACGTACTTTTTGCAATACCAGAACTAAACAAAATGGGGAATTGTGGGATACATTGGTGCTAACCAGTGACGCTAACCACATGGTTAACTTTGACAGTGCCATTAGCTGATGGCATGACTAACCATGCTTTGAACAATGCATACTAACAGCAGGTTAAGGATTTAACCGACCGTTAGGGGTTAACCAATGGTTAAAGTAACCGAGGCCCTTCCCAGTTTTTCCTTATGATCACTGGTGATTAGTGGTGCACAACAACCGATAATTATCGAGAATTAGTCCGATATCATGATGACATTATTTTTGTCAGCATGGCAGTGCTCCGATCACATTATGAGACTGGAATTATTGATGAGTACCCACTCTATTTACAAAGACAAGTCTGGCCTGTCAGTCATTGTTATTTACAAATAAACTTTTTCAGATGTATTAACATACAATAAATGTTTGAATCTAACTTTTCAGTGCGTCATTTTCTGTTTTTTTTTAACTTCTCGACTGAACTTTTTCAGATTGTAACCCAGATGCATGCACTTACATCAGTTTTAAGGAGCCTAAGTTGATGTGCATTTAAGATAGGGGCACAACGATACAAAAAATTTACGATTCGGTTCCATACTTTAGTGTCACAGTTTGACAGCTTTTATACAAAAAACAAAAAACAAAAAAAAAATCATGCCTAATTTTTAACATTTTTAATCCAATGTGCTTTTGTCCACAACAGCTTCCCATCAGGGTCATACTCAACATGAACACCAAAGTAGTTCCAAATGCCAGATCTGAAAGTAGTTGAAAACAGATCCTCTGAGTTTTCAACACAAAGCTCATCATTAGAACACAAATAAATAAAAATTCTGTATTGTTCGATATACTAGACATGGTGGTCACAGTTTGGTACACACCCGTACGATTTGGTTCAATACGAATACATGTATTGTTGCACCTTTTTTTAAGATATCAAATAGCTTTGAGAGGCTTGGTTATAGTTTGTGGAGGAAACTTGATGTGATTAATTACATATTAGATTAAATGTTTCACACAAACTTCAGTTTATTTGGTAACAACATGATAATTTCCAGTTCATCTTACATGCAATGATATTAAAGTTGCTGCATTGCAAACAGCAGCTAACCCAGCTGCGTTTGCTGAATTCAGCCCCTCATACCTGCCTATCACATTACCATACAGTACGTCATACTGCGGTGGTTCACTACTTTACAATAGCAACACTTATTCATTTAGCTCCAGGAACATTTATAGCTCAGAAAAACCACAGAGAAGTCCCACACTTCTGTACTTTCTTACATTGCGGTACAAGTACATAAAGGTTGTAAACAGGGTCTGGTGATTCAGCTTAAAGGGGATTCCAGCTACACTGCAAACAGAGGCACGCATTAAGGTTTCATGCTGAGTTGCACTTAGTTTCTGTAACCGTAAATATCTTCTGTAACTCCAGAGGAGCTTTGCCAAGTCTAAAGGGAATAATCCCTAAGATATACGCGGGGCTACCCCAGCTTGGTTTCATAACTGCTAATTTATAACAAAAGCCTGTGCTGCATTAAGAGAGCATGAAGGTTTAGAAACCAGGCTATGCAGTAGATGGAGGAACTCGTACAAAGAAAGTATTGACAGCATTGTGGAAATTGTAGGATCAAGTGAGGTTAGAGACCGACTGACATACAAGAGAAACCTTGAGGATATCTCAAACCCCTCCTGTCACGGTGAGGGACTGCAGCTGTGAACGCTTACTTGATGAAGTGGTAACAAGTTGTAAATACAACTGCAAGCTTTTGGGAAGTTAAATGTGATTTTACAAAGCTGACAGTGGCTACGGTTACATGTAGGCCTCCAACAATAATCAACAAATCAATTTATCACATGATAAATGAACTCAATAACTTTTCCAGCCTCAATATATCGCCATGTGCATGAGCGTGTTTGTATTTTCTCGTCTCACATCTCCAAACACGCTGGATGACAAGAGGGTTCACTCTGTGCATCGGTCTCAGCACCTGGATAAGTTTGTGGCTTAGCAGAATGAAATGGAGGAAGTGAACCAATGTTGATTATTGTTGGAGGCCTACATGTAACCGTAGCCACTGTCAGCTTTGTAAAATCATTACAATTCATCTGTCATTACCTGAACGTTAACACCCCATTAACCGCTTAACACCTGAATAATGCCAAATGAATGCATTTCGTCAAGAAAAAAACTCTTTTTAAGCTTGCCAGCATAGTTTTGCATTTTCCACAGAGACTGTTGTTTTTAACAGTAAACATTCAAATATTACCCTCGCAGCTCTGCTGCTTATGCCCTCCCATCTTGTGCGCAATGAAATAAAAATCTACCTTTGCCTGTTTTATAAATGAACTTATACAATATTTCTCATCTCTTAAAAATGTCAAGTAGAACTGCTAGAATTCAGTATTCCATGGAGGACATGTTTAATCGCCTTTATTCAATTCTGTTTCGGATCTGGGGGTTGCAAAGGGTTCTGACTGGACAGGGGGAGTTACTTCTTTTCTTTTCATGTAAAACATTGAAGACCAAATAATTTGCCTTCTTGTTGATTTTACTGTTCCTATAAATTTTTTAAAATCATGTTGCCATTTTATTTTTTATTGTTTATTCCCCTGTCAGCACTTTGTTTACTGCTGGTATGTTAAAGTGCTTTAGAAATAAAGTTTTGATTGACTGCTTAGTACAATTTTCGCGTTGACTTTGTTTTGACACCAACATACTTTCACTGTCGTCAGCTGAGTCGAGGCTAGCTACGAGGAAGGTGGAATAAACATATAAATGAAAGGACTATAAGTCGCTCCTGAGTAGGAGTCGCATCACTCAAAAAAATGCATCATGAAGAAGAAAAAAAACATATATAAGTCACACAGGTCTATAACTCGTATTTATTTATTTAAAATAGGATGATTTTCGGACTTTTCATATCCTACTTGTTGCTGCTAAAAATGACCCAATCAGTTCAATTCCAAAGTTAATGTCTGTAAATGATCATGAAAATCATAACTAAGAAGGATAAACATGTTTTTTGAGGATTTGTTCCACCGCACAGCCAGATGTCTGAAATGAACTCCTCTCACTGAGATGAGGCTATTTTGGGATTCTTGCCATAAGAGCAGAATATGGTTGTCACAAGCCTAGAGCGCCCTCTTTTGACATCAGACTGTAATATTTACTCCCTGGCTCATGTCAGTCAATATTAATTGATATTTAAAAATATGTAAAATTGTATATATTTTCATATATAAGTCGCACTGGACTATAAGTCGCACAAGATGCCAAACTATGAAAAAAAAGTGTGACTTACAGTCCGGAAAATACAGTACTCAAATCCAATTTAAGATGAGAAAAAATATTTTGGATTTTTTAAAATTAGATTAGCAATGGTCATGCTTATTCAGAATTATGTGCTTACAATGTGATTTATCTTTTTTAAAAGAGGAGTTAACTTTTCTTCTCCACTGAAGGGGAATGAAAACGCTAACGTAAACATGGCCATGATAGTTTCTCTACAGGGGTCACAGAGTTTATAAGTTAACAGTTTTGCACATTTTCATGTTTTTATTCTCATTTAGTGTGAGAAAAAAACCTGGTCTCAGTCTGAGACGGATGAAGCATCCCCCACATCTGCAGGTGATGACACAAATGTCATAGCGAGAGGGTGTGTGTCCGTCGTCCTGCGCATAAAGCTTTAATAACCATGCACCAGCCAAGTGTTGTGACCACACACAACTCGTTGGCCGACTGGACTCGTACACATGTGGAAGTGCTCTTTCTGGACAAGCTGATCTACTTTAAAGCTCCCCATGAAGACGCTATAACAAGAGCATCGATGGGTCTGTGTCAAATCTGCAGAAAAGAAAATAGTCTTGCAGGAGAGAGAAGCAATCAATGTGCTACACTCAGCTCAACTATAAGATTGTACTCATTTGTGGGGGTTTATTAAACAGAAGTCAACGCTAAAAGCCTAGAAAATATATGAGGATAACATTAGATCCATGTCTGCTAAATCCTAGCTGTTTGATGACAATTATCTGAGATAACTACCCAAACTACTGCTACTTTGTCTGTAAGGCTGGAGGATGGACGGGTGTTTGACTTGGCTGCAGTTTCAGGACACAACTGCTTATCCTGTGGTGCATACCTTATCATTTGAGTTTAAATTTACAGAATCATTGTTATAATTTCAATAGAAAGACAAATATTTACCTGTTTTTTATCCTAACTGCAAGATAAGCAGGCACTTGAAGGAGGCTTAAAGATTTACATTTAAAAAGGCAAAAGGGGCTAATTTTAACCAACATCTGCATATTAGAGATGTACGGAAGATAAGGGTGGGCAATATGCTATCGTGTGAGATACCGTATATCGCTAAAGAAATTTCCCGTGGTAATAAGTTGCCATCTCACAATAAAAACGATAAATTAAATTTAACAGGTTGTATTTACAGTTATTTTTGCTGTTTGAATAAATATCAAATTTGGCACTAATTGAATTAATTTGATGTAGTTTAATGGCTTCAAGTAATATTTTAGGGCTCAAGATAGAATTGTAGGTATAGATTTATAAAACAAAAAATTAGACTGATATTTTTTGTAGTCACTTTATATTATTGTGATAAAAAACAGAAATTATTGTGATACATAATTTAGTCTATATTGCCCATCCCTTACGGAAGAGGATAAGGCACCCCTGAAAAAAAAAAAATTAAGAAAAAAGTCAGAATTATGACTTCTGAAATTGAAGAAAGAAAAAAAAATCTCCAGAATTTAATATTTTTCTTTAACGTTAAAGTCAGAATTCTGATTTTTTTTTCTCCGAAAATGAAAAAACAACAAAAACATTTTTTTTAAAATGTTCTGAAGAAAAAAAGTCAGAGTTCAGATTTTTTCCTCTTATTCAGTGGCCCCAATACTCTTCCATAGGGATGTTCATGAACAAATCGATTCTTTTGAACAGCTCTTAAATGAATGAAAATCAGATCTCAGTTGTAGCTGGAGGCATATTTGATTACATGACCACTAAACAGCCACCAGTCCTATCACATTAACTGAATATTTAACGGTTGGTGGCATCTGCTCCATTTTAAAACAGCATTGGGTTTGCATGTGAAAAACGAAATTGTCAGCTTGTATGCGACTGTGTTGCAGAGCAGTACAAGGTAGTGGCAATTCTAGTCTTTAAAGTTGTAGTACTACATAGGTAAGAGATTTACAATTTTCTGATCAGAATCAACTGAAATGAGTAACATTTGGGGCAGTTCAGCTTATTGTTAACATCCTTTCCCAACTAAGTATTAGGAAAAGTAAGGGGAGCAATTCAGTTTTTGTTTGGTTATCTTTGTCCAGAGCAAACAGAGTATCCTGTAGTTGTAATCAATGTGCTAATATACATTTCCATCCTCTGTAAAGTTGCACTTGCATTCATTTACGCAAACATGTGTAACAGCTGTTACACAGTATGCTCCATGCGTTCACATCACCACACAACTGAGTATTTATTACCTCCGAGGAAAACCTGCAGTCATGCGGACTGTGAATCAACGGGGGATGGCTCATATTGAGTAATATTACAGAAAGACTACTGAATATTTAAGGGGGGTAGTGGATCTACAAGTCTGATGTACACATGACCAAATGCGGTCACTTAAGTTGGGCTTCCCACGCCTGCAGCGTCCGCCCCGCCAAATGGAAAACGACGCAAAAATGCACCAAAATATTCCACCTGCAGCTCGGTCACAAAAAGCGATCCGATATTAAAACTAAACAGGCTGTTCGGCGCAAAAACAGAAAAGCTATCAAACCAGACAAGTCTCAACACAATGAGGAGGGCTGAACGTTGCGCTGCACGTGGTGCGCTTAATTCCGTACCCCGGCAGGACTGCTACCCGTCCGCGTCACTGAAGCGTGACTGTAACAAGCCGATGTAACAACGGTCAAACCTGCCATTTCATCCGTATTAATCAACCTATAAGTAGTCAAACACTCCTTTAAAAAGCCGCCCGACATTGTGTTTATAAGCCAAACGTCCCTTTGTTTTAAGAGTCGTCTCTCTCGGAGAGGCTAACGCTAAAGCTAGCTTTTACACAGGCAACAATTCACCCAGCTAACGTTAGCTAGCAGACGACTCATAGGAAATTAGCTCACGTCTACTAAGCACAACCGCAAGTTATGTCGCTTAAAACTCCGTTCAGGTGTTCACAATGTTGCTTTAAAACATTTCGACGTTGGAGCCAACGCTAACCGGGTCCATGTTGTGGGAGTGAATGAAAACAAATGGGGTTTTTTATATATATAGTTACCTCACTCGAGTGCCGTGTGCATCTCCTCTCCGCTCGGTACCAAAAAAAAAAAAAAAAAGTACGTATTGTTTTACGTCAGTGCGAACGATGAGCATATTCACCAACGTCTCTTGCGTACTTCAACTAGTCACAGTATAATACAGGCTGCGAGTCTGCGCAACTTGCGCACAGCGGTGAAAAAACCCCCACTGTGCCTTATTTTCGCCAAATTGTCTGGACTGTCATATGATTTCCAGAGGAAATGATGTTCAAAGCAAGCAGTAGGCTAATTCCTCCCCCACTACAAGTCAGCACGTACTCAGCTTTATCTAAGATCTCACACGATGTAGCTCTCACAACTGTTTCCTTTTTTTTCTTCTTTTTTCCAATATATGATTAGTAGCTATATCAAATTAATAAACCTTAAGAAAGTGATTGACAGTTTGGGTCCAACGTTATTGTCGAATTAACATTTTATCTACAAATTCTGTCAGTATTGGTCTGTCTGCTTTCAGTAAATGTTTTAAAATTGAAATTAAATGAACTGAAAAATACTTTATCAATCCGAGAAGGGAAATTGAATGAATGAATGAATGAATAGTTTATTTCAGCAAAAAAACAAAAGGAAAACTAATCTTTCAGTTGGGCGAAAGAGTGTAGGTTAAAGCAAAAGCTTGTAGCATATAGGCCTACTCCAATTATTAGAAAATCATATTTGTCAATAAAAAAAAGGAGAGAGAAAAAAGCACAGCACAAACATTTGAAGTTAATCAATGATCTTATTTCTTCCCTTTTCTTTTCTCCTTATAAGAAAAATACAAAAAGCACAATCAAAAGAGTATGTATATGGGCTATCTATATCCATCTATGTATCTATACATACATACATATATATATATATATATATATATATATATATATATATATATATATATATATATACATATATACAGTATATACTTTATATGCATAAACACATACATTTGAATAAATAAATGATAATGGTAAAGGTCAGTAAATGTTATTTTCCATATTGTAGTAAATTAAATATTGTTGTAGGCTTTTTAAAAAATTGTACAAAAAAAAAAAAAAAGAATGCATTATTAAAAACCTGTAAACTATACATTTAAAACCTAAACTCATCAGCCACTTTGTTAGGTGGCTAATAATGGGTTGGACCCCTTCTGAACTGCTTTAATTCTTCAAGGCATATTCAACAAAGAGTTGGAAACAGTCCTCCGAGGTTTTGCTCCATGTTGACATGATAGCATCACACAGTTGCTGCAGATTTGGCGGCTGCACATCCATGATGAGAATGTCCAGTTCCATCCCATCGTGATGAGAATCTCCTGTTTCACCTCATCATGATGAGAATCTCCCGTTCTACCTCATCATGATGAGAATCTCCCGTTCCATCTCATCATGATGAGAATCTCCTGTTCCACATCATCATGATGAGAATCTCGTGTTTCATTAAATCATGATGAGAATCTCCTGTTCCACCTCATCGTGATGAGAATCTCCTGTTTCACTAAATCATGATGAGAATCTCCCGTTCTACCTCATCATGATGAGAATCTCCCGTTCCACCACATCCCAAAGCTTCTCTGTCGGAATGAGATCTGGTGACTGTGGAGAACATTGGAGTCCACTGAACTCATGGTCATGTTCCAGAAAGCAGTTGGAGATGATGTGAGTTTTGTGACATGGTGCATCATCCTGCTGAAAGCATCAGCATCAGAAGATCTTTGATTTTTTACACACTGTACTGCTGGTGTACCCCACAGTGGCTATTTGTGCTTTGGAACATAAATGTACCTTTCAGGCTCCCAAAAAGGTACATACAGTATACATACAGTATAGGTGTCTTGAGGTCCACTTATGATCCTTACAGGGTACATAAATTCAAATTGTGCCTTGAAGGACAGAAATGTACCCGTCCTGTCACACTATTTCTGACAGTGTATCTACAAAAATAAAAAAATTTAAATCAAATACATGTCCACAATGTCAAAAACAAATAGTTTGATTTTGTGTTCAGTTTTTAACAAAACCAGTTTTTTTTTCCACTTCCTGAAAAATAACAGTTTTGAACATAGGAGGTTTGCGACCAACAGCAGCTTAATCCAGAAATATGATAATAAACTGATCATTGTGTGCATGCAACTTTGTATCTACACGCCTGATGACATTAAGTTGCTGCCATGTGTTTGGCTGATTGGATATTTGTGTTAACAAATGAGTTCAAACGCCAACAACAGTAAGAATGTAATCTAATAAAAAATTATACATATGATAGAACTATGATAGAACTGCAGTCTGAGTGACTCTGGATTACTGCTGGTGGGGCATACGGGTCACATTCCCAGCACTGATCTTAAAGTGTGGGGGTTAAATCTCTATGGGAACTCTGTTCATTCTACGTTTCCTTACACGTTACTCATAATGAGATTTGGAGCTTTGAAGCTGATTATGATACTCTTTACTCTCAACATGAACAGGTTGGACTTCACTATAGAAGGATTTAGACTTTATTAAGCATAATTATTTACAGTGGGGAAATGTATCAGTGGTTTTCTGAATTATCAGCATTTTTATTTCAATTGATTTGAAATGTTGTTTGTCTTAGTGACAATTGTGAAAATCATGATGTGGTTTTAATGATTCTTGCTGTAAAAATATCTGTATTATTCTTGTCCATGGCATTCAAACATGTAGCATTGGAGGGGGTGGGGTTGAGGGGACTTCTTGGCTAATAATATCAACATCAGCTGATTTGAATCAGGAGGTAGAAAACCTAGAGATGGACCAATGAACCAGCTTATAAAATGTCTTTGTTCTTTTTGTTTGTGCTGCTTTGTGCGTCACTAAAAAGGAATGTGAGAAGAGTAACTAAATTGCTGTTCTTCCAGAACAGCCCTGTGAATGCGTCAGTGTAGAAGCTGTTTAACTGGGATGAGTAGTGGCACAACCCTGTTAAAGAAATAAAGAATGACACCGTCCACACCTCTTGGTGTTTGCTGCTTTTCCCCAAGCAGCAACCTCCGGTGGCCAACTATGAAGCTACCCGGAAGAAGTCATTTTTTGTAGTTTTCCCTTGATCTTAGGCTCTGCAAAACAGAGCAAATCCCCACAGACTTCCATGATAAAAACACCAACTTCACACCAGAAATAAACATGTTTACAGCAGAAATAAACATGTTTACAGCCTGGTTTAAAAAAATCATTTTAGGTTTAATAGGTCAAGTTTACCTTAATGCCAACTGTGAGGAGGGGGATTTTTTTTTTTATAACTCATCCATTTAGATGTTATTTAATCTTGAAATTACATATAATTAAGGGCGTGTCCTTTTGATTGACATGCAACAGACCGGTGGCTCCTAGTTAGCTCCTTGTTTGTTCTCAGTAAGGTCTCAGTTTGTAGCAGAGGAGCACAACGGCGGTTTTTAGTCAGATAATAGCAAGTCTAAGCATGTCTTACCTTTATCCCGCTGCCTATTGGCTAATCTTCGTTATCTTCGAGTTAGCTCGGTTAGCGTTTAGCCCAGAGTACGTCAGCTGTCAATCATTTGCCCCATGGCTCGGAGCGGCCATGCCTTTGCCCATTTTAGTATTTTCCAGGATTGACGACACACGTGACACGGCAAGATGGCGACGGTGGGACACGCCCAACTGGCTTCACCTTTAGCTCTTCAGAAACCAGCAGGTGAAGGTTCGTCCCTCTCTGTTAACGGGCTATGCTTTTCCCTCACACAATGAATGAAAAGGGCTGAAAATAAAGTTTGATTTATTGATTGATTATGCTCGTGTCTGCATGAAAATGACATACAGTAAATTGTTCTGTCGTAACTGTGGAATGTCTCTACCTCTAGGACTCGGTTTTTACCATTTATCTCTTCGTTGGGACTCAGAATCTTTTTTTTTTAACACAAATTTTATACAATATTTTCAAGTAATCAGCAATTTCACCATCTTGCTCCAAGGAATCCATCAAAATAATTTGCTTGGACATCTCAGACAAAGGCGAGTCCAGCTGACCTTCTCTGCCGGCGTGCGAGTGGCTGCTGTGAGTGTGTAGGTGTGTGAAGCAGTTGTACACTCTGAGGAAACTCAGCTAATTTCTGTCATCCTCATAGCAGATGGGTCCACCTCCCCGCTCCTCCCCGCTGCAGGTTTCTCCTCTCATGTCGGCTGTCCCTCATGATCACAGGGAGATTAACATCAAGTGATTGGCAGCCGTGTTCTCACTTAGCACTCCAGTCATGTTGCCCCAGGGTCTCCGCCGGTCGTAAAGCAACGGTGGAAGTGTCGCTGTGGCTTTTGCTGTCATTTAGCCAGTACCCACCCTCTGCAGGCAGACGATGGATAGTACCAACAACCGCACTGAATTATGAGCTCGACTCGGCCCCGGCCATATATACACAAGCCAGTACAGGGAGCCATTTCCTGCTGAAACGCCTCTTGCTGCAGATTACTGAGGTAATATTTCCTGCACTGCAACTAGAGTGGTTATGCTCTGCAGGCAATCTACCTGACGCAGCTTTTGCCCATGGTGCTTCCACTGGCATGAAAGACGAGCCATTGACTCGCGTTGATTGCGCTTTTTATCACTCAGCAGTTAGGACGGTACGGGGAGTTTTAATGAGGACAAGTGGTGGAAGCTGTCACGCCAACCTGCAGCCATAAGTGGTCAAACAACCACTCTGACACTGTGTATGGTTACAGACACGAGCGAAGTAGTTCATTTGAGCCACATACCCCATTATAAACCTATATTACCTGAGTCAAATTGAGGTCATCCATCTTGGTTGCATACTGCTTGATGGAAATAGGCTCTAAGGGTATGCAATCTGAATGGTGTGTATGTGCATACATGTGAGTGTTCCTGGCTTTTAGTTTGCTGATACAGAGCAAATCTGGCACCCCTGCAGACCCATAGCAGCTCTGTCCTGGAGGGCAGCCAAAGACTGAAAGAAGAAGGGAGGTAAAGGGAGAGAGAGAGAGATCCGACAAGTGACAAGTTTTAAATATCAGCTCATTAGCCACCTGTAAACCCATCTAATGAGCGCTCATGGATTTTTCATTCCCTTTAATCGGGTAGAGGTTGAAAAAAAAAAGAAAAACAACTAGTGCACTTGCTTGTTTTCCCCTCAGGTCTGTTGTACCTGCCAAAGCTATAATGCACAGACGTGGTCCTCCAGTAGCCAACCAACACCCACCCACTGCAGTCTACACTGTCGATCGATGCAAGCGGGGGGAGATTGTTCTGCTAGCTGCAGAAGGCTGCAGTTGATCCCCACGAATTTCCGCAGGTGAAGTAGATTGACTGTTGGACATTGTTTATGTTCAAGGTTCATGGATCTGTTCTTTTCTGTAGTGCCTCTAAGACCAGCTCATAAACATGTCCAAAGGAGTTTCAGCCTTATTGCTACAGGCGCTAGATCATCAGTGTAGATCTGCACTGCCAGAAGTATTTTCTGTTTCAAGAGAAATAACAAAGGCTTTCATATTTTTGTTTCCATTGTGTGCAGTCTGAACACTTGATTGCTCCCATGTGTGTTTGGGAATATCATTCTTTGACAAATCTTGTGTTTTGAACAAACTTAAGACCTTCAGGTAACAAATGTTTTAAAACCTGCTTTATTGGATGAACAGACCAGTGCTGAATGTTGTGTTACCAACACACAATACTGATGTTTCTTAAAATATTGTATATTTGACTCCCATGGCTTCATAGCTGCATACTTGCTGATCTAAATATACTTTTTTAAGCATTTTGTTTGTTTTTATTTTTTATTTTCACATAGTGAAGACAAAAGAGCTGATTATAAATTACCTTTGGCTCTCAGTTTGAATATGGTTTACAAACAGAAAAGGGGGAAACTCTGGATTCTACCTTTAAATTACGATGACCACTTTTAAAGGGACTTGAGGCAAGATTAAGAAACGAAACTCGCGACTGGCGCGACTGGCGCTTCAGGTAACTGCAGCCACGAGCCAAGCCGTCACGGGAGCATGAACAAACTGAAGCTATAATGTTGTTTACTCCCCTTTTTCTCCGTAGTTACACTTTTTAGTGTTCTTTCAGTTGATCTGGATCGTTTGCTGACGGCAGAATAATCCATTACTATCGCTTACAGTGTTTGAATTTACCGTGACCGGCTTCTACCTATATCAAAACAGCGGATGTAGCGTCATTTGACGTCACGTCCGCATGGCAGAGCTGGAAAGCTATAATGTTGTTTACTCACCTTTTTCTCCGTAGTTACACTTTTTAGTGTTCTTTCAGTTGATCTAGATCGTATTCTGACAGCAGAAGAATCCATAACTATCGCTTACAGTGTTTTTATATAACGTGACCGTCTTTTTCCTGCATCAAAACTGCGGATGTAGGTCATTTGATGTCACATCCGCAGGGCAGCGCAGGAAATTCGGACACCGAATTGCAGCGCATTTTGCAACAAACAGCCTGTTCTAGGCAAAGGAGAGAAACGTGGGTGGAAACGTTCTTTTTGGTATTTAGCGCTTCATCACCCATTTGTATGAAAAAAAGGGACATTCATTATTTGTTGTTTTTAAAATTCCTGCCTCAAGTCCCTTTAAGTGGTCGGACATGCCACTACCGCATACACTTATTTTTTCTCTGCCTTTTCTGAAGTAGACGCAGTAAAACTACCTCCTCTACCGACGGCATGTTCGCGATTGTCGATGATGGTAAATTTCTATGCAACACTGCCCCCTCGAGGGTGCACGAAGCAACATTCATAACAATGCTGAAACTGGACGGACATATGTAGGCCAGTAGCAGAGACAACGTTTGGTACGGACGGGCAGATTTCGTCCGTATCCGGAGGTATGAAGCAAGCTTTAGTCTGTCTCTGATACCGCTGCCCCAACAGATGGTTTAAAAGCAGATTGAACTGCTTGTTAAAGACTCGTGGCTGCAGGGTCAAATGTTTCTGTCATGCAGCTAGTTTTAGTTTGTGCCATATGCCATGATGATGTGAATTCATCCTATACATATCACCAATACACAAATAAATTCAAATCTTGAAGTACATCAGTGACAAATAAGATTTCTAACCCTTTTATTTATTTTTTTTATCCCTCTCCACGCATAAGTTGAGCTCTTTTATGAAAAAGAAATGTCTGGTGGAGTGTGAGAGTGAGTATACAGCCATGGAAAAAATTAAGAGACCACCCTTGTCATCAAAAATAATGGTTATGCAATTAAGTACCAACTGTGGTGTGAATCATGTGACTAAAAGAGACAGAAAAGGAAATGTAGAATGCCTAAAAGCTGCTTTTGGCAGTACAATGCCATATCTATTAATGTAAGAACTTAATAACCAAAATCACTGATCAAGAAAAGCATGGAAAATGGCGAGATATCAGTTCTTAAATTAAACTTTTATGAGCTATTTTTGTTGTTATTATATTTGTCCAGACAAATGTCCTTTTAATAGCACCAGGCATTAAAATGACCAAGAAATATGAGAAAACAAGAGTGGTCTCTTCATTTTTTCCATGACTGTATGTGACCAGCTGCTGAAGGCAGAGTATATCATTTAAAAGAAGTCTTCTTCTTCTTCTTCTTCTCCTCTCTCTCTTTCCACACTGAGGAGTGTGTTTGATTGCTGACAGACCTTTTCAAGTCCAGCCACAGCCCCTCCTGTTATCAGCAGCGATGAGGGAAGGAATCAAAGAGCTCGGAGGCTCCCTGCAGAGAAGCATATTATCAGAGGTGTTCGGTATCTCGTGTCTACATCCCAGGACCACTCGAAGAACAATGCACATTATTTGCTTTTAATGACATGGTGGAGGTTTTGACAGCAGGTCTGCTGTGTTCTATCAAAGATGATCATATAAATTATACGGACACAAAAAGCTGATTTAATGGTTGCTGAACTGAAACTAATTGTTTGGACTTTGTATTTTCCTACATTCATGATACCTTAGTTTATTAGAGCCACATTGATGATATTAACATGCTTATGAGGTTGTGAATCGGCTTTAGTAGGTAACAGGTAGCAGGGTCACATGGACATTTTTGTCAGGAATAAACCGTTCTCGAGCCTAGAAAAGGGATTAGATCCGTATTTTATGTGCCAAGTGACGTGCCAGAAATTCAGAAGTTGTCAGAGCGGAATGGTTGGAAGCGGCCAGCTTCACGATTGCAAAGTCCGGAACAGTTATGGCCCTTTTTCACCAGCACAGGTCAGCTCAACTCAGCTAAGCTCAGCTCAATTCAACTTGTCTTGATAGCTTTTCAATTACAATCCATTACCCCGATCACAAGTATGCGGGGTAAGAGTGAAGCTGCTGTGACGTACTAGATTGTGCTATCTACGCAAACGCCAGCAACAACAGTTCAATCCCTACCAGTAGGTGGCGGTAACACACCTTATAAATTGTTTGCCAGTTGCCAGTAAAAACAGCAACAGAGGAAGAAGGAAAATGAGAGAGGGATGGAGGATATGGTTACTTGTGTTAGTTTAGACAGATTTTGGATAGCCCAGATGGTAGCACATCTCACTGTAAATCCAAGGGTCCTGGATTCACATCACTTTTCAGGCAAACAATTTTTTTCTCCACGATCTTGTTGAGAATCTGAAATCACTCCCCTACGAGCTCATATCTATCTATCTATCTATCTATCTATCTATCTATCTATCTATCTATCTATCTATCTATCTATCTATCTATCTATCTATCTATCTATCTATCTATCTATCTATCATACTCAAAAACCCAAATCTTTAAAGAAGTATATTTTTCAATTTCTAGTCAAAATACATCATCACACTTTAAATAAGACAAAATTGCTTAACGAAAACATTTTGTAAGATATAAGATCTTGTTTTAAGGCAGTGCATCTCATTTTAAGAAATCTTATCAAAAAATTTTCTTTCCCATTGCAGATTTTTTGCTTATTACTAGTGGCCAAATTTATTTGCTCGCAATGTTTCTCTTTAAGTAATTTTTCTTATTTTGAGTGTGATATTTTGTCTAGAAATGAGAAAAATATACTTGCTAAGATTTAAGTTTTTGCAGTGTATCTATGTTCTCAACAAGATCGTAAAAAAAGATCAGGTGTGTTACCTCCACCTAGTGGTAGGGAGGGAACTGTTGCTCTTTTAATATGTCACCCTCTACCCTACATCTGATTGGCTAACCCCTTGCCAATAGTGGCATGCAGTGAGATGAGGTCAGACATAGCTCGCCTCTGCACACTCAGATCTCGCCAGAGCAGGTACAGAAAATGTATCAACTCAGCTCGGAAAACACCGAGTAGAAAAGCCCACTAACCGAGCGAGGTGAGCAGAAAAGTGATGGTGGAGAAAGGACTGGACTGGAGTTATGCGCACGTTTTCTATCTGCAACATGACGTGGTGACAACGGTTTTGTGCTCAAAACGTTGAGGAAAACAACCATGAGACCGTTCAGAGTTGTTGGACCCCTGCAGCCCAATCCTGATCATTCAGGTCAGCTCGTTTGAAAACCCATAGACCGTGCGCAAATGTTCAGCTAACATGGCACACTTCAAATTAGTCAATCAGTTAGTAAAAATAAAATCAAAATAAATAAAATATAAAATCAGTTTATCATTAAATTAAGAATGCAGAGATTTGGTTTATTCTAACAAAAACTGAAATTGACGGATCATTTTTCTTTTAAGCTACAGTTGCTTCCAAACAACCTTTACTTCTTATTTAGACACTAGCACCCTTTGAGTTTTTAAGATCGGACGTGTAGAAGTTAAAAATCCCACTTTTAAGCTTTTCTCGCTAGATATTGCGATTGGGGAAAGAAAGCCTCTGCTTCACAGGGGAGGTCCAAAACTGCTTCCAAACCACTTTCCCTTCTTATTTTACACACTAGCTACCCCATACAGTTGGATGTATATATAATATATACATATATACATGTGCTCTGAGGTATTTACTTATGGCCACCCCTATGTGAAAAATTTCTGGCTCTGCTACTGCGCGCCACAGCCATCAGTTACACTGAAGTTTTTACATAAAGCACGTTACACCCCACTGTTTGTACCCAGAATATACTCCAACCGTGCTAAGTGTGACCAACCCCTTCATTTCTATGGCCAGCCAAACTAACCTGAACCGGTCCTGAACATGAAGTCAGGTGTGAGTCTCTGCCACCTCCTGCCCAGAGATCATCAGCAGACTTTGTCATTTACCTCTTAAAGCAACACTCAAACATTTTTTAACCTCACTTTCAGCATTTAAAATATATTTCCTGTGTTCTGCTGTGAACAAAAAATGCAAATCCTTATTTTCTCATTTGAATACATTTTCCAACTTTTGAAAGACTTGTTGGCAAATTAAAATAAAAAACTTGCGACTAGACGTATGATAATCCAAAATACGCTCCATTCAGTACAGTCCATTTACCATATATCTCCCTGCCCTCTTACTGTATGAGCTTCTCATTTTAAAATGCTTGCCAGTACACAGCAAGCAGGTTTATGAACTTAAAATAAGCAAGAAAAAAATTGTTCTAAGAAAAAATAATAATAATGGATTACATTTCACTTTTTCTTGCAGGGCACTCACAGTAGACCCATTATTCATTCAAACTTGGTGATGGTAAGCTACGTATGCCACAGCTGCCCTGGGGCAGACTGACAGAACTGTGGCGGCCATTATGCACCTCCAGTCCCTTCAACCACCACCGGAACATTCACACACCAGCGATGACCTCACTGGAGGTTGAGTGTCTCGCCTGAGGACACATTGACATATGGCTGGGGGATTGGGATTTGAACCGCTGATCCTTTAGATCATTGGCCAACCTGCTCTACCAACCTGCTCTACCACCTGAGCCACTCTCACCCCAATATGACCGTTTGGTAAAAGATGGGGTGGATGATGTTTTCAAGGAATTTTTTTTTACTATATTAATTAAAATGTCCTTTACACCTCGATTGCAGTCAATAAACTAAATGCTCTGACACCAAAATGAAAAAAATAAGTTCACCTGTACGACCTAATCACAGCCGTGCCGATATTAGAGTACAATCGCATTCCCCCTTGCGTGATTTTACTTTTTCAGTTTAACAATTATAGTACAATAATGCTAAAGGAAGGTGAAAAAATAGATTATTCAAGTATTTTATAGTCCTCTGCCAACAAAAGTCGTTCCCCCTTCATTCAACGTGCAGAGTGCAGAGTGCATGCAGAGTAATACATTCAGAGTGAACAAACGGTGCTGTTATAATCTAATATCAGCACCTTTGACCATCTCGTAGCCAATTAGATTGCTTCAAATTGCTTGCATCTTATTTCAAGAAATCTTTTCAAGAAAAATTTGGTTGTTCCATTGGCAGAATTAGTTTTTTTTTTTTTTTTTTTTTTTTTTTTATTTTTTTTTTTTTTTTTTTTTTTTTATTTTTTTTTTTTTTTTTTTTTTTTTTTTTTTTTTTTTTCTTTTTTTCTAAGAGAAAGAAAAGGGAGAGGGAGGGAGGGAGGGAACCTCCCCCCCCCCCCCGCACCCCCCCTCCGTCCCCTCTATAACCCCGTCCCCCCCCCCACCCCCCCCCCCCCCCCCCAATTTGCTTATTTCAAGCACCCCCCCCCCCCCCCCCTTTTTTTACTTATTTTAAGAGTGGCCAGGATTATTTTTCTTGTATTAAGGAAAACATTCTGCCAATGGGGCGAAAAACTTTCTTGATGCAATGAGGCAATCTCTGCAATCAGGTGTTTTCTGTAACGTCCAATCAGACGTCTGCACCTGTTGACAGGTATGTCGGTCCACTGTTATGGAAAAGGTGTTCTTTTGTGTCTGGGACAGCTTTGATATTAGTTTTTTTTGTTATTATTTCCAAACACAATTCAAAAGCAATACTTCATTTCACAAAATAATAATTTTGTAAACAAATTTTTATTTATTATTACTGTAGTTTCTTTTTTTATATTGAATTTTTACTATTGCATATTTTAGCCTTTTCTTTAATTGGAGGGTGTGAATAATTTTGAGGACAACTGTGTAATCAGACACATTTAGTCAGTTTCTATTGGCGGTTTCTCCAAAAATGAATAAATAACTATGCAATTACATTAATGTTACATAAGACAGAAACTCTTTTTGCATTTAATTTCTCCCAGAAATGCCTGTCATCTCAAGGAAGACAGATGGGGGCTTATACAGCATGATGAAAATAATAGCTGACATTTTAATTTTACTTGCAGGGAAATCTTCATTCTTATAATTTCTCTATTTCTATTTTAAAAAAGTAAACCTCACTATTGCTCATCCACAATCTCTCCCACTCCTCTGTAGCTGCAGACAGCTCACAGCTCAGCATAACATTTCAAAAGGTGATTTGACACATATACAGATTTTATTACGCTACCCAATCATTATCATAATTTTACGAGTTTCCTGTCACATTTGTTATGGAAACTGGTCGTCTGATGGCCATGCAGTGCCTCCACCCTGACATCCCAAATCTGTTTTTTCCACACGCTGTCGTGATCCATCAGTTTAATTTGAGAGATCATGAGTGTACTTAGCTGCAAGCGTCGATGCTGTTATTCAATAAGACGGCTATGTTTCATTCTTCATCCATCTTGAAAACAGCTTGAGAAGTGCAAGAGGAATGCATCTCGTCTTCAGACCGGAGCACATTCGACTTAGTCTCGGGAGCTGCCGCTGAGAGGTCTGTGGATGTGGGGTCAAGGGACTGTGTCAAGGGTGAAATTCATAAAACAAATGTTTTTATAATGTCAAAGAAATGGTTTAAAGACTGACACATGGGATCAGTTGGATGGGGAATGATGAGTCTTGGTTCCTACATACAGGAAATATCACCAGACACTGTGGGTTTCAAGGTCCTTTAATCAAGTACCAAATAATGTCCAATATCGTGCTTTCCTACCGCAAACCAATACATTCCTCTACCCACTGGGATATTAAACTGGCTGTGAAAAGGTTGCGCTAGCAGGGACTGGAAACCATTTTTTCTTATTTAACTCCAAATCTGAACAGCAGCAGTTAAATTTCACTTCTTTGTGAAAGTGAAATGTTTATTTGATGAAAAAGGTGGAGCAGATTAATTAAGTCGGCGAGCACTTGGCTTGACATAAATACTTACAGCTCTGTAAAAAGCAAATAACCCATCTGCCTCCATCATTAATGATCACCTCAGAGCTTTTTAACTGAAGTATGAATTCAGCCGCCGGTTTCTGGCTGTAACAAAGGGAAAACTCTGCTGGAAAAGTGTGAAGCCCGGAAGTTAAGTTAAATAATTGTAGTTCTTTCTTCATCCACTAGGATCCAAAACAGAGCTCCCATGTTAAAAGGAGCAACTTCACAGCAGAAATAAACATGTTTAGGCAGAAATAAATATGTTTACAGCAGAAACCTTTGAATAAACATGTTTATAACAGGAATGGACATGTTTACAGCAGTTTACAGCAGATAAACATGTTATCAGCAGAAATAAACATGTTTACAGCAGGAATAAACATGTTTACAGCAGGAATAAACATATTTACAGCAGTTTACAGCAGATAAATATGTTTACAGCAGAAATAAACATGTTTCCAGCAGCGCAGGAATGAACATGTTTCCAGCAGAAATAAACATGTTTATAACAGGAATGAACATGTTTACAGCAGTTTACAGTAGATAAACATGTTTACAGCCGAAATAAACATGTTTACAGCAGGAATAAACATGTTTATAACAGGAATGAACATGTTTATAACAGGAATGAGCATGTTTACAGCAGTTTGCAGCAGAAAAACATGTTAACAGCAGGAATAAACATGTTTACAGCAGATAAACATGTTTACAGCAGAAATAAACATGTTTACAGCAGAAATAAACATGTTTACAGCAGGAATTAACATGTTTACAGCAGAAATAAACATGTTTATAGCACAGAGAAACATATTTACAGCAGGAATAAACATGTTTACAGCAGTTTACAGCAGATAAACATGTTTACAGCAGAAATAAACATGTTTACAGCAAGAATTAACATGTTTACAGCAGGAATTAACATGTTAACAGCACAAAGAAACATGTTTACAGCAGGAATAAACATGTTAACAGCAGTTTACAGCAGATAAACATGTTTACAGGACAAATAAACATGTTTACAACAAAAATAATCATGTTTACAGCAGCTAAACATGTTTACAGCAGAAATAAACAGGTTTAATAGGTCAGGTTTACCTTCATGTCAACTGTGGGGGGGGGGTGATTTTTTTTAATAACTCATCTGTTTAAATGTTATCTATTCTTGAAAATTACACATAATTAAGGGTGTCTCCTTTTGATTGACAGGCAGCAGACTGAATGCTGGTTTTAGCCGTGGAGGCTAATAGTTAGCTTCCTGCTTGCTTCCAGAAAGACCTCAGCCTGTAGCAGAGTTGCAAAGTTGCGCAAGTTGGAAACACCAGATTACAGCAACTGTGCTAAGCTAAGCTAAAGTCAGTGCTGCCAGATTTAGAGAATCTGTTAGAAAATGCTTCTACCCACTTGTCTAACTCAGGGGACTGCAGGGGGAGACTCAATTTCACCCAGGGTGGCATATGCCTTTAAGCTTTAATTTCATTCAAATGTGTACATTCTGTCAATATTGAAGCTGGATGTTAAACAACTATCTTCAACGAAATGAAGGCAAAACGGAGGTTATTGTGTTTGGTCCTCCAGATTTCACTCGGCATATAGCCAGTAATTTGGGTCCTCTGTCAGTGAGGATCCACGAGCAAGCCAGGAATCTTGCAGTCATCTTTGACTCTGATTTAACGTTTGACAAGCACATCAACTTTGTTGTCATATTGTTTTTTTTCCAGCAAAGAAAGGTGACCAAAATTGAACCATTCCTCTCCTTAAATAACCTTAAATCTGAGACTGCAGCATTCATATCCTCTAGGCTTGATTTCTGTCCCTTTATTTTGGCGTTTCTCAGGCTGCCCTGTCTCATCTGCAGTTAGTTCAAAAGGCTGCAGCCAGACTAATAACTGGAATAAAGAAGAGAGACAACATCACCCCTGTCCTCATGTCGGCTCACTGGCTTCTGGTGAAGTTCTGTATCGAGTTCAAGATTCTTTTATATGTTTTTAAAGGTACAGTTTGTCAGAATTACTGACATCTAGTGGTAAAGATGGGTATTAGAAAGAATAAATGTTTTCTTTCAAATGACTTCATATTCCAAGCACTGTTGTGAGTGTATGGTGGCCGTTTGTGGCCAAAATTCTTCCGGACATAAAGATGTTTTCATCTGTGTGTGGTCTCAGGTCCAGTCTATGACTGGACTATGAGTCACAATTTTTTATGTTTTTTTTTTAAGGCATGACTGATCCCAAACAGTCTCTAACTCCCATTAAACAAAGCTGGTACAGCAGTTTGAAAGTTCAGAGGGTTCTCACTTCACACACATTGTTTTGTCCATTCAGTGACACCATGGTGGAACAAATATGGCAGCCTCCATATGTGCACCGCCCTCTAAGTAGATATAACTGACTCGTTCTAAGAGAATAAACGTATAACAGCTATTCTACACATCACTAGAGACACAGTTTTGAATTATATATCACATTTTTCTTCTATTGACCTTTGATTTTTATATACTGTACCTTTAAAGCTCTTAAAAGTGTGTGTTCCAACAAAATCAGGAAGGGTGATCGCGCTTTTTCAGTGGCGGCTCCAAAGTTCTGGAACTGTCTTCCTGTCTCTGTTTAAGATTCAGCTTCCATCAGTACTTTTAAAGCAAAACTGAAGACTCATTTATATGTTAAAGCTTTTGGGGGTTCTTAAATCCTTTTATTCTTAAATCTTATTTTCATTTAAATTTTTGTTTATATGTTTATTATCTGTTTTTATTGTTTATTATGATTTTTGTGTCAAGCACTTTGGTCAACTTCAGTTGTTTTTTAAATGTGCTATACAAATAAATTTCATTTGATTTGATTTGATTTGAATTAACTTCCACCCAACTTGCCAGTAACAGTGAAAGTAGCACGTCGTTGAAGGTTTATGTTCCAATCTGGACTTTTCACCAAATGGACATTTTAAAGGTACAGTGTGCAAGAATTACTGACATTTAGTGGTAAAGATGGCAATTGCAACAACTTCATATTGTAAGCACTGTTGTGAATGTACAGTGGCTGTTAGTCGCCAAAATTCTCCCAGACATAAAGATGTTTTCATCTGTGAGTGGATCCAGTGGTCTCAGGTGTAGCTATGACTGGACTATGAGTAACTACTTTAATGTCTTTTCAGGTGTTACTGATCCCAAACAGCCTCCAACTCCCATTAAACAAAGCTGGTACAGCAGTTTTTAAGTTCAGTGGTTCTCACTTTACCCACATTGTTTTGTCCATTTAGGGACACCCTGAAAATGGCGGCCCACATAGGGCAGCCTTCATGTATGTGCACCCCCAGCAAGTAGATATACATGACTCATTCAAAGAAAATAAACTTATATCAGCTATTCTAGTGCAGTAATTACACAATAAAAACACAGTTTTGAATTATGTTTCACATTTTCTGCCAGTAACCTTTGATTTTGTTACACACTGCACCTTTAAACTTATCCTCAACAGATTTTCAGAGATGCAGTTTTTGCCCTTTCTTTTTCTTATAGCTTAGGTTGTTGCATGATTAAAAGGCCGATCTCTTTTGGGGAGGACAAGTCCTAACTTCTGTCGTGGAACATGGCTCCAAGCAAGTTTGCAGCATAACTAGCATGATGGCACTTAGCAGCAGCTTCGTCAGATTAAGCCAGAGGCAGGGTGTGAATCCTCTGCAGAGAAGTCTGCTTCATCACTGCTGAGACAGAAAACAACTAAAACTTCTTTAAAGTCCTTGAGTGTGAATCATTTTCTCAGCTTCATGAGGTCTGATGGCATTTAGATCGGAGACAAAGGACTCTGAGTTCATAATTAAAGTCCAAAACACAAAGTGAAAGCAGATAACTTGGAGTTAGGCCCGCTAAAGGTCAAGAGAAGCTCATGCAATTACTGAGTGAATGGCCAGATACAGAATGTGCCACAAGTCATTGAAAACAAGGAAGGGAGAAGAAAAGTGTGTATAACCTGCTTACTTACACAGAATTACACAACCAACCAACGTTTTCCTGCTTCAAAGGCTTTTATGTCTGAAACTGAATAAGAGAATGAAAAGGAAAAGATGACAGGACGCAGCGGACTCTCAGAAGATAGACTAGAGGATAGTTGTTTAAATCAACTGTCAATCACAGAGAAGGAAAATACAGAAATAAGTTGGAAGTGTTGGACACTTGTGACCCGTAAGCGACTGCTGTATACGAGCTGTTAAACATCGCCACGTCCAGGGGCGTCTCCAGCCTTCGAGGACGACCTGGGCTTAGCCCGGAGACGGACCAGGTGTATATTTTAAAGAATTAGACAAGCTTTTTCTAGTCTTTCCCTACAAAAAAAAGTCTTTTTAGAAGGCAATAATAGACATAATGGAGTGGATAAATTATCATTTTAATTAGAAAATTAATGAACCACAAAATCGATAATAAAATGTTGACCATTATTTGCTAAAGCACAAGCACTGCCCTCACATGTTACAGTTCAAACAGTATTCACCTTTTGTCTTCTCTTTGACTCATCACTGACCCTCCTCATCATCACGTTCTCTTCTCACCTGCTCTTCTTATCTCATCATTTGCTCCTTTTTCATTCTAATTTGTTCTCCTCTCTCCTATGTTCTCTTCTCCTCATCACTTGTTCTCATTTTCTCCTACTCATTTGTTATTTTTCTCCTCATTTGTTCTCTTTTTCTCCTCATTTATTCATTTATAGGTTTCACAAATCAGAAACTGCTTTATTTAATCTACAACCTCTAAGGAACATTTCAGACCGGGTTAGCAGATGAGTATTGAGGTCTTTCATTGGGACCTGGTCTGAGGTGGTCTATATGATAATTAAGCCATAAAATGTGGGTATTTTTCAGTTTCACAAATCAGAAACTGTGCTTCAATTAATCTACAGTCCCTAAAGAACATC
The DNA here is from genome assembly GCA_023101725.1 of Atherinomorus stipes. NCBI lineage: Eukaryota > Metazoa > Chordata > Actinopteri > Atheriniformes > Atherinidae > Atherinomorus > Atherinomorus stipes. The sequence continues at coordinate 1,961,831 of JALJCO010002854.1, read as the reverse complement.
TGAGTCCAGGTTTGAAAAGTCTATGTGTTGTACTTTTTAGACAGGATCTCGTTAAATGTTGTCAGTAGAAAATTATTTGAGTGGATTTGCCCTTTAAGCCAAAATCGAAACAGAAGCTGGGACAGGAGTTGCTCTAACTTCAGCCTCGTTTTTTATGTTGGGGGGTTTCATGTTGACTTTTTCATATTGTTTTTAACGAGAAAAAAGAGTCAACGCTGTGATATCTTACCTTTTACTTTCCTGCTGAAAAGCTGAGGATGTAACTGCTGCTTTCTCTCATATTTTCTCTCCATCTCCGCTCTCCTCTGCTGATAGATGCCTTAAAGGAATAGTACACCCACGGAATGATGTAACTTTATTTTCCACTTACCCTCATGGTGAGCAAGACTCTGGAGCACTTTTTTACTATCTCAAATGCAGCCGGCAATCAGGAAGGCTTCTCGTTTTCCCCGAACTTTCATATAATGGAGTTTGCTTGTGCCCGAGCCAAAAAGGTCCATAAAAGTCCACAAAAACTTGTCAAAATTCCTCCATGCTGCTCAGCCACAATCGAAAACAATCACATCATTCTGCGAGTGAACTATTCCTTTAATTTGACCGCTCCTCTCCTCTGCACATGCGCACACAGAGGTGGCAAACTTACTTTAGCTTCGTCTGACATCAGATGGGGGGGCTAATCGTACCTTGGATTTCACACACACACACTCACTCACACACCAACGGGAGCTTCGCACATTCATGGTGCTTTTAAATGCTAGTAGAAAGCTGGGTCATCTGGATTTTCATCAGATTTTTTTTTTTTTTGAAAAGGTTGTTAAACAGTAAATTCATACCCGAGGCTAGACTCAAAACATCCGGGGCTGAAGCCCTGGGAAAATCGGCTGGCGACGCCACTGACCACGTCCCTGCTGAGCCTGCATTCAGCGACATTTACATTTGTCTGGTTGAGAGGCCGTCAACGTACACTGCTGCCAGAATGAAGGTATCCGAGAGCAAAGACAGTTCTCATTTAAAACTACTATTCAAAAAGAAATAACAGAAATGGAATAATTTCCTCTCATCTTTACTTATTACAACCTCAGGTTTAAAAAGGATGGGTGCTGTGAAGACATAATAAAAAAGCATATAGGACAAATATGCATGAAAAACAAAGAATGTCATTCTAAATATCAGTGTTACATCTTGTCTTTGTGCTCTTCAGCTGAATATGAGTAACAGGATTTCCACATCCCTCCTTTAGGAGTTTATTTGCATCCTTCCGTTTTAGCTAGTAGCTAACGTCAACTCATTACCATGACAGCGGGCGGGTGGTCTCGTCCATACAACAAACCACATCAACACGTATACATCAGGTTTTATTTATGGATAAAACTAAGCTAACTATAGTCGTCCTCAAACTTATTCATACCCTCAAATTAATGAATAAAAAAAATCAGCTGTCAGCAAAATAAACTGAAATTGACAAAAATAATAAATAAAAATTCTATGAAAATCATGACGTTGATTTCAAATTGTGGTTTGAAAGAAATATTAAAAACACACACAAAAAATAAAACAAGTAAACAAGCATGATGGGGCTCCGAAGCTAAAATTTTGTTGAGTAACACTTTGAGGCAATCACTGCAATCAGGTGTTTTTTGTAATGTTTAAAAAGACGTCTGCACCTGTTGGCAGGAATGTTGGTCCCCTGTTGATGGGAAAAGTGCTCTAATGAGTCTGGGACAGTTTTGTTTGTTTGTTTTTTAAAATGATCATTTCCAACCACAATTCAAAAGCAATATTTTCTATCACTAAATTGTAGTTTAGTAAATTTTTATTTGTTCTTAGTTTCTTTACAGTACCGTACCGTCTTCTGCCGCTTATCCGGGGTGGGGTCGCGGGGGCAGCTGCCTAAGCAGGGAAGCCCAGACTTCCCTCTCCCCAGCCACAGACGCCAGCTCATCCGGGGGGATCCCGAGGCATTCCCAGGCCAACCGGGAGACGTAGTCCCTCCAGTGTGTCCTGGGTCTGCCCCGGGGTCTCATCCCGGTGGGACGTGCCTGGAACACCTCACCAAGAGGCATCCTGACCAGATGCCCGAGCCTCCTTTTCTGGCTCCTCTGGATGAAGAGGAGCAGCAGCTGTTGGAGGGTTTGAATAATTTTGAGGATGACTGCATATGGATGAATGTAGGTGTGGGCATTACTGACCGTTGATGAAGTGTTCGCTGATAATACATGTTGGTGAGGGGCTGGTGGATGGGCTGCGATGGTTTGTTGTACCGGGGGAACGAGGTGCGTTTGATAGATCAGCGCAAACCTACGTCACAACCCAGAATTCACGTGACCCCCAAGCTGGTCGTGGTGAAAACATGCTTCACCTTTGAACGCCGTCTGATGGACTATGAGCCTCAAAAACTGTTTTTGCACCCTTTTTAATTTTTTTTCTCTGCTGGTCTGTCTAGAAGAAGATACGAAGCAAAACTAGCATCTGTTGGACTAAGTGATGCCCATCTTCTGCTGCTACAGCCTGGTTAGACAAACCAGCGCGCGGCGCTGTGATTCTGTACATCCACTGATTTAATGGTGTTTTCTATCATCAGTACAAAAACAACTACAGGGTTTAAAAAGTGAGACCACAATATATGCTTCTTCTATGGAAATTTTTGACCGGCTTACAGCCTCAGCGCACTGCTGACATCTTCTGGTGGCGCTTTTCACCTATGAATGTTATTTCTCATCATGAAAACATGAACATCCTTTGTAAAGCCTTACGGCGAAATCATCACCTCCTCCTGCTAATGGCTGAAGCTGCGTGCTGAGGCTGCACAAGCTGCCATTTATCTGCTCACGATGAGTGCGGCAGGTGTCTTCTTCTTCTGTTGAGTTTTATGGCAGTTTGTTACCCATTTCAGGGAGCATTACCACCACCTACTGAACTGAATTGGGGACGAGAGAGTGCGGTGAGTATCCACAGTCACCTACTCAAAATCTTTACGGGTTTGAGTACGTTATCTGGGCACTTACGCATACTCAATTTTCTCATACTATGCACACTGCTTTTCATTTTGATGCAGTACAGTCAAAATTTTCAGTGTTGAGTATGGATGTAGGCGATCTGGGACACAGCATTAGGCTTCATCCCGTTCCTTTTCAGACATTTATATGGTGTCTTTTTTTGTTTGTTTGTTTTTGTTTTTTGTTTTTTTTCCTCAGTATTCACAATGTCTGAATAAATCTAAATAAAATGAACTGAAACTGAACTGAAATTATAAAAATTCTGATGTACGGACAGCATGACTGAGATATGCAGCATACTACATCAATGCAGCTTGCTCTTTCAATTTCCAATTTCCAAGAAGCTGAATTCTGTGTGCTCAGAATCCCACAGGTTTCTCTCATAATCGCTTGGCTTCTTCTTTTCAGAGACGTCTGTGTAGGTTAAGTGACCTGCTTGATTCTGTTGTGCCGTCTACAAAAGTGAGGGATGTGACGGGGGCTTTATTATCAGGCCGTCTCTGGGTCACATGAACTTCCTTTCAGAACAAGCGAACCCTGCATTTTTGATCTGAGTCCATCTATGAGGAACCTTTGTGCAATGCCTCGCTTTCATCCTGCTGAATACATCATAGGTGTTTGAATCCCAACCTCAAGCCTGCCTGCGTCTTCATCTAGCTGCTCTTCTTCCTCTCAGTATTCGCTAACCACCAGGGAAATTCTGGCACCAGAACAGATGAAACTTTTACCTTTGATCCAGCAGCATTTTATATGTAATGTAACATTCATTTGAGACGGTATGTCCACAGAAGTAGAGCTGTTCCTGGATCAGTGTGTGGTTTAATGGGGAGCAGCTCCCTCAACTTTTCCCTCAGCAAGAAGTGGTTCACATAGTTCTGCTTTGTGAATAACGTGGGGGTTCATACAGGATGCGGCATGGCTTATTTTCTAGTAATAAACAAGATTGTTGTTGGGTGTCATAGTGGCACTTTCCACCCTTTCTGAGCTACTCTGTCTCCAGTATTCCTTGTTATTTATTGAATAGGCATATTTTCTTGTAAATAAATGATGGGGCAGAAGCAACTCTTGGATCGCCTGCATGATTGAGGCTGATCAAGGTGTGACTTTCCCGTGCTCTGTCTCTGAATCTGTATGTTGTGGTTTTTCACCAGGAGCATCTCCACTGTGACGAAACCACAGAAGTTCACGTCTGAGCTGCTTTAAAGCCAGAGTGGGTAATCCTGCTCAGAAACACTTTTTGTTCTACTGAGTGAAAAGGTCCTTCCATCCTGACAGTAGTTAGTACATCATGGATTCATAAAAAGGAAGGAAAAAAGCCAGACCTTTGTGAGAGCTGCAGTTCTGTAAAAACTCTGACCAAACCCTGCCATTTGCAGCGAAAGGCAGGAATTGGTCATTCACAACTTATAGAAAGAACAAATCGATGCCTTTATGTCTCGTCTCTGTCCCTCCCCTCTCCCTCCCTCCCCACGTGACCCCCCTGTGCGCCGCTCACTGTAAACAAATATAGCTAACAGACTGCTAACTGCTGCTGCGCCAAAAAAACAAAACAAAACAACAGATAAGGATTATGTCTCAGGGGCGTTGACGTTTGCAGTGTGAACTTTTTAAACTGCAGAAGAAGATGGAGGTGAGTGGATTAAAGCTTTTAAAAACGTGGATTGTCAGCTGTTTGACCAGCTGAACCAAATGACTACAGACCAGTTGCCCTGACATCTCACATCATGAAAGTCCTGGAGAGACTCTTACTGGCTCACCTCAACAAGCAAGTGAACACCTTTCAGGATCCATTACAGTTTGTATATCGTAATGGGCTTGGGGTTGAAGACGCCATCATCTTCCTGCTTCAGAGAGCCCACTCTCATCTGGACCAGTCAGGCAGCACTTTGAGGGTCATGTTCTTTGATTTTTCAAGTGCATTTAATACTATTCAGCCTGCTTTGCTATGTGAGAAGCTCCATAACTTTCAGGTGGATCCTCCACAACCACCTGGATTTACGACTACCTAACAAACAGACCACAGTTTGTGAGACTGAAAGGTTGTGTGTCTTAGATGGTGGTCAGCAGCACTGGAGCACCACAAGGAACTGTACTCTCACCATTCCTCTTCACACTGTACACCTCAGACTTCCAGTACAACTCTGAGTCCTGTCATCTGCAGAAATACTCTGATGACTCTGTTAGGACTTGATGCTGGTACAAAGGGACCCAAATGCAGAACTCACAGGAAGGCTTTTATTTGCAAACAGGTAAGGTTGGGGATGACCAGAAGCTTGGCTGGCAGGACAAAGATAGGCCCTCCAGGGGCAGGCAGCAGCAGGCAGGGAATCCTGGCAGAAGAATCAAGGTGAGATGTTTTGCAGATATATATACATATATATATATATACACACAAGTCAAGAATATAAGGCTGGTTCTCACTACCACGGATGGCAAGCAGAAGAACTGGCGACGACTTGTAGGTGAGGAGCGTCTTTAAAGCAGATGGCTGATGAGGGGATGAACTGCAGGTGTGAGGACAGGAACAGGTGAGACCAATGACAAGGACCTGTCTGCCACTGCGGAGTAGTCCCTGATGAGTGCCTGAAAATAACAAAAAACCTGCCCACATAGTGGGCAGTCTGAATCCTAACAGACTCTGCAGTTGTGAGATGTATCAGTGGTGGACAAGAAGCCGAGTACAGGGAACTGGTCAGTCAGTTTGTGAAATGGTAACAATCAGCTCATCTTAAATACCAGCAAGACTTAAGAGATGATTGTTGACTTCAGGAGGAGCAAGAATAAGCAGCATAGTCCTGTCTACATCCTGGAAGAGGAGGTGGAGGTGGTGGAGAACTACAAATACCTGGAGTTCAGCTGGACAACAGACTCAACTGGAAATGCAACACTGACTACATCTACAAGAAAGGTCAGAGCAGACTCTACAAACCCTTTTAACAAGCTGAAGATAGATCAGATTGTACATTTTTTTGCGTGTGCACTGCAGTGAGATAGGTCACGTTTTTATACTTGCAAACCTTTGATAGATCCAGCCCCAAGAGTGAAAACCTTATTTTTGTTTCAGGTTTGCTTTTCTCTACCCAACTGCTTTGAATTTAGTGTGCAGCACACAGCAGACAAGCTGGCAAAGAAGCTATTGACTGTTGCAAAAAAGCCTTACCCCCTGTAACTGTTATTCAGAAACCCTGACAGCCCTATGCCACACATTTCCTTGTTTATGGGCCAGAAAACTAAAGGAGACAGCACTTCCATCTTGATAAACAACAGTTTCTGACAAATCCTCTATTTATCAAGTAAAAATGAAGTTTGGCACGGAGCAGTTCCAGCGGGTCTCTGGTGAGCAGAGAAGAAGAATCCTTCGCTCACCCACAGCAGTTTGTTTCGGCCCTTTGGGAGGCTGTTCTCCTCTGAGCATATTGTAAGTTATGGAAGCATTTTAGGCCACAATGAATAAGTAATGGGACACAAAGTAACAGCAAAAGGAAGCAGGCTAAATATTTCATCCCTCTAGCCCCTACACTGTGACCTAAAATTTGGAGTCCAAAAACAGGTTAATGGTTTTTCTAAAATAACACAAAAATAAATGAAAATGTTGCGACTCTAATGGTTGTCAGACCAAGGGGGAAATGTTAAATGCAGCCAACACATTCTTTGGCTTTTGCATATTAAGTAAATCATCTGTTTTAAAGGCTCCTGGGGAACTGCGTTACCTGCGGTCATTGCTTTAGGGAAACAGCAGGTGTTGAGGACCGGAGCAGGGGATACTTAACATGTATTGAAAATTTCTCTTCATAAAAATGCATGTTTTGTGCCACCAGCCTGCCCATGTGATTTTGCTTTCATACATAGCTATTTTGCAGTGTAGACATAAATAACCTTCTCCGGTATGCTGGCACAGGCTCCAGGATCATATCAATCCCATCAACACGAGCCAGAGTTCTGTGGACAAAGAGCAGAGCTAAACTGACCCTTGAGGGCCCCTCTGATGGGCGTGAATCTTTGACCTTCCGGGTCAGATGGCAGTGCAGAGTGGCAATATGAGAGGTGGGCAACTCAGAGCTGACTGATGGCCGGAGGTTAATTTCCACAGAAATGAAGGGACCAGGAGCTGCTTGAGTCCAAACTGAGCTGCAAATCCAAACAGAAAACCAGGAAACAGGATTATCTCACAATTTCTTCTTCCTACGACGAGACTCTGAGGTTTTGGCCGTCCGATGCCGGGTGAAAACAGACAAACTATGCTTAGGAGGCCATCTGAGCCCTTTCAGGTGAGCTGAATATGCCATCAATCAAGGAAGCAACACCCAAGGGAAGGCAGGATCAGGAGACAAAAACAAATAGAGTACACAAATCCCAGCAGTCAGGTATATTTTATTGTCTCACAGCTTTAAAACTCAGGGGAACTTGGTAATTAAGTTGTGTGAAATATGAACATTTCCGGCATAAACAGAAAATGTATGATGTTCAACTAAAATTTGTATTTCAAAGAAGTGTAAAAATGTAGGAGAATGAAGCACGAATTAAACTGTGGGGTTAATGGAGTAATGTTCAAGAGAATCAAGATTTCTGAATCCTACTAAACAAAATTTAATGAGCTATTTAAGATATATTTTCACCACTGGTCTAAAATACCAGTGGTAACCCCTGTGACATGGCTTTGTAATAAGTATGATATTAAATATATTGTATAATTAATAATATGTACGATACTATGTAACAGCATATTCCTGTAATACTAATACTTTTGACTGCCATCCAGGCTAGAGCCCACTAACAACCTTAAACTCAAAGTCAAAGCCAACTTTATTGTCAGATATGTCTCATGTTAGCCAAACAATACAGATGAAATTGCAGTCCTCTCAAATCCACGGTGCATATAACAAAATATAATAAACTATAAGATAAAAATGTGAAAATATAGGAATCCGCTCAGATAACCTAGTAATCTAAACACGAAATCTATAAGTTTAAATAAAGAAGACTACAAATTTACAAATGGGTTGGCAGTAGACAATGTGAACGGTATTGCAATCCTAAGGAAGTAGTGCAAATATTACAGCGCAATGACAATGTAAACAATGTTACTGTAGCATGTAACGGTAAAGTTTGACAATGTAACGGTACAGTGGTCCTGATCAGCTCTGCTCAATGATGTGTTCATGAACTCTGTAACAACTGACCTCCCACCAACAGCATCAGAGTTAATGTAACACATGATATAATAACTAAATCATATTAATCATCATGTGACAGCTGAATGCTGTGAAATCTTATTTCACCTTTTGGAAGTTTAGTGTCACTGGGTCTGCGCGGGCCGGACATTTTACTGTCGCTGGCTGCTATTTGGGGATGGCTGGCCATAGACATTATATACATAGACACCCCTTTGGATGCTGGTCGAATTTATAAAAAACTGCCGTCCAGACCAGAATTAAGCTAGGTTCCAGTATTTATTAATCAAAGGCAACTAGAAAGAAATGGATTTTTAGTCTTAATTTAAAGGAACTCAGTGTTTCAGCTGTTTTCTGGACTTTTATTCCAGATTATAGAATGGAAACTGAATGCTGTATACTAATAGCCACAATTTGGTTGACACAACAATAGATTCATCAAACTGCAGTGAAAGATATTCACAGCGTGACGAGTCTTTCAGCCCCAGTGGTTCAACATAAAACACTTTAAATATAAATTCGTTTTTAAAGTCATTAAAGGGAATAGAGGCAGCAATTGTGAAAGAATAAACATGCTGTTGTGGATAAAATGTTTTCCCAAGAAAAGGACGAGAAAGGCTTGGTAGGGTCTGGTGATAGAAGGTCAACACCTCAGGATTTATTATCAATACAGAGTGACAAAGTTCATCCTAAACAGAGGTAGAAGACCTCTTTTTACGTTCGACGTCAATCTTTATAGAGCAGAGATACCCCTTGAAACAAAGGCCAAGATTAGATCATACCAAATATGACAATTAATTAAACATAGACACACCATTGCCCATATCAGATTTAAATGTCATGGCTATAATAATATTATCTTAAGCCCTTCTGACTCTGGTAAACAACACCTGCTTCTGCCCATCTCTTACTCTGACTTATAAGTGACAGTGACAGTTAATACTGTAGTCTATAAGGATTAAGAAATCCACCACAATGCATGTCCAGTTTTTACATGTTAATGGAAGATGAAGCGCTAAAAAACAAAAAGAACGAGCCCACCCACGTCTCTCTCCGTTGCCTTGAGCAGGCTGTGTTCTGCATAATGTGCTGCAATTTGGTGGCCGAATTTCCCGCGCTGTCCAGCGGATGTGACGTCAAATGACGCTGCATCCGCGTCCCCGACAGTTTGGATACAGGAAGAAGACGGTCACGGTAAATCCAAACACTGTAAGCGATAGTTAGGGATTCTTCTGCCGTCAGCAAACGATCCAGATCAACTAAAGATACTGAAAAGTGGAACTACCAGGAAAAAGACTTTATCAGCGGAGTAAACAACGTTATAGCTTCAGTTTGTGCACGCTCCCGTGCTGGCTTAGCTGGTGGCTGCAGTTACCCGCAGCACCAGTCGTGTCACTCACAAGTCCCATTTCTTAGGGTGCGTCCCAATACACCCACTAGCCCTACTTTTTAGCCCTACCCCTGCATTTTGTGCATTCTCATGAAGGTAGTGCTGTCCCAATTCCTTTTTCCATGTAGGGGTAGTGGACATAACGAGGGGTAGGGGGTATGAATCTAGCCCCTCAGAGTGAGGGACGTCAGATGCTGACTTGCTGAGGAAGGGCTGAGAAAAGCAACCTCCGGAGAGCGGCAGGACTCGGAGAAGAAAACGTGACGTTGTTCGTAACGTTAGCCCGACTAGCCACGCTAACTGGGCTAAAATACTGATGAAAAGCTTGCAAAGACTTTTCAGCAATTTACAAGAGACAACAGTCGCCATGGCGACTTCTTCCCCATCCCCCATCTATGTGCAAACGTCACCACGCAATCGCTTACGCGCCTGAATGTAAATGCAGCAAGTGGTGTCCCAATTCCTCGGGAAGATTCCAAAGTCCTCCCCCTTGTGGCTTCAATTCGAGGGTGTAGTGGTAGTGGGTGAGGGCTAGTGGTTGAAAGTAGGGGGAACATTGGGACTGGGCCTTGATGCTGCCCCTAGTCCCTGTAAGATTGACCGATCGATCTTAATCAACAGGTTGGTGACTACTGATGTACAACATGCAACCTACGTGCTCGCTTGTTTTTTTTCCTATTCTTTTGAGCTGTGGCAGCTGTCTGTGCTCAACCCGTCAACATGGTACATGTCGTTTTTGGATTAAAACATTTTGTCAGCTTGCTGAGGAAAACAGGGGAGAAGGATCTCCCTAAACAACAACTTTGAAGGGGTTTTCCTGTAAAAACAAAAACTAAACATTATGTCGCAACAACTCCTTTCCATATGTGCTCGATAACCCAGAAAGTTACTGATCAGTTTTTCTGTGTGACATCACCTCATTGTTAAATCAGAGGGAGAAAAAAAAGGCTTGATATTGCTGGACAGGTTCCTCAATCCCAATAGCCCCCTGCAAGCTTAATGTTTGTTTCAAGTTTTTCCATTTGGAAAGATGGTTCCAGCGCTCTTGTCATGTATCTCACCTGTCACTGTGCACCTACACCATCTGGACCAATCATCACAGTTTAATTACAGAATGCTCTCCTCATGCTGGGAGAGTACCTACTCCATGCAGGAGCTAAAAAAAGCCCCTAACAAACATTGTGTAAATTACAGTTATCAGTGAATCTCTTGGTGCTTGTCACTGCTCACGTCGCTTCCTCCATTTTTCTGTTTCCAGCACATGCACCTGCAGTCATTTATTTCTCATTTGCAGTTTCTATTCTGTGTTTCACTTCACTTTTGTCAGATTAGTACTTTTTGTAGACTGATATTCCTGTCATTTATTCTGGTGTTCATCATGTGTGTATGAGACTTGTCTGCTCTGGTTGCATCAGTGACTGACCTCCTGTGTTTCATCCTTTTTGTGGCAGATAAAGAATTGATTTTGGACATGTAATTTGAGACTGATCACTGAATCTAAATCCACCTTTTGTTTCGTGTCATCACATCGTGCTGTAAAACTGAACCTTCACTGTGGGAAAAATACATTGTGTTGCTATGCAACTAGAACTTGCAACATGAATCTGGTTTAAAAGAAGAGATTAAAACAAGAAAGGATGATTGGATGCACAGTGGCTGTCACATCTAAGTGTCAGAGCTGAGATGTGCTTCATGTGCAGGCAAGAAGACAAAACTCAGACATACTCAGCAAGGACAGGATTTTTTATTAAGATGAGTCTTGTTTTAAAGCAACCTCATCTGTTTCTCTGACTACTGTATTTTCCCCCTCATTTCTAAGAAAATGAAAAGCAGCGATTTTGGACAATTTAGGACTACCTGTGGTCATTGGAGGACTGGGGACAGTTTCCCCCACACTAGAGAAGTAGCGAAAACAGATACCTTGGCCCAACTCCTATTTTTATCCCTACCCCAACCCCAACCCCCCCTAGCCCAGGGATCACCAATTCCGGTCCTCGAGGGCCGGTGTCCTGCAGGTATTAGGAGCTCCCTTGCTGCAACACACCTGACTCCAATCAGTGGGTAATTGGCAAACTTTTGCAGAACTTGATATCAAGCTCTGCACACGTCACAAGGTGTGTTGCTGCCGGGCAGCCCATAATACCTGCAGGACACTGGCCCTCGAGGACTGGAATTGGTGATCCTCTCTAGACCCTTCCCCTTGGCCGTTTCAAGTGGTAGGGATTGAATAATTCCCCTAAGAAATGGGACAACCCTTCAAAATTTTCACGTGTCACCAAAAGTCGTCTGTGGTGCAGCAAACTGACATCACTGGACCGTCTGCAGCAGCAATAATGTCCCTGTCCTGGCCAGTTGGATTATGATAAGAGTTTTGCCTCAGAAAATACATTTGTTCAACATTATTCAGGTCGCTTTCACACCAGGGCTGTTTGGTCCACTTTAAACGGACCAGAGTTTGTTTCCTCGGATAGTCCGCTTCATTTGGGCAGGTGTGAAAGCCCATTCAAACTCTGGTGCGGACCAAACAAGCAAACTCTGGTCCACCTGAAAACGTGGGTCTCGGTTCGCTTGCAAGCGAATCCTTGTCCGGTTTGTATGCAGTGTGAAGCAAACCGGACCAAACACAGGACCAAATGTACGTGGTGATGCTACACGCAATGCAAATGCAATGTATCTAGGGTAGAGGAGGTGCAGCACGCACTCCAAACCAAAATAAACATGGTGAGAGGACAAGCATGGACAGACGTGGACAGACGAAGAGCTGAAAGCTCTCCTGGAAATATGGTCAGATGACCGGATAAACCAGCTGCTGACATCCATTCAACTCATCCTCTACTAAAGTCACGTATTTGGAACAAAAATACAACGTATCTAATCTATATATAGTATAGCTTGATTCTGCATCTCAACAGCCCATTAGGCCTTACATGATGTTAACTGTTGCTATGGTAACAAGTGATTGCTGACATTAGCAGTTGCTAGCTAGCTTAGCTCAATTGTATGAACAACAATAATCCATATATTGACAATTTTGCATATTAAAACAAAATCAAATCATAACTCCCAAACAGTCACAGCCCATAAACTCTGAGCTCAGATGTTGTCACACATTAGATTTTAAAAGTTAGAAAATGAACAGAGTCAATCCCCCAGCTATGATAGCATAATAGGAGCAGTCGTGTTCACAAACGTTGTAGCGTTCCCTACAATAATGAGATGAAGCGCAATACAAAATGACTAGTCCACTGCCGTTTGTAATGAGTTTGCCAAATATTGTGAAGGGAGAGACAGTAGTCATGGAAACGGTGGAGGGTATGGGAGATAAATGTATAGTGATGCCTGAGACTAAAGAACTAGGAAAACATCCAAGAGAAGTTTGATCTGTATTTAAGCTGTGTGTAGGTGTGAAGACACTCCGTGTTGAGAGGAAGGATCTTCACGGTACTCAATGCAGACAAGTAGGGTGGGATTAAGAAGCAGAAAGAAAGCTTGAAAGAAAGCAGATTAAAGACCAGGCAGAGGACAGACTAAAAAAGCTGAATGATTTAAGCTTTAAAGCAATAATTTAGTTTAGGTATGTCCCAATGAAAAAAAAGTGAGAAACAACAAAGAAACACAAGTAGGCGAGGGGTAAAATGGGTTCTTACTTCTGTGGCATTCATCAAAAGTTTTTCTCTTCTTACTCATAGTGCAAAGAAACAAGCGGAAAGAAGCTGAACGCTTACTGCAGCGCAATGCACATGACAAACTGTTACGTCTCTACAGATTCATTTGTTTCTTTCAGCTGGGTTAACAATTTTCTCATCTAAGTATAGATCGCTGTCCTCGAATCCCGTAGCCTTCAAACACGAGCAGCTCTAAAGTAGACCCTCAACATGTTTCATCTTCCCACTGCAACACACTCCAGGGCTGTTTCTGAATGCCTGAAGTTAGATTTTATCCGCTTTTCTGCTGCATTCTTCATTCATGTAATATAGATTGAATGAATGAAAATTTATTTTGAACCATTGAAAAAGAGGAAAAAAAGTGGGAGAAAAAGTATTGAACACATCAAGACTTTTCTCAGAAAATATATTTCTAGTAGAGCTATTAACCTGAAATTTTCACCAGATGCAACAATGCACACACACAAAGAAATCCTAACATTCATGTAATAATAATAATAATTGGATTAGATTTCTATAGCGCTTTTTAAGGCACTCAAAGAACTTTACAGTAGGTCCATTATTCTTTCACTCCTCATTCATACTTGGTGATGGTAAACTACGTATGTAGCCACAGCTGCCCTGGAGCAGACTGACAGAAGCGTGGCTGCCATTTCGCGCCTACGGCCCCTCCGACCACCACCGGAACCATTCACACACCAGCAGTGCCCCCACTGGAGGCAAGGAGGGTTAAGTGTCTTGCCCAAGGACACGACTCATGGCTGGGGGATCGGGATCCTTCGATCATTGGCCGACCTGCTGTACCACCTGAGCCACAGCCGCCCATAGATTATGTGTAATATAGTGAAATGGCACAGGCAGTAAGTGTTGAACACATGAAGAAACGGAAGGCAAGAAGATCTGGAGTCTGTCAGTATTTAGAAAGTAATCCTGTCCCCTATTAGTGCAAAGTAATATCAGCTGGTTTAATCCTGATTGATGCCTTTTCTCATCACCAAGGTGTCAGACAAGAAGCATTGCATGATGGGTAAAAGCAAAGAACTGTCTAAAGACCTACGCAACCTTATTATTGCAAACACACTGAAGGCATGCACTACGTTTACATGCAGCCAGAAACCCTTTCGTAACTGGAATATTGGCAGTGACCTGGTTGCGCATGGCCAGGTAGACTGGCAAAAACCTATATATGCTCATTTTCGGGTTTTAAAAACCCAAATATTATCCCTGGGTTACTCCTTTTCTAACCCGAATATTTGGTCATGTAAACGCGTATCAGAATATCTCCATTGGAAGGAATATTTAATTGTGTTCTGCGCATGTTCTTTCTGCAAGGATTCTTAGTCTTTTGAGTAAACTACAGGGATATTTGTACCAGCGATCAGGCAGTACCTGCAGAGCTCTAGTTTATATATCACCATGGCAACACGCATCTCGAGGAGCTGGTGTGCAAACAGTTACTTCGCGGGGCTCCATCACTCATCTGGCAAAGTTTGAGAAAGGCGTGACAGGAAAATTCAGCGGTCGGTTAACTTCATCATGACAACCGTTCCCACCAGTCCTGACTGAAACCTTCATCCTAGTGTCTGGGGGGCTCTGGTGGAAATGGGAGGCATGGATGTGTACAGCTCCAGGTCCAAGCTCTATCTCCACCACACGATCTCTCCTTCTATGACCTGTCAAGTACTGCTGGTGGGTCAGAACCAGCACAGCAGCGCCAGCAAAGGACTGCTGTTGGTTCTGGACTGCAGTCAAGCCAGCTGCCTCTCGCGGATCCGCGGTCAAGCAAACCGGTGTTATTTTGGCTGTAATTCTGAAACTTGGCTGGCTTGACCGCGATGGCTCCGGATGGTTTATTATCCCCCATCATCATGACATTTTTCGTGCGTTGCGGTTTTGGTTGGGATGTTTCCAGTTGATTGCAGTTATCATGTATACAGGAGTAACTCTGTCTGCTCATGTATGTACAGGGGTTATTCCTAATCTTTCAGAAACCGGAATATTGACCTTAACCCAAATTTTGATGGCATGTTAACTTAGTCATTGGTTCCAGCTGCATTTCTAAACTTCTGAAAGTTCCAGTGAGCACCATTGGGGCCATCATTTGGAAGTGGAAGAACATGGCATCGTCATAAACCGGCCACGGCCAAGTGCTCCTCGCAAGATTTCAGACAGAGGAGTCAGAACAATAATCAGAAAGGTTCTCCAGCAGCCCAGGACCACTCATGGAGAGCTTCAAAAAGACCTGGAATCAGCAGGTACAGTTGTTTCAGAGAAAACAAGAATGCACTCAACCGCCATGGCTTTCATGCATCACATCACGCAAGACTCCAATTCTGTTAGCAACACAAAATCTGGACAAACCCATTCTGGGAAAAATAGTCTGGTCAGATGAGACTAAAACTGAACTCTTCGGATGTCACAACATGTTTGGAGGAGCCCCAAAACACCATACCAACAGTGAAGTTTGGAGGTGGGAACATCATGGTGGGGGCTGTTTTTCAGCATGTGGTACTGGCAGACTTCATATCACTGAAGGAAGAATGAATGGAGAAAAGTAGAGAGACATTCTGGACCAGAATCTGCTGCCATCTGCTGGAGATGAAAAGAGGCTTTCCGCAAGACAACCATCCCAGCACACAGCTGAGGAAACACTCAACTGGCTAAAGAAAAAGAAAATAAAGCTGCTAGAATGGCCCAGTCAATCACCCCACTTGAATACAATTGAAAATCTCTGGAAAGAACTGAAGAACAACAGAAGAGACCCCCTGAACCTTGAGGATTTGAAGGCAGTTTGTGTGGAAGAATGGACCAAAATCATAGCAATATATTCCACTGGTTTCTCCATACAGGAGGTGTCTGGAGGCTGGAATCACTAACAAAGGTTTTTACACTAAGTATTGAATAAATTTCAGTAAGTGTTTTCAATACTTACTCCCTGTGTCATTTCACTATATTACACATAACTTCATTTATGGGCATAAATGTAAGGATTTCTTTGTATGTGTGCATTACTTGGGTTGTTGTTGACATCTGGTGAAAATGTCATGTTACTCGCTCTACTAGAAATATGTTTTCTGAGAAAAATGTTGATATATTCAATACTTTTTTCCCCCCGCTGTATATACCAAGCAAGAGAAAACAATTTAATAGACCTTAAAAAATAATAATAATCTGTTTCATAATCAAATCATAATTCCCACCCCTTCCTACATTCCACATTTTAAACTGTATATCCATTTATAACATAATCTCATCATTACACAACTCTCTCTCTCTCTCATATATATATATATATATATATATATATATATATATATATATATATATATATATATATATATATATATATATATATACAAACACCTACACACACATACTTTAAGGTTCTGAATATTCACTAAAACTATATACTACATCCACTCAGCTACATTAAACATATAATCAACAAATACTATCTATATATCATATAGATATATACCTATATATATTTAGACTATCCGAGTTTCCATATACAGTTATATATGATATGCAAAGCTATTTTATTCCTTCTTATCCATATACCTTTCAAGAAATAATTCCTTATACCTCGTTTTTAAATAAATTTATGCTCCTGCTCCGTTTTAACTCCTCATCCAAACTGTTCCACAGTCACCCCACAGCTTGATATGCACATGCGTTTAATTGTTGTTCTTACTTAATGTTTTTTAAAAATTTAGATCTTTAGATTTTAAATTTTTAGACTGTAGCTCCTTTTTTCTTTCAGTGAATCTCCCCTGAATGTCAGTAAATTATTCCTGGCTTTGTACATTATGTGAGCTGTTTTGAATTTTATAAAGAAGCTGCTTAGTGTGTTCTCTGAATCCTACTTTTTTGTTGCCTTATTGCTCTTTTTTTTCAGTGTGCATATCGGGTGTATCAGGTGTAGAGTGCTGTAGATCTATATATGTAATTTTCTACCAATATTTTGTAAGTTTAACTTTTGCATGGCCATACTCACACCTGTATCTTAAGATGATTTTTTGCTTATTTTCTCATACATTTTTCAGTGCCAACAGAGTTTATTCATCTTAATAAATGGGTCATCATGCATTTAAATTTCAGGTCACAACTCCAAAGATAATTTGCGTTTGTGAGGTATTTATCTGTTTTCAGCAATGGTGACCATTGCAATGCTTACTTGTGCCTCCTGCAGGACTGTTCAGAGGTCTGTTGTGAACAGCAAATATGAGACACCTCATATACAGGCAGTGCAAAGGGGAGGGCTTGATTCACAACCCTCATTAATAGTCAAAAGCAGTGGCACCATCTAATTATGAAGCTCATCCATCAACCGTAACAAGGCCCGTCATAGATATTTAGTTGGGCATAAAAGCCGGCACACACTGCTTTATATGCTAAGCGAGATGCCACAAAGAATTTGCAAGTTCCCAATCTCGGCACTAATGGCTTTCCATAATTTAATGAATGATGTATTACACTGAGTCGGGAACCTTGGAGAGCTGGAGGAGCGAGCTGGGAGATACAAACAAAAGTCACAGCCCGTAATTTACTTGAGAAACTCTTGACCTGTGTGAGAAGAGCAGGGAGGGGAGGAGGCAGCGTACCGTCACCCCGCCACGTCCCGATGAGCACAGCCGAGCCGTAATGTGCTTTTTTGGTGTCTGGGTGTCGTTTGAATGCGAAGGCCAACTGCGCCTCACGCTAATTAACACCTCTTAATTATAATGAACAAACTGATGGAGCATGTATAATAGAAGGAAGAGAGGAGGAGATGGATAACAGCTGATGGTATCAGATGTTGCACTTTGAACCGCAGCACACAACAGTTATAGCTCTGGATCTCTAATGAGCATTGTGAGCAAATGCCCTGATGCAATTTTCTCCAAAGATGAAGAAGATTATTGGGTGAAATGATGTTGATGAATAACAAACTGATGAATCATGCCAAATGAATGATGGAGAAGAGCATGGAGCGTCATCTGAAGAAGCTGTTCTTTGACACTGTGTCCAGCTACATGTTCATGGATGTGTTTGCTATTAACTGAAGCTAAGATTTGTGATTGCTAGTGCGAGGCTTTGTCTCCTGGGTGGTGAGACAATTTGCAACACCAACACTTGCACATTGAAATTCTGTTACAGGGCTGCAATTTTTTTCCTCTAATGAAGCCATTACTTTGCCTGTATCAAATTTGGTAGTGTGAGGTTAATGGCTTCATTAGGCAACAAATCGCCACCCAGGGGTTGTGTAATGCACTTTGCCTCCCCGTCTCGGCTATATTTCATCGTTTGCCATCTATGAAAGTATTAAATTACGGGGAAAACAGATTAGCTTGGGCTAACAACCTGGTATGCTTTTGTTGCAGAATTTGATTCAGAGCAACAATTTATAGTCCAATAATAATTGGGCCTACGCTGATGATTTCACTTTTCATAGGCATGCTGGCTGTGTGTCTAAGCTGAGAGTGACTGACAGATGTGTTGTTCATAATTAGAGAAAAGGATTCCTTGTTTTCTAGTTTGTTCTTTTTGAGGACCAATACTGTAATAAAATAAAACCAGAAAGCTTTTATGGATTGATTAAATCTGAACACCAAATAATATTAAAGGTTGAATATGGAACTTTTTTTTTTTTTTTTTATCAAAAGCTATATTAAAAAAAAGAAAAACCTCCACAGGTCATTTGGGGGTGGGGGGGTACAGGAGGAAAGTAAATTTCCTAGAAAAATTATATTTAGCCTAAAAATAATTATAAAATAAAAGTTTTTAAATACGATCTCTGTGTGGCTTTAGTATGTTGGGCACAGTTGGGCTGGCACAGGGGGAAATAGTGGAGATGGCGAGTGAAGCAGCTGCTTCAGAGCCCTGGAGATATTATCTGTTTCTGAGGAGGAGTGACCTGAGAAGAACAAAACCTGGAATAAATTTAGGTGAAGACTTCACTAAATGGACCCACATAAACATTTTCCACGGCATCACAACACGGAAATGGCAACTTTCCTCATACTGCTGGTCCAATGTAATGCAAGTGTCCTGAGTGGGTAGCGTCCATAATTTACTCGAAATGACATTATTTAGTATATTTTTATAGCCTAAACAGTAGAACGTTGCACTTCCCCGATGCGCGTCTATGGGAGTTCATGACACTATGGAAGCTGTGGTGGATCAAACCAGACGAGATTGGCGTTCTTTTTTTTCTTTCTTTCTTTCTTTTAGATTAATAACCAACCCCTCTTGTGTTTTATCCGCAGCTCGGTCACTCTTAGCATAATGTAAACATCAAGTTTCTTCTTCTACACTTGCATTATTGGCAGAGTAGGCGCTGAACGCCGCAGCTTTCGTAGTGTCTTGAACTCGCATAGACAGGCATCGGGGAAGTGTGTTTAGGCTATGAAAATATACTAAATGATGTTGTTTCGAGTAAATTATGGACGCTACCCGTTCAGGACACTTGGATTACATTGGACGAGCAGTTTGGAGGAATATTGACAAGTTTTTGTGGACTTTTATGGACCTTTTTATTTCAAGTGCCAGTGACCCCAATTATATGAAAGTTAGCAGATATTGAAAACCCCCAATCTCTGGCCGCATTTGAGATTTGAAAAAAGTGCTCCAGAGTCTTGCTCAGCATGAGGGTGAGTAGAAAATGAAGCCACATCATTCTGTTGTATCTGTTCGGTGTTGTATCTCTTGAACATAAAACAATAAAATATGTTAACTGAGCCAAGAGCTGTTCATCTTGTTTTTGGTGCATGCTTTCTAGGGGTGGGAATCATAAGGTACCTCGTGAAACAATACTATCATGATTTTTTGCCTACGATAACACTAATATCACGATTCAGCAATTCGGCAATAGTATATTATGATGACATCATATTATGAAGATATTATGATATATTGCAATAAATTTAAAGTTATACAGTGTAACTTTTGGCCACTAGGAGCGCTAAACCTGCAACAGCGCCAACGTCTCACAGGCCTCATGGCGATGATGCAAATTTAAATCTCCTCTCCCGTGTTTGGATATTGAAATAAACGAGTCCATCAAGATTCAAGAATTTTTTAAAGGATTTTTCACCATTGGAGGATGTACCCCTCTAACTGGTATGCGCCTCTAACTGTTTCTAATTATACATGTTTGCATAGCTGAAACAACAAACCTCAGACTGTCAGGTGACGACAACTGAATTAGTTCAGTTTACGGGACATTACAGTGGCTCTGCTTCCTTCTGAACAGCGTATGAAAACCATACGACTAAACCAGCAAACTGCCGATCGTTCTGTTACTTCTTTGATGTTTATATGAATTACAGAGACGCATTTATTGCTGCAAACCTGCCACAATTGCGCAAAATGTTTAGGAAGCTTTGGTCTATAGTAATTCTAGCTGCGTTTCGCTAACAGGAAACTATCGGCAGCTTATACGGCTCTGATTGACGTTGTTTAGAATAAATGCTGACTGAATTTTTTTTTAAGAAAAGCATCACATTTTCGTATGTTTACACAACAGCCAAACTTACTCCAGTGTAATGATACCAAGGAGTGGTTTTGCTTTCACACTTATATCTCCAACGACTGAATTGTTTTCCAGTGTCCACTCGTGTTTTTGATCTGCCTTTGATCCCTTTGCCTCTTTTTTTTTCTGGCCTGCTCAGACATCACTTTCACCTTTTTACTTTGTTCCGCCATGACTAAGCTTTGAGTAATGAGAGAAAAGTAGAGCTTTCTGTGTTTACGGAAGAGGAGCCGTAGAGCAACTTGCTTTACGGCACTTTCATTGACGGCCCGCCTCTCCAAAGTTACGATGTCTGGTTTCTACAGAGGGCAGCCCGCTCAGAGTGCCGACACGCGTCAGTGACTATCTTTCGGCCCGAAAAATCATCTAATACTGCTCATTTTAAGCTTAATGTCAGAGTCAAAAGTTACATGGTATAACTTTAATCCAGGATACACCATATGCATCTCTGAAGACATTCTGTATTAATTTCTGTATTTAATAATCAAACTGAATTAATTTTGAAGTGAATCACCAAATATTGTCAATCAATTTCACATAAATGACAGAAATTTATGTGAAATTAGTAAAACATTAAAACAAAGTACACAGTGGCTTTTCTTAAAGGAGTATATGACTACACATTAGTACATATGAAAAATAAACATTTCAGTCAGTGCATCATAATCTCCAACAACTGGGTGGTCTATAAAAACCTGGACACACATTTTAACTTGTACTTTTCACTGTGTGTAAAGTTTAACCTGAACCTGCAGATGCACATAGATATCAGTGAAAAGCAGAGACTTTTCCACTGTTGCATCTAGAACAAAAAATCTTGTGAGATTTTATAACAAAGCAATGAAATCTCACGAGATTTTGTCAATAAAAAATACTGATACAGCATTTTGTAATATCGATATAATATTGAAACATAAAATATCATGCTATTTCAATGCATCGATGTTTTGTCACACCCCCAATACTTTCTGCTACAGTTGGAAATTAGGTTTATGCGAGTAACAATAGTCAGCTAAAGCAGGCTAAAAAATATATTAAATGCTTGATAGAGCTTGAAGGAATCACAGTTTGCTAATACATCTGCGGTCTATTTAAACTTGTAAAAACAAAAGTCTAACAACAGGCTTTTGAGTGAGAAAAGAAAGTCAGCTTTCAGTTCTGTGGTGAACCGCTCTGTGGCAGCAGGTATTTGTTGATGTCAGCTCCATTTAACATTGATTGAAATGCAACATCTGGCACGGAGCGGCACCATCATTTTCACCAAGGGTGCTGCCCTCAGAGTGAGAGCATGAATTGTTGCTTGTCTCTGCGGTGGCCCAGTGATGGACTGGCATCCTGTCCATGGTGTACCCCACTTCTCACTTGATAGCATCTGGGAGAGGCTCCAGCTTCCCTGCAACTGTGAGCTGGATGAAGCAGGTGTGGAACATGGACGGATGGACGGCGCTGTGACAGTCTGCCTGATTCTTTTATTCCTCTTTACAGAAACACGTTCACTGACTAGAATTTCTCACATGGAGACTTTGGTCCAATCCCAAACCGCCCCTAAACACTACCCCTACCCCTATACTTTATTTATCTCGGAAGGGAAATTCAATATTGTAATAACTCTCTCTTTTTAAAAACAAAATTTAAAAAAATAACAATACATATGTGTAAAAAACCCACTAACCCTCCATTAGCGCATTCCCGCGGAGGCTCCGCCATATTAATGGCCGTCCAAAACCGCGTATGGTGAGTGGACTGTTCAGTCTGCATCAGTGCAGACTCGCCAGAATTTTGCAGCGGATGCAACAGCTCATGGAGGAGGAAACAGCCGTGATCCACACGAGTTCCACACGTGTCCTACGTGTTTGTCAATACTGACAGAAAAACATGAATGGAGTTATTTTATGGGGAAAAAAAGCGACGACAGCTGCGCCGCAGGTATCCTTCAAACCACCGGCGCTCAAGGAAGGAAATGTTTGAGCAGGAAAAGAGGATTACAGTCGAAAGAATAGCGTTTCATTATCATTGGCACAATAATAATAATCAAGGATGTTACGATGTCACTTTTTTGCCGACCAAGTACAAGTAAGAGTACTTGCATTTGAGTACTTGCTGATACCAAGTACCGATCCAAGTACTTAATTAATGGGGGTAAGTGAAATAAGTGAACGGCATGTCTTTTTTCTTTTTTTGGGAGGGGGGGTCATTTGTTTTAAATTAAAAAGAAGCATCTCTGCAGCTCAGGTTTGATGCGGCACTGATTGTTCGACCCGCAGCCTCCGGAGCTCGTGTGTGGGTCGAGACGCCGGGCTGGAGACGCCAGATCGTCGCTGTAAAAGCTGCAGGCTTATTGAGCTCCGTCAGTCCCTCTGAAATAAAACTGTATGATGTAATATAAAGTTAAACAATCCTCTGACTTCCCTCCTCTGATCAGGTCTGATTGACAGCTGCAGACCGACCGAGCTGCAGGTGCTGTGTTCACAGCTGCAGCATCACAACGAGGGACGGTAAATAGTCCACTTAGCCGCTTCTTATGGAAGAACTTACGATTTTAACGGTAAAAAACAACAACATTGATTTCATATTTACTTCTTTCGTAAGTGGCCATGATATAAATGAGATACTACCCGGTAAGAAATAAAAGAAATAAAAGCTTACAACAGGTGGTTAGTAGCTTGTAAACAGCCTCTGTTGCAGCTGCGGTTTGCTGTATTTTAGCAGCATCGCCATAATTTTACATATTTAAACTCAAACCAGCTTAACGAACAAACTTGGTGAGCGTAGGAAACAGAATTAGCAGTAAACTTTCCACCAACAAACTGAATCCTGAATGAAATGTCCATAACTGTATGTATGTGTGTATGTGGGGGAACCGCTGGTCCGATGGGAAGGAGAGAGGATAAAAGGTCCACTGCGACCGCTGCCAACATTTTGAAAAGTATCCCAGGAACATGATAGGGGTCAGATATGTTCTCTATCCTCATGTAATTCAAAGCGTCTTCTTGTCCCAACCAATAAATCTTGACAGAGCTTTAATATATTAGCCAATCAGGAAGTGATCAAGGCATGTCGTTGCACAGTCGTCACTGACAGTCTGAGGTTTGCATGCTTGTGTAAACACCTTTTGGAAGAAAATTTTAACCCAGGTACCAAAGATAGATGTAGGTAATGATGGCCAAAAGTTCTTGTTCAATCTATCTTTATTGACATTATCTTTGTAAATGTAGAGGGATCTGTGTTTCTGCCAGTGAAATGGACATTAAATTCTGTTCCAAGTAGTCTTAAAAGGTCTTAAAAGGTCTTGAATTTTACTTGTTAAAACGTGTAGGAACCTTGTATTAAAGAAAGACTGAATCAAAAGTATTTATTGCTCTGAATGGCAGAACTGTGAAAAAAATAACCGAAATAACCTTCAGCATGGCCGTAAATGTTCACACAGCTACAGTACCGAGGTCAAAATGTACGTATACTACAGAAATGTCATGAGAAAATGTCCCCTCAGGTCTGCACATTCTTAAAGAGGTGTAAGCTTCCAGACGAATCATTTCACAACATTTCCAAAGCAGTTACAATTCATTCTTTCAGCGGAGTTCATTCAGTCATGCACTCCAGACACGCGTTTTAACGGGCGACCACTCATGGCTGACTCTGTGTGCAGCTGCAATGTTTAATTCATGCCTCTGTGTGTTTGACTCATTCCATTCCAGGTAAGACTGAAACCATCGCTATCGCTATAATGGAGTTGGAGGGGGTTCTGTGGCAATAAAAATGATAATCAACCGACAGACAGAGGACACACTGAGTAAATAACTATAAGGCTGGCTGGGTGAGTCATGCTCCACATCGCAGTCTCAAAAGTGGAGCTTTCTCCATCTTATCTTAACTGAAAGGATGCTTGAAAACTGAGGGAAAATAAAAACATTTTGGTTAGACCCTGTCTTGAATCAAACCTGGCAAAAAACATTTATTAAAAATAAGGTTTTATTGAATCTGTTGGTTATAAATCATCATACGAGAACGTCACAACTATTGTTTCTTTTACAGTTAATAAGTTGCCTTTAAGGAAACCAGTTTATCACATTGAATCTTTGATTCAGTCCCCTCTCACAAGCAAATGCAAATATAGTAAGTCAGGGGGAAAGGATGAACAAGTTTAATTTAATTTTCAAAATTTTAAAAAGTGAATTAATTTTCTTTTAATTACTTTCCCCCCCTCACATTTTCATTTGTTATCAAAGCTACCCAGGAGTCTCTTCACTGAGCAGAACACTGACTTCCACAAAAAAATATTTTAAATTGGACCTGGAAAGATAAAACATACCCCCCAAAACGCACACACATTTAATTAAAAAGCCAAGAACATCTCCTGAATGACTACTTTTTCCCCTGACCTGATGCATCCCCCGAAATCATTCATAATAGCCACAGAAAGACGACTGCTTAATGGAGATGTAAACTCAAAAGTGGGAATAATTTTTTCCCTTTTCAGCTCAATCGCAAGACAAATATGCTAATTTTTATGCATTTCCCCAGAAACACCCAGAGATTATTACTTAAAGAAGATAATTTTGTCAGCAGAACACAAACTGTAGCATCAAGCTGAATAAGTTCCCAAACAACAAGATTACACAGAAGCAGATAAAACGCCCGCACCTACATTAATTAGCTTCAGTCACAGAGTTGCTTTACCTTTTTGGGTGATGCTCCACTTTAAATTAATCCTCTGTGTATCTAATGAATTATTTGTTTACAGGTAATTAAAGCTTTGAAGCATCCAGGCTCACATGTCTTTGGGTTAAACATAAAGGACTTTACTCATAAACACAACATGGGCACAACAAGATTTTGCACGGGTGGAGGGGGGGGGTGATGATTATTATCCAAAGCAATGTTGAGCATTCATGTACAGGAGTGCGCATCAACTGTATCACACGCAAGCTTCCTGCAGTGGTGATGTAATCTGGGATGCTACAGTTGATCAAGACATACATGAAATAATCTGCCATAATCCTTCACTCTAAATACGAAGTGCAGCGAGTACATTGACTTAAATTCAATTAAATTATAATTATCATGAATGTTGCAAGACTTTTGACATTTTAAATAATAGAGTGAAAGTTATGTAACACTTTATAAGTCACGTTATTAAGCCTTTATTAAGAATTAATATATATTGAATTAATCATTCACAAAGCATATTTTAGACAGAAATACTCATTAGTATGTGGTTTATAAGCACAGATGTAGATGTTTTATTCATCATTAAAGGTGCTTTACCTGATTTTGCACATTTGTGAACCGTGAGTGAGGTGAAGAGTATAGTTTGAACTGTAAGCCCCGCCCCTAACAATTTCTCCCAGTGAGAAACGCTCCTACTCTCGTTTTTCTCTCCTCCCACTCAACATGCACGAAATAACGTGGACATTTCATACTCGTGCACAAAGAAACTCTCCAGAGAAAACTTGCATCTTCCAGTGAAATTACTGTTCTGGTTACAGTAAATGGCTGCAGATCAGCTAAATGACATTTTCTACCATAACCGGTAGTTTACCGTAACTACAGTTATGTACACAGATGCACAGTTATGACGAGTTATGATGTTATAGGCGACATTACAACATGACAGCCTGATAAAGTTTCTAACCGGCCACTTCGAGAAGCAGTGATGTAAAGCTTCGTCGTGTTACGTTGTAAATATCACTATTATATACGGTAGAGCAGCAGAGGAAGCGCCAGCACCCGAGGATGTAAATGTTACTGAGAAGAAAGTTATTGAAGAAAATAGCTGTCCAGGCGGACTTCCAGTCCACATTCAGTCCGAGGCGTCCAGCTGCTCTCTAACTTCAGTACAATCCACCGAGTTTTACACAAACTTTACTCCCTCTTTCATCTCTCCTACGTTTCAAGCCTCTCTCCTCCTCAGTTTTGATGCTTTCAGGCTGTTTTGCTGAGGTATCGTCACTTTCCCGCCCCCTCGTTTTTCCTCCCAGGAGGGGTCGTTATTGGTGTGGAATATTTTTTAATCCCCTTCTGGAGAGCCCCCCACTAAAACCAATTCATTTTATTTTTTTATATATTTTCCTCTTTTCCATTTTACCTATACGCTTTCTCATATATTAAAATATATAAACCTTAAGCTTTTTTGTTTCTTTTGGATTTTTTATGTTAATGGAATTACTTTTTTTTCTTTTTCCTTTTCCCTTCTCCTCCCTCACCCTCTTCTCTCTTTTCCTCCCCCCCCTTCCCACCACTTCCCCCCCCATTCCTCCCTGACCCCGGGCATCTGGGTTTTTTTCCCCCCATCCCCCCTCCCCTCCTCGAGCCAACTCCCCCCCCCCCCCTTTTTTTAATCTCCCCCCCCCCCCTATTTGGATTTCTTCTTTTTTTAACATTTTTTCCTTTATTCCCATTCGTAGATCTTAATAAACACATTTATTAATTTTTTTACAATTGTTTATGATTTTATACAAACTCAAAAATTTATTTTCCAATAATGCCCTATAAGCAGTTTATAATACAGGAATTCATTATTGCAGGTAGTTACGAAACACTTACTACTTCAATAAAGTACAGGGAGTGCAGAATTATTAGGCAAATGAGTATTTTGACCACATCATCCTCTGTATGCATGTTGTCTTACTCCAAGCTGTATCCGCCCAAAGCCTACTACCAATTAAGCATATCAGGTGATGTGCATCTCTGTAATGAGAAGGGGTGTAGCCTAATGACATCATCGCCCTATATCAGGTTTATAGGCAAACAGAATTATTAGGCAACTTAACGAAAAACAAATATATACCCATTTCAATTATTTATTTTCAACAGGGAAACCAATATAACAGCTCAACATTCACAAATATACATTTCTGACATTCAAAAACAAAACAAAAACAAATCAGCAACCAATATAGCCACCTTTCTTTGCAAGGACACTCAAAAGCTGCCATCCATGAATCCTGTCAGTGTTTTGAACTGTTCACCATCAACATTGCGTGCAGCAGCAACCACAGCCTCCCAGACACTGTTCAGAGAGGTGGACTGTTTTCCCTCCTTGTAAATCTCACATTTGATGAGGGACCACAGGTTCTCTATGGGGTTCAGATCAGGTGAACAAGGAGGCCATGTCATTAGTTTTCTTCTTTGAGACCCTTTCTTGCAGCCATGCTGTGGAGTACTTGGATGCATGTGATGGAGCATGGTCCTGCATGAAAATCATTTTTTTCTTGAAGGATGCGGACTTCTTCCTGTACCACTGCTTGAAGAAGGTGTCTTCCAGAAACTGGCAGTAGGACTGGGAGTTGAGCATGACTCTATCCTCAACCCGAAAAGGCCCCACAAGCTCATCCTTGATACCAGCCCATACCAGTACCCCACCTCCACCTTGCTGGCATCTGAGTCGGACTGGAGCTCTCTGCCCTTTACCGATCCAGCCATGGTTCCATCCATCTGGCTCATCAAGACTCGCGCTCATTTTATCAGTCCATAAAACCTTAGAAAAATCAGTCTTGAGATATTTCTTGGTCCAGTCTTGACGTTTCAGCTTGTGTGTCTTGTTCAGTGGTGGTGGTTTTTCAGCCTTTCTTACCTTGGCCATGTCTCTGAGTATTGCACACCTTGTGCTTTTGGGCACTCCAGTGATGTTGCAGCTCTGAAATATGGCAAAACTGCTGGCAAGTGGCATCTTGGCAGCTGCACGCTTGACTTTTCTCAGTTCATGGGCAGTTATTTTACGCCTTGGTTTTTCCACACATTTCTTGTGACCCTGTTGACTATTTTGAATGAAACGCTTGATTGTTGGATGATCACGCTTCAGATGCTTGGCAATTTTAAGAGTGCTGCATCCCTCTGCAAGATATCTCACTAGTCTTTACTTTTCGGAGTCAAGTCCCTCTTCTGACCCATTTTGCCAAAGGAAAGTATTTTCTTTAATAAAGTGATTATAAATCATTTGAGAACACTGAGAACATGTGTTTTAGAGTAGTTTTACTCATTTAAAGTGCCTTGGTTTTATGGCTTAGGTCTTGAAGGCTTTCGGTTTTTAAGGTTTGTATTTCAGAAGTGTCTCATTTCCTGCCAGACCCTCAATAAAGTTGGGGGGAAAAAAATATTTGAACTCCTGCTGATTTTGTACTGTATGTTAGCCCGCTAACAAAGAAGTGATCAGTCTGCAATTTCAATTGTAGGTTTATATGAAAATGTGAGGCAGAAAAATAAGGAAAAAAAAAGTCCAGAAAATTGCATTTCAAAGGAGTCATACATGAATTTGCATTTTCATGAATGAAATAAGTATTTGATCCCTTTGCAAAATGTGCTTTAGTACTTGGTGGTAAAACCTTTTTAGGCAGGTTTGTACACAACTCAATTTTGTCTCAGATTTTTCCCCCTTTGAGGATCCTTTTTCTGGATCATTTTGTTATCATTCTGTCTCTCACTTTTCAAATAAACCTGCCACTGAAATTCTAGATTGATCATTTCTTCATTAAACTTACAAACTCAACAGGGGTTCAAATAATTTTTTCCCTAACTGTAAGTTTGACAAACACTTTTGTATTTGGACTAAAGTTTAATAGGTTGTGACCCTGTACCAGGCTCCACCGCCTGCAAGGACTTTTGGTCCAAAGTTAGACTAAAGTTAGCATTTAGCAAGAGGAGACAGTTCAAGTCAAAGGTCACCTTTGTGCAGCCAGCAGTCAAGACATACATTTGGATACAGGTAAGCTATATTTTCCTGACAACTACTCAAAAGAAGCTAATTTGTCTTTAAAAAAAAAAAGTCCTCAGTCCTTTTTTTTCACCAGCCCTGGAATGTGGCGTCCGTCACTGAAGGCAGAACAGAGAAGTTAAATGCGATAAAAGAAAAATTCAATGAATTACAGCAAAGGCATGCTAATATACTGCAATGCTGTTTTTGTCTGTCAGCTGTTTTTTGACTGAACTTGTTGGTGAAGTCGAGAAAAACTCATTTCTCCTCTTCTTCTTTGCGTAATCAGGGACATATAAACACAATCACCTCCTGGTATTGACTCTGAAGAGGTTTAAAGCAGATCCAGGAGGTCACATCATCGACTAACACCCTATTGTTGTTTTATAGTCTGAAACTACCCTGAAAACACGCATAAAATCACTAGTTTCATGCTTTACAAGTCCCCATATAGGCAGCTTACCCTTAATGGGAGTCCACATCTGATTATTGAGAGAATTGTCACCGTCACATTCAGCTGAGCTTGTTAAAATATACCATTATGATTCTTGTCCTCTGCTCTCAACAATGATCTCCTTTGAGGCCACGATGGAGCCAGAGATGAGAGATTAGAGAGAAAAAGCTGAAATCAATGGTTAATGAATACCAATCAATCACTGGTAGGGAAAGTGGGCATATGTGGCAACAAAGAGTGCTCTCCTGGTCCCTGGCATCTCTTTGATTAATGCCTCGTCTCACTGCGCCTGGTGACCGGGGCTCCCATAATGCATTGCAGACTACTGTCTGGAGACTTAATTTTCCTCAGTCTCAATCCTCCAAACCCTCTCCATCGTCTCGCAGCTTTGCGTGATGATGCCTCCCAGCTGACCATGGCCGTAATGCCACCATTAATAGTGTTGCCATAGTGATTAATCACAACCTCTCACAGAGCCAGAGCTGGCTGTGCCGTCTGACACCATAGATTTTTGAGGAGCACTTTTTGTTGCCCTTGGTTTAACTGCATGCCACCTGTGCAAAGTCACAGTAAAAGTGGTAACTGTTTAAGATTCCTGATGGATTCCTCCTTAGAGAAGCCAAAAGTGAAGTTGTAGTCTGCTTACATGTCACATCTCACAGCAAAGCTAAAGGTGACACACAAGTTTAAGAAAAGAAATGAAGTATGGCACAACCGATATGATGAAACTTGATTAATCTCCCTGGAGGATTGGATGGCTGCAGCTGCAGTGTCAGTAAAATGATTCAACAGGAAGTCAAAGATAATGTAAATGCAAAGTAAATGTGAATAAATGAATAATATTACAACGATATTCATTTAATGGAGAAAGTGAGGATTTCAATATTGTCATAATAACTATGAGTTCAGTTTTATATGACAGTTTGATTTGATCTATTTGACACATTAACAGATGCAGTCACATATTTTCTGTCAAATTATAAATTAGAGTAGATGAATATGGATGCAGGGTGTAAGGCTTTGGATTTTTTGTTTTGAAATATTTTCTTTCCAGCATCTTAAAGGGATGCAGTGTAACTTTTGGCCACTAGGGGCAATAAACCTGTAACTTCCCACAGGCCTCACAACTGTTGCAAAATTAAACCATCGGTTTGTGTTTTGGAACCATGTTTGCAGACCACATTGATCAGCTGATAGTGAAGTCATGGAGCCATAAAGCAAAGCGCTCCAGGTCACATGATCCATGAGAGACAGATCCGCTACTGCAAAGTTACAATGACTGGTTTTTGAGGATGGAAGCCCCCCCAGAGCACCCACATAATTTCAACTGTTGTATATTGACCCCAGAAATCATCTGTCATTTCTTACATTAGGCCAATGTTTGGGTCCAAAGTTACACTGTAACCCTTTAAATGAACTTAATCCTTCCAGTAGTAGATTATCTAAACCCTATCCTAACTTGTTTTCCATTATGTTCTTGCTGATAAGACTTAAGAGCCGGTCACACTTGGCAGGATTGGAGTATATCCTGGGTACAAACAGCGGGGGGTAACATGCTTCATGTTAAAACTTCAGTGTGACCAATGGCCGCGATGCAGAGCCCAAACCCAACTCTGGAGGTGGTCTGCAACGGTTGCTTGGTTCAGAATGATTGCGTCATTCACCTATATGATGAAGATTTAATAACAGTGCCTACATAGAAGCCCTGCCCCTATTGGAAAATGCAAAGTAGAGGAGAAACAACATGTCTTCAAAAGCATGATAAGTAGTTCTTGTTGCAGTCGTTAGCTCAGCAGCTGCACAAGCCCACCATCAGGCAGTTGTCGGAAAACTGTGAAGGTACAAAAGCCTCATCAGCATGTTTGGGTGGACGTCAAACAACACAAATGAATATTAGCGCCGCCCACTGGACTGGAGTGAAGCTGATGCAGTCATGTGATTGCATTTACATAAGCAAATGCAATCACATGACGTGGAGGCATGTTTCCAATTTTGCAAGTGTAACCAGAGGCTGTTTGTATGAGACTGTTGACACCAAATCAGCTTACCACATCACATCGTGATGAAAATCTTCCGTTCCACCACATCCCAAAGCTGCTCTGTTGGACTGAGATCTGGTGACTGTGGAGAAAATTGGAGTCCAGTGAACTCATGGTCATGTACTAGACAGTACAACCGTTGTCATACATTATAAATCTTTATCTATGGAGAAAATATTTATATTTGTGTGTTTTTTTTTTTTTTTACTAGCTAGCAGCCATCTTGCTGGTGATTTACAAATTTGTCATATCCCCTCGTTGTGTGTATTGAAAAACCATTTGTTTGATGGGGTATATACCTTACCCCTACCCCTCTGTCCTAACAGGATTAAGACACCCCTACCCCTACATGTGAATGTGAAAAACGGAGGGGGAGGGCAAATGACATTAGGCTTAAATGCACTGAGTTGCTGCCATGTGCTTGGCCAGTTCACTTTTGAGAAGCTAAAAATGTTCACCTAATAAATCTGTGAATATGTTTCATTTACTTAAAAAATAATAAAATAAAAACAATGGATAAGTGGGGGCCAGTTAAATCCACTACATATATGACTGAACTTATGATCATTGTGGAAAAAAGTGGGCTGCAATGCGCTGCATAAATAATAAATGCCTTTGTTAGATACTGTATGGATTTTCAAATGCTGATTTCCAGGAAACATGATGGTATGTAATCTGAAAATCATACATGGAAGCAGAAACGTTCCAGTTTTGTCTGATTAGGGCCAGAAAATTTTACAAATACTTAAACTAAACAACCACTTACCAAAGATTCAGGGGCGCCTGCAGAGACTTTTTTTAGGGGTGGCCAGAGAAAATAGCAGGGTGACCAAGGGTTATTAAAGGACAACTTCTGTTTCTTTCAACCTGGACCTTATTTTTAGGAATTTATACGTGCATTTACTTACCAGTAATATTTCTGCATCACTCTGACTCCTTTGGACGCTACTGAATTCAGATTAGTTGTAAATCTGCATATATCCAAATAATGGACGTGAAGGGGGCAGAATGAATGGTCGTCTCTTTAAGGCAGTATCTGCAGCAAAACTCTAATTTCACCAGTACTTTAAGTAGAATGAATGAGTACTATTGTCCTATGAGTTCAGAATTGGCTTGCTGTAGTTATTGGGGGTGTTCTTCTCATATCTACGAGCTGCACGCCCAGAAATTAATAAAAAGAGCAGCAGGTAAATCACGAGCTCAACTTCCTCTATTGTTGTTCAGTGTGTGTGTGTGTGTGTGTGTGTGTCGCAAACAAATGACTTCACAAAACTTCACTATGATGACCTCACTCACACTGAATAGCAGACGGCCTCAGTTGTCCTCAATGGGCTCTATGCACATCCCACTACTTCCCTGAACTTAAGGTAGCTCCTTTGTTTCCCTGTCTTTCATTAACGGACAAACTGATTAATCCAGGTGTGTCTCGCCAATTACTGAGGTCAGGCACACCTGGATTAGTCAGTTTGTCCAGAAAAAAGACAGGAGGAAAAAGGAGCTTAAGTTCAGAAAGTAGTGGAGCTGTGCATAGAGCCCATTAAATGTGACCAAACTAAACTGGGGTACTGTGGTGTCGGCCCAATGAGGGCCGGGCTAAGTAGGTGCTAATGTGAAAGGGGCATAGAAACTGGTTGGGGCGGTTCTGGGTGGCTCCTTCCTGATGAATTTATGTAAGAAAGGCCGAGTTAATTAGGCATGACAGACCCAAGTGGAACTACGGCAAAAGAGCAATAGCAGAAAATGGTAGGTCTAGTGTCGTATTTTTTATTTATTTTATTTCGCGCCATGTTAAGAGCACATAAAAGTTGATATGAATGAAAAAATATTATTTCTGCTGGGGTGGCCTGCTTTTTGTTCAGGGTGGCCATGGCCACCCTGGCCACCCCTTGGGGGTGCCACTCCAAAGATTCTTTTTCAGTTGACCGTGTCACAGGCTGTCTTGTTATTTTACAAGCATTTACATGATATGAAGTGCCTAAGCATTATGCAGCAAACTCATTCCATGTTAAATAATCTGCCCAGAGATGTAGATCACCTTTTCATCTGGAAGAAGCAGCAGCATCAACCAGCAGGATTGTAGGAGACTGGTTGCATACTGAGAGCAGCGGACAACTTGGATAATTTCAAAATGTCGTGGTCTGACTTCTTGATTAAAACGTGATATTTTTAGGCTGCAATAAAAACAGTTATAGCTGTTTCTCGTCTGCTATTTTTGACAACATGGCTGCTCTCCATGTGTTTGTTGATGCAGCAACCCTTGATAACTTCCCCAACAGCGACCAAATTCCTCCTCAAATCTAGCAGGGCCCCATAGTTTAACCTAATAATGGCAGCACTTACTGTCAGGACAAACTCCCAGACAGATTCAGGGGCTCAGGGAAAATTTCAAAGCATCTTTTCTGAAAAATTGTGTTTTAGCCCTGAGCACTTAAAACGGACAAATATAAAATTATTGAAATTGTGAGCATACATCTTTGGGATTGCTCTTTATTGCTTTCTCTCTGCTCTTCTGAGGCCACAACAAGCACGCACAAGCAAAGTCTGAATTAGTGTGTAATGGCTGACATCAATATGACGGTAATGTCATTTCATGATGCATCTTGATGGTTACTGGCCTGGCAAAGAGTGGTCCCCAGCTCACTGTAATGACTGGGATGTCAGGAAAACAAATGTTTATACTGAGTGCTATTAAATATTGCTGTTATTTCTGTGACAGGAGGGAGCAGTCAGCTGATATCTAGTGGGCTGTTCAAATAGAAGCAAAGGTTCACTGTGTTTTCTCATTGGCACTGAGAATATCTTATATAATTAAAAACAAAACAAAGGAAAACATATGGGCTGATGTGAATGAGCATAATTGTGCCGACATTGCTTGACATGCCTCTGTGCGCTCTGCCTAACTAGAGTTGGCTGAACAGTAAATAGAGGCTCTCCCAGTATGGGCTCCCTCCAGCTTTACCTGCTTACATGGTACAGTAAACAAAAACAATCAGACACAATTAAAACATCATGAGCAAAAACAAAAACATAGGGTTGGATCTATCAAAGGTTTGCGTGTATAAAAACGTGAGCTATCTCATTGCACACGCAAAAAAATGTACAAACTGATCTACGAACAGCGTGCTAAAAGGGTTCGGTCTTTAAAACGTGATAAATAGCGCCTCTTATCCAAATAGTT
This sequence comes from Atherinomorus stipes, assembly GCA_023101725.1. NCBI lineage: Eukaryota > Metazoa > Chordata > Actinopteri > Atheriniformes > Atherinidae > Atherinomorus > Atherinomorus stipes. The sequence goes on along the minus strand of JALJCO010002854.1, from coordinate 1,926,736 downwards.
TACACGCAATTTTTCATGTGATGGGAAGAGAAAATGTAAATATATTAATTTAGCACTTGCAAAGTGATTTATCCACCGTGAGACGCATTGCCTTGCTGTCTTTTTGCGTGTATTTTAGTACGTCTGAAAAGCAGGTGCAAACTGGCAGCTCCAATGGCTTCAGCCTCTGAGGGACAATCCTGCACACGCACAGATATGATTAAAAATACATTTTCATGAGCAGTGAGGGCAACGTATTTAGTTCTCTTTGTTGAATGCAATAAAAATCAGCACAGCAAAAAAATATTCTGGATGAATGAAACAGAAAGTTTGCAGCCGCTGTGGAGCTTAATGAGAACTTAAAGGAATAGTTCACTCTCAGAATGATTTAACTTTATTTTCCACTTACCCTGATGGTGAGCAAGACTCTGGACCACTTTTTTAATATGTCAAATGCAGATGGAGATCAGGCTGACTTCTCGTTTCCCCCCAATGGAGTTCGCCAGGGTCCCAGCCAAAAGGTCCATAAAAGTCCACAAAAAATTGTCAATATTCCTCCATACTGCTCGTCCCATGTAATCCAAGTGTCCTGAGTGGGTAGCATCCAGAATTTACTTGAAACTACGCCATTTAGTATATTTTTAGAGTCTAAACAAGACTACATCGCATGCCCAGATCATCGCTGTAAAAGCTGCCTGCAGGCTTATTGGGCTCCGTCAGTCCCTCTGAAATAAAACTGTATGATGTAATATAAAGTTAAACAATCATCTGACTTTCCTCCTCTGATCAGGTCTGATTGACAGCTGCAGACCGACCGAGCTGCAGGTCGGTCGGTCTGCATAAATACAAATATAGTAAATGACGTAGTTTCCATGACATCAACTTTCACTTTTCTGGGGTTTTGGGTGTATAATATGATCTGTTGTGCACTGATGAGGCCATGTGAATGTCCAGAGTGAGAATCAAAGTTCCTGTTTATGGTCTGTCAGCTTTGTCTCTCTGCTCAGAAACAGTTGAATCAGACAGCAGGCTATCATTCTACGTAGTTCTATCATTCTACGTAATTTAATTGCTCCAATAAGAGCACACTATCAAGTAAACAGCACCCCCCCCTCTCTCTCTCTCTCCTAACGGTTTATGCACCGTCCACTCCCCCCTCCCCCTCCCTGTCTGATTCAGCTGCGTGTATGGAGCTAGTAGTAACTTCTGTGCAGTCAGGTCTGGATTTTCAAACAAATGGATTTAAAAGAAAGCTTCTGCAGCAACACTGAGGGAGGGGGCCACAAACTTGTCATTACCTGTAAGTTTATTTATTTTCTAAATGCTGTCTTGTCTGATAAACGTAGCTCACTGTCTGAAGTGCCCATGTTGCTAGCAGTTAGCCTTTAGCAAACTCCGACCGCAGCTTGACCTAGATTCTCCAAATAAGGTCATAGCCAAATAAGGTGTAGCCAATCAAAATGAAGTCAGCGTGGTCTCCAGGTAAAGCTCCATATCATCACCGGACCCAACTGTATGACTGAGGAAGTGAGGTCTGGCGTTTCAAAACAATACTCCGCTGTAAAAAATGCAGTTTTTTTCTTTGGAGTATTTACATATAAAGTAATGCCAACAACATAAACTAGTTTTTAACTGCTATGTCATCACTCCTTTAATATAAAACTATGTAGTGGTGCATTTTTTCTTTTTTTTTCAAGCCCTCGTGCCGCCCCGGGCAGCTGCCCAGTTCGTCCGGGCCTAAAACCGCTGCTGCTCCTCCACTAATATCTCTCTCTGTGGGTCGTATTTCCTTTTTGTGCTGTTCTCTCTTCGCCTCGCTGCAAACCTCCAAACACGCAAAACCCTCATTAATATCGGGGCGTTTCCAACACGTTTGCACCCACTGTATGTGGTCTAGGGAAACCTGGACGTAGACCACCAATCTTTTGACTAGCAGACAAACTGGAGTGCAGTGAGCACCACTGAACAAAGTTTTGCAATTATTTCTACAACTAAAGTGCGTGTTTTACCTCATATTACTAATTTTAATGAAAGCATCTCTTATAATAAACTATGTCTTAATGCATCACATATATTCATATTAACTAAATGTCAACCATTATAATCATTATAGTTAGAAAAAATGTACACACTCTGTCTCACTGTAAATAAAAAACATAATAAGATGTGGATAATGTTTTAAAAGTACATCTTCATAAGCATGGTCATCAGTCCGACACACAGTACCTGCATTCCTATTTTACATTTTATTCAGCTCATCGTGCTGCATTGCTTTCACTGATGATGCTGTTTTTCAGCCGTAATTAGACTCAGAAGGTCACTGCTGCCATTCATTATGTGGGTTGCTGTTAAAGCTCCTGAAACTTGTCTCACAACTTGTTATGATAACGGACATCATCTCTCTGAGAGCACTGGAGGATTTTGGGTAATGAGGGAAACTGGTCGACAGTGTCCTCCAGCTCAGCTCATCCTCCAGTGGTGCTGCTGGAGATGAATGGCTGTCTGTGTTTGGAGTAATTTAGCAGTGAATCAAAAGCAACGTCTCAGTCTGCCGTTCTCTGAACTGTACGTGAAATCACATCATGGCTGATGCAGATTTGGAAAAACTTTCTCACTTTTTCTCACTTCCGAATTAGAATGACAATTAAAGGGACTTGAGGCAAGATTAAGAAACGAAACTCGCGACTGCCGCGATTGGCGCTTCAGGTAACTGCAGCCACGAGCAAAGCCGTCACGGGAGCGTGCACAAACTGAAGCTATGATGCTGTTTACTCACCTTTCTCTCCGTAGTTATACTTTGTAGTGGTCTTTCAGTTGATCTGGATCGTTTGCTGACGGCAGAATAATCCATAACAATCGCTTGCAGTGTTTGAATTTACCGCGACCGGCTTCGTCCTATATCAAAACAGCGGATGTAGCGTCATGTGACGTCACGTCCGCATGACAGAGCTGGAAAACTATAATGTTGTTTACTAAGCTTTTTCTTCGTAGTTACAATTTTTAATGGTCTTTCAGTTGATCTAGATCGTATTCTCACGGCAGAATAATCCATAACTATCGCTTACGGTGTTTTTATTTAACGTGACCGTCTTTTCCTGTATCAAAACTACGGATGTAGCGTCATTTGACGTCACGTCCGCAGGGCAGCGCGGGAAATTCGGACACCGAATTGCAGCGCATTTTGCAGCACACAGCCTGTTCAAGGCAACGGAGAGAAACATGGGTGGAAACGTTATTTTTGGTATTTAGCGCTTCATCACCCATTAGTATGAAAAAAAGGGACATTCATGTTTGGTTTTTTTCAAATTCCTGCCTCAAGTCCCTTTAATGAATGAATAAGGCAGGAACTGGAGTGGAAGCATCAGCATCAGTAGCCAAAAATATTTTTTAAAAAAAAATTCTTTTAATTTAAAGATCTTGAATTTGTGGACACAAATAATGGACAAAAACAATGGATTGATGATTATTTTATGATAAATAATATACAAGATGGTGACTAATGAATCAGTCCTTAAAGGTAGAGTCCAGGGTTTCCCCCTGAAAATAAACGCTAGACTCCGGCTTAATCTGCACCTTTGGGCCTCTGCTTTTGTGTGGCGGTGAGTTTTGTTTGGAACTCCCCCCCTCCCCCGGACTGTATTTTGTCTTTTCCCTTTGGTTTGGTGTGTTCGGGATGTTTCTGGAGATTTATGTGTTGTTTCCAGCCAATGACAGAGCTATAGCGCTCTGTTGGGATAAACTTGTCCATTGGAGCGAACTCTTTTTACTTTTTTTACTTTAGAATCTACAGTACATTACAGTAGATGCTTTTGTTTATTTCTTGTCTCTAGTATGCTGTCGGACACTTGTTGAGACTATCTGAGCCCTTCAGTGTGGAAAAAAAAAAGCCTTTAGGGAAAATTTTGACACGTAAATCTCATAATTTTTTAAAAACTTTTTATAAAAACATGAATTTAAAAGAAAAAAATGTGTGTAAGCTTTAAACAGTTTTATTGAATCACACTTGGGAAATATGTATTTCAGGACAAACTCAACAGTTTGTGTTTTGTTATTCCACATTCAGCCTTTCTTTGTCCATGTTATTGTTTCTGTTGTGTCCAGATGTTGTTGTGTTTATAGCTTTTAATCATCTCTGCCATCTGCCCGCAGATCACACCACTGTTTCTGTGACAAAGCTCCCTCTCGCTGCTGTTTAACCTGATAGTATAAACGAGACAATACACCACCAATGCCGTGGCTGGGGACTCCTGTCAGGAACCAAACCTCAGTTTGGGCTGAATAGGGCTAATTTATGTGTCATGATTAACTGAAGTAATGTGATGCAGTGCAAGCTACAGAGTAAAGCTCGCTACAGTATAACCTAGATGGGTAAATGTCAGATGTAATGAAGACGTAATGGGGCACTTTGTCCAGTGTTTGTGAACGGCCCGTTGATGTTAACCATAGAAATACATTAGTAACTAGCAAACACAAGATGATACTTAACGTTGCAGTTAGGCAGTAACCCTGCTATTTGTAATATAACACTGTCAATAAGAAGGATAGTCCAGTTGTACAGCTGCCTACGGATACCTGTTTAGTTCAAAAAGGCGGAGTATCTGGGATTTAGACCGATCTACAGTTGGTGCGTGTTCACACATCACTCGCGCCGCATTTCAGGTCATCGCAAGCTGCTCCAAAACCACCCTGTACAGTCGGTGTGAGAGTGGGCGAATTAGCTCGACTACGAGCGCGAGTGATGTGTTCACACAGACCCAGTCGCGCCGTGTTAGGTCGACCTAAATGGGTCCTGTGTGAAAACGACCGTAGTGCCGCCTTTGAAACGGTTAAGAATCACATTTTATGAAACAGACTTGGAAACTTGGTCGGCCTCTGGTGCTGTTTTTAAATGCTTCAGCTCTTATCTCACAGATCAATGTTTCTTCGTGAGTATGTATGTGTTCCCCAAGAAAGCATGAAATTAAGTGTGATGTTCCCCAAGGGACAATTTTAGGCCCAGTTTTTTCAGTCTATGTATGCTTCCACTTGGGGCGTCATCAGGAGACATGGCATCAGCTTCCACAGCTACGCTGATGATACACATCTCTACATCACAAGGCTGATCGATGCCCTTTTAAACTGTATTTTAGATATGAAGTCAGGGATGGCAAAGAATTTCCTACAGCTCAACCAGGACAAAACAGAGATCTTAGATATTGGTCCTAAAGCCAAGAGAGAGAAACCTTTACCAAAATTACAAGACTTGAAAACTATCACAGAGTGTAAAGAACCTGGGCGTTATTTTGATTCTGAGATTACTTTTATTCCTCACATCAAATATTAAAATAGGTTTTTATCATCTTAAGAATATAGCTGTCCGCCGTTTCTCTCTTGGGGCAACACAGACAAATTAGAGCACCTTTCTCATGTGTGGTGGGCCAAAATTCCTGTCAACAGGTGCAGAAGTCAGATTGAACGTTACAGAAAACACTTGATTGCAGTGATTGTCTCAAAATTTTGCTCGACAATTTTGGTTCAGAAGCCCATCATGCTTGTTTTCTTTTTTTAAATGTTTGTTTTTAATATTTCTATTGAACTATACAATTCAAAATCAGTGTCATGATTTTTTAAAAATATTTTATTCATTATTACTTTTGTCAACTTCAGTTTGTTTAATTGGCAGCTGATTTCCCCCTGTCTTTAATGGGAGGGGATGTAAACTGTAAGCACGAATGTAGAATTGCCTGAGTAAGAGGATAAAACTGCTGGTGTGGGGCTTTATGTTAAGCTACACTAAGCTAATTAGCTGCTGGATGTTGCCACGTTTAAAGTTTTCACAGAGAGCAGTGGGGAGGTTTGGGCGTGAATACACATGCCTATAACCCTCCCCATTTCATTAATTCATTCAAAAAACACAACAAACAAATAATCAAAAGCACAGACTCAGTAAAAGTCTGCTAAAATGATTGCTCAGATGGTCACATCAGTTCACATATTTGTTTCGTGATCCAAGCTCTAAATAGTTGCTTATAGGAGGTTTTAGCTTAAAAAAAAAACCTGGTTGGAAAATGATTGTTATTCTTTTTTTATTATTGAAAAAAAAGACAATTTTAACAACAGCATTGGTTATCCTAAGCCCAGTTATCCCCCTTAGCCCTTTCCCTCAGTTTTGCACATTCAAATCTTGGGGTAGGGGTATCTCAATCCTGTGAGGTCAGAGGGGTAGGGGTAAGTGGTAGAGGTATACTCTTCAAATGAAGGGTTTTCTGATGCACTCATAAAAAGAATAAATCACTGGCAAGGTGGCTGCTGCTGAGTCAAAAAAATCAACAAATGTAAATTTTTTCTCCATAGATAAATATTATAACTATTGAAATGTGTAGTTTAACATTGTCTTAACGTTTAACGGACATTTTCTTTGTAAAATGCACGTGAAAAAAAATCACTAATACTATGTTGAAGCTTCAGTAACATAAACACCAAAGTGAAAACCAGCAGCGCTGTCGGCAGCCCTGATAATCTACAGTGATCGATGATCAATGAAAAGTTCAGCAACATCGCTGCTAGTCTTCTGTTACATGGTAATCTAAATGGAAGGAGGGGTTTACCTGACCCAAAAACGAAAAAATATGATGTAGAAATAAGCATAACTTTGGAAGTAAAAAACATACAGAAAAAAAACCAATACATTTTTCCACACAATTCTGACCGCAACAATTCAGTGTAACGGTTATTTCTTACATTTGACAACATTTAGACCCATTTTTGGGACAAACAGCAAAAAAAAAAAAAATGTATGTACGACCACGTATCTTTTCATTTATTTATCCACACAATTTTTGTTCACCACCAGCATTTTCTTAGGTGTCTATATTAAGATTATATTGGGTACCAAGCTTAAATTATTGCCAAAAGCCTTGATTTTGAACCTTTTATTGTACCTAACAAAAAACAAACAAACGTAAATGATATAGAAATAGTCATAACTTTGGAAGTAAACGTGATACAAAGACAAACTAATACATTTCCCCACAAAATTCTGACCCCAAGAATTCAATGGAATGGTTATTTTTGACATTTGATAAAATTTAGACTCTGTTTCTGGACAAAAACAGCAGAAAATGGTCAAAAATGTGTGTATGACCACCTACCCCTCTCTCTCTCTCTCTCTCTCTTTTTTTTTTTTTCAAGTCGACAGGGTATTTTTTTTCCCCTTGAAATCCTTAAAGTGCCAATTTCAAGATTACATTGGTTACCAAGCTGAAATAATGACCTTTAGGGTTCATTTTTTACCATTTACAGCACTGAACACAAAGGGGTGTCCCAGTTTGTAGGGGGTGACTTTCAGCTCGATCCTTTGTGGCTTCGTTTTAAGCTGCAAGGGCCAAGGGCTAAAAAAGAGGAATGGGATTGGGCCCCGATGTAATCATATGTTTACAACTCTAAACACATTTTGGGGAGCACAACCCTTTCAACCTCCTCGATGAAAATGAACCTACAGTATGCAGAAATATTTCGGTATCAAACAGCATTTCATCCTCATCCTGTTAAATATTTAATTCAACAAGCAACATTTCTGCAAAAAATATGTGGCAGCACCTACTTAGTACACAATGTGCAGTCTTAATTATCTAAAAATGCTTTGAAAAATTTTGTGGTTATTTGTATAAAGCTGAAAAACAATGAAAATTAGAATCACAAAAATCTAAATCTGAAACATTTTGCACAGAAACAGCAACGCAATTTACTCAGAAGTTGTGATGCAAGAGCAGTTGGAGTTGATTAACCTTCTGTCGGAGCAGCTTTTTCCTCCGTTTCCTCTCACAAGCTTCTGTTCTTTACTTTCCTCATTACGAAACTCTCTGCTGGCAGCACTTTCCACAACATTCGTCAGGCACCAGGCGGAATCTAGGTTAAGTCAGATCACAAAGATGAAAACCCACATTTTTGTAAAACCACACTCCCCTTATTAATGTACCTCCACATTTACATGTAGGAATCATTGCTCATTCATCATAGTGAAACATAAATATTCCCAACAGTTTCACATCTCTCCTAAGTAATCAATCCTCATTTGCTTTCTGCAACTTACTAACAAAACTAGCCGTTAACTAGGAGAAAGTGTTTGCACTGACAGTTTTAGACGCTTATTCTTGTGTTGGGAAGCTAAAAGGACTGTGTTCTAACCTTACAAACCTTTAACATCCCTGATGCAAAGGTTCAGTGTCTGCATAGCTGCAAGAGTGGCATCAAAAGGGGAGGAAATGATTAGGACGACAGAGGAATGCATCATTAGGCTTTTAATACGCTGCCCTTGCTGCTAATTGCATAAAGCAAAAAAACCTCCGAGGAGGAAGACTTGTTGCGTCACATCGTCCTTGGTGGACGTTTTTCTCTTTGTGGATGATATGGATAATGAGCCACCTGTCTTGCTGGAGTCCTGCAATATTTCACTCAGTATTTCATCTGTCAGAGCGCTGGGAATAAAATACTCTGTAGTCTAAAAGAATAGAAAAAGAGTTAAAAAAAAAAAAAGAGGCTTGGTTTGGTTGCTTAAAGCACAAATTGCACATCCATTTGCCTTTTGCTTGCAGATGTGACCCATGTTTCTTCATAAGTACGGGGTATTCATACAGAGGTGACATTAAAAAACGGAGGAAAAAGAAGAGAAGTTTTCCTGTTGTTGACTCATTTTTCATGACTATCATCTTAGAATTAAATCTGTGTCTGTAACGTTCTTTTAAAGCTGCTGCTGAAGCTTGAAGACGTTTTAGTGAACGCATTGTGTGTTGCCAAGCAAAGACTGAGGCTCAGTTTTAATTTCCAGACCAAACAGCTCCAGTTGTTCAGCTCACATGTGGCTCTGCCATTCACTGAGGGTAGTAGAGGGAAAGCAGTGCCCTCTGTGATCCAAAATGCAAATGTGAACTTTGCAAGGAGACTAACTTCGACGCCCAGGTCTCCTCGGTCAGAAGAGAGGGAACAAAAGGGCTGAATGGTGTTCCTGCACGTCTGAGGAGGACGTTATTTGTGGGTTCAGTGGCTGGTTCACAAGAATGCTGTGAAAACTCTTCCTGATGATAAAGGCACTCATCCCAACTTCTATAGCTGGACTTCCATGTGCCACCAAAGCCAATCTGAAGTGTTTTCAGAAGGTGGAGAAAAGAATTAAGAATTTGAAGGTGATAAATATTGTCGTGTTGCCTGAGGGTTCGCAGTATAGGCTACTTTACTAGTGGTAGTAATTCAGTAAAGGAAGAAGTTTGGAAACAAACCTTTGGAAGGGCAAAGGTTTCCCTCAGGCAGTCTTGTGTCTAAGTTGTCTTATGGTCTTATTTTCTCTTACTTTAGATTTGTTTTATTGTGTTATATTTCTAGATCTGTTTTATGTCCTTTAATGTTTTATATATTCTTAGTGTTCAGCACTTTGGTTCTCGCTGTAAAAAGTGCTGTATAAATAAAGTTGGCTTGGCTTAGCTAAATTTAAGAAAGCCTTATTTGATAACTGAAATTATAACAAGTATCTTAATATAGTTATAAAAGAAAGAAAACCTTTTTCCTTTTCCCATCCCTCCCAAACTAAATTCAGAGAGAGCTAGGAGTTAAGAGCGATGCAAATTCAACACAGCCAAGCTTTTTATTGTGTGTCTGTGTGTGTGTGCATGCTGTAAGCTGGCTCAGCAAAGTGTACTCAGAGGTAGTCACAAAAATCGTACCCGTATGTTAACACAGACTTTCTGTGCACGCTCCCATGATTGATGCATCATTTGATGCTTCTTCTGCACAATATACTCTGATGTATTAAGAATATATAACATGGGGGGGAAAGCACCGTTTTGGTGCTGCAAACAAGTCAAAATATGAATCTTGGCAGAACTTGTAAAATCAAAGCTAATTTATCAGCTGTAACATTTCCTGCACACCGACGGCCGACGGTGGCGGCCTGGAGTGAAGTATACCAATGACTAAAACGGCAGTTAGCTACGGAGGCGGCGCCGCACACGAAACCGGTGTGGGCCTTTACTGACCAGCTACTCTGTCAGCAACTAAATGTGTTGATTAGACGAACATATGATAACAAAAAATGGTAAATTTATTGGTCCCACATGTGCGAGTAGATGAAAAATTTACTCACATTGTCTCACATTTTAGTCGCAAAATGCGACCATTTGCTCGCAGTCTGGAGCCCTGAAAATGATGTCGTTTGACAATGCTGATGTGACTGAGGACATCTTGTGGCTTGTTCGTGACCCCTCGGCCGAGCAGAACTTTCTTGTTGTGGGGTTCCGAGAAGGACCGTGTGATTGGTTGGACATTTGAGGTGGGCGGGAGTTAACGTGGGGATGCATGAAGCTTCTCCATTACTTCCTCATTTAGGGTTAGAATTCACATAATAATGCTGGACCTGATGAGGGGTGGGGGCAAAAGTAAGGAGAGAGTAAAAAGAGTAGAAAAAAAGGAAACACCTGATAGAAAGCAACAGCAGCCTGTGAGAATGCCGAATTTGGTCCTGCTGTGATAATGATCATGATTAATCAGTCTGATTTTTAGGGTGATTTCACAGCAAGAATTCAACAAATATTAAAGCTAGGGTTGTCAAAAGATTAATCCTGAATTATTCGCATTGTCAAACAAGAGATTTTCTTTTATTCTTTAGTTCTGCAATTTGCAGAAAATACATTAGCTTTTGTTTTACAACTTAAAGCTAAAACCAAGCCAGAAATCTGGAAGTGGTCCAGGACTCAGACGTGGATTTCAGCTTCACATTAAGACAGTGGTGAAGTCAGCCTGTGAGGATCAGCAGCATTCTGGACTAAGCTGTCGCCGTCTGAAGGACTTTAGGGAGACATGTAAGGACAGGGTGTCAGTAGTCTGGTCTACTAAAGATAAATGCAGAATTTGTGCTGAGACAACTTTCATCCTCAATATTATCTAGAAGTGATAAAAGCAATGTGATTAATCAGGATTAATCTTTTGACGGCCCTAAAAACATTTCTTCCTTTTTGTGATTCATCAGTTAATTAACCCTAGTTTAGTTTCTCAACACGGTGCAACTGCAGGATTTTTTTTTTCCTTCCTTTTCCACAACTTCCACACACAGTTCATAAGTTGATTTTTCACAATTGGTTGTTCACAGCCAGCGTGTTACATTGTAAGGAAAAGAAAATAGGACACCCAAGACGTCGCAACTTATCAAGCTGGGGTCCGTCACACCACCACCAGGGTAAACTTAGGTTGTTTTTTTTTTTTTTTTAGATAAACCCAAAATTGCGCTACAATAATAGCGCTACAATAATAATGACAACATCAGGACTAACATGCTAGCGAGTCCTGAATACCCGGATTAAACTGTCCGATGTTGTAGTGAACCTCTACCATACATATAAATAATTATAAATAATTACAAAATTACATATACATACTGTATATCTACACACATAATTACACATCCATATAAACAATATGCAATACCATTACCCAATAATTCAATACATGAATACTGACCTCAGATCAGTTCATAACCACTCAGTTCTGAAAAATAATGATAATGATAATACTAAAGCAAGAAAGAAAGAAAAAAGATGTATAAACAGAATTTTTTTTTCCTCACATGAGGAACTTGATTCAGTGTTGAGCTTTGATGCATGTGTAACTGAAAAGGATCCAAGCTGAAGCATTAAGGGTCATGGTTTTGAATTTCTACCCTTTGCAAGAACTGTCTTGTCTTTTAAACTTTCTTGTTCACATACTTGTTGCACCCTTTTCACACTCTTTAATAAATCAATAGGCCTATCCCGTTAAACACACTGCACCTAGCACTTAGCCCTAGTCCTCTCTATACTGTCATGCCATCCCAAGCCCCTGGGAAACACATAGAGGGTGGGGTGACTGGATCGATGGGCACTACAAATTGCTCATTTTTAAGGAAGATTGTTCAAAGTGTGGATGAGAATTTCAAACATTTTCTCACATAATAAATGCACAATTCATGAAAGCTGACCACTATTTCTTGAGAAAGCCCTGCTGGAGATGACCGACATGGAAGGGAGAGGATTGTTTAGCAACAGGAAGACTGACAAAACCAACTGCATGATGACATAAGACTGTTGCTTCTGGAGGTGTACATACCTTGTGATGTGGCTGCTGCTAGCTTAGGGAACTTTTAATGACGTACTCTATTTTTCTTGGTATCATGTCACTTCAGACATGTCACATGCCTTTCAAAAAGAACCCACGTTTCCAGTCGGGACAAACAAGCTTCTTGGCAAGTAAATGCCAAACCGGCCGACCCCCCCCCCCTTCTTCCTCCCACCCCCCGGGTGGCCGGGTCGCCCCCCCATAAAGGATCCCTCCTCCTCACCCCTCACCAGCCACCCACACATTTTCCTCATTATTGATTTTTTTTTTTTTAATAATGGCTTTTTTTTAGTGGGTAACAACTGTATAGGAGTGGGATTATCCTCAGTGAACTATTCCCGAAAACACAAAAAAAAAAAAAACTCCCTTTTTTCCCAAAACTTCCCTTTCTGAAAACAAATAAAACCAAATAACAAAGACTTCCCCCCTATCTAAAATAAACAAGAGAAAAAAGAAAAAAATATACACCACTTCCCCCCCCCACAACCCCCTCTATAAAAAAAACATGATTCACATAACACCACAATTTGGCTCGGGTTGGGGGGAGCTGGAAAAGGGGACGACAACGCCCCCCCCCGCCCCCTTTTTTTATTCTTCCCCCCCCAATCCACCCACCCTTCCGCCCCCCCCCCCCCCCCCACCCCCCACCCACCAACAACCCCCCCCCCATAATTTTTATAATAATAACCCCCCCGACTCCAGTCGTAACACTTGCCCTCATTGGGAATGTTTGGAACAAATGTGTGGAGCAACCGTCATTATCACCACATATGATCAAATACTGTGATTCATACATGGAAACATGCACAGACAAAATCATTGATTTGCAATTGTCAATTTGCCATCAATTTTCAATTTGTACATCTTATTCTGAGTTAGCTTAATTAAAAGAAAGAACTTCTCGTCTTTTTCCCCAACATATATCTACTTGGTCAGTTTTGCCCCCTAACATCACTTCTTTTTTTTAAATTTTTTTTTTTTTTTTTTTTTATATTTTTTTTATTGTTTTTTTTTAAATTCCCACGGAAATAAAGACTCCTTAACCTAACTAATACAGCGGGGAAAAAAATATGGAACAAGTCAATATTTTTCTCTGAAAATATGATTCTAAAAGAGCCATTGACATGAACTTTTCACAAGATGACGGCACAACCCAAGTAATGCACACATACAAAGAAATCCTAACATTTATGTCCATAAATGAAGTTATGTGTAACATAGTGAAATGACACAGGGAATAAGTATTGAATACATGAATCAATGAAGGGGCAAAAAGATCTGGAAATCCCCCCAAAAAGCAGCTGGAGTCTGTCAGTATTTAGAAAGTGATCCTGTCTCCTATCTGTGCAAAGTAATATCAGCTGGTTTAGTCCTGATTGGTGCCTTTGAAAGGTTTCTAATCACCAAGGTGTCAGACAAGAAGCATTCCATGAAGGGTAAAAGCAAAGAGTTGTTTAAAGACCTACACAGCCTTATTATTGCAAACACACTGAAGGCATTGGTTTCAGCTGCATTTCTAAACTTCTGAAAGTTCCAGTGAGCACCATTGGGACCATCATCCAGAAGTGGAAAGAACATGGCATCGTCATGTGCTCCTCACAAGATTTCAGACCGAGGAGTCAGAACAATAATCAGAAAGGTTCTCCAACAGCCCAGAACCACTCGTGGAGAGCTTCAGAAAGACCTGGAACCAGCAGCTACAGTTGTTTCAGAGAAAACAAGAAGGAATGCACTCAACCACCATGGCCTTCATGCACACACACCATGCAAGACTCCATTTCTGAAGAAAAAGCAGGTTGATGCTTGTCTGAGTTTGCAACACAACATCTGGAAAAACCCATGACATCATGGGAAACATAGTCTGGTCAAATGAGACCAGAACTGAACTCTTCAAATGTCATTAGACACAACATGTCTGGAGGAGAAATGGCACCAAAAACACCATAGCAACAGGGAAGTTTGGAGGTGGGAACATCATGGTGGGGGCTGTTTTTCAGCATGTGGTACTGGTAGACTTCATATCATTGAAGGAAGAATGAATGGAGAAAAGTAGAGAGACATTCTGGAGCAGAATCTGCTGAAGATGAAAAGAGGCTGGATCTTTCAGCAAGACGACCGTCCCACCACACAGCCAAGCAGATCTAAGGTAGATTTTACGCATGCGCGGACATTGTGGAGTTCCATCACAGCACTATGTAATGACCTGGAGTGCATATCCAATCGAATTCCACACACTCTTGCGTCTTCATATGCACACAGGCTTCTTCATGACGATGCTCGTGTAAAAGCGGAAAAAAAGATGAAGACGAGACGCCACTGTTGCGTCTTCTCTTCTGATCGTTGCCGTGTGAACGTAGCCTCAGATAATAATCTTAACCATTCTCATGCCCAAAGGAAATAAAAATGTGTGAATTTGAGCTGTTTTTTCAGTCAAAAGCGAGTGGTGTAAACTATAAATTAACATTTAAAACAATTTTTTGGCCTGGCTTTGCCGTGCTTTTTGCATTACTACTGTACTGCACTGCTAATGTCAGAATTCTGGTGTACTGGCTTTGAGAAAGGGGATGGGCTCATTCCCCCTCCTTGGCTAACCACTGAACAAACCTAAAACACAACACTTCCCTTCCTGTACTCCCCTTCTCACCCCCAAGGCCCCCTGCAGACTATAGAAGGATCATTTCACTCTTTTAACACCCAGAAGATCTGGAATCAAATGAGAAAACATTGTGTGCTTTCACACACTTCAGTTTCTGCTCCAATTTGGCAGAACCGTGATTTTTTTTTGCCTTCTCTTACAGACACTGCCTTTAGCGAGTGGAGCTGGATGGGTATTGACAGTTCAAAGGACCTTTATGTTGATGGACAATTTGGCTCTTTTGAACAATTGCAAACCAAATTTTCAATTTCAAAATCTCAGTTTTTTAGGTATTTACAACTAAGACATTACTCTATGTCCAACAGACTAAGTTCTATAAATCACCATCTGAGAATAATGAATTGTTAAAATATCTGATTTGATCTCAGAACTGGTCCGCTTCTGCTCAAATACCTTAAACTAATCTACGCTTAAAATAAAACAAGCCTGGGAGGGTGAACTTGCTATTGAGATTGAGGATGAATCATGGGATGAAATTTTAACTAGCATCTAGTCTTGTTCAGTTAATGCCAGGCTTCAACTGATTCAGCTAGATTAAATACATTTTTCCTGATCTCTCTTCACTGTGCGATAGATGTGAGTCAGCCAAAGGTAGTCTAGCACATCTTTCCTGGTTTTGCCTAAATTTACACAATGCTTGGATTCTTATCATTCAATGGTTTTCATTGGTTTATAATCTGACCGTCCCACCTGACCCTGGAGCAGCTCTGTTGAGGTATTCCACCACCCTGAAAGACTTGGATTGTAGCATTCGTACTGCCCTAACTCTGTGTATGATGATAGCAAAGAGGTGTATTCTGAAAGTGTGGAAGTCTGATTCAGCCCCCATGTTCACAACCTGGTTGACTTAACTCATAAGCATTATTCATGTGGAAATACTGAGGTATGAACTTTCTGGTGACATCCAGAAGTTTTCTAGGATATGTAACCCAGTGTTAGAGCATGTGAATGACCATTAACATCTGAACCTTTACTCAGTCATGTTACTTAGCCAATCCCAATGTTCCCCCTGCTTTCAACCACTAGCCATTACTCACTACCCCTAGCCCACTATGACTACACCCTCGAATTGAAGCCATAAGGGGTAGGTCTTTGTAATCTTCCCTATGAATTGGGCTAAAAAGTAGGGCTAGTGGGTGTATTGGGACGCACCCTTAGGGCCTGATTTACAAAGACTCCAAATTGCGAGTCTAATGTCTTTGCCTCGCAAAAAAAATAGCGTGCTCTGTCATTTTAGCGTTTGCGGGTGATCTACAAAGATTACACGCGCAATCTGTAACAGGCGCAAACAGCAGGATTTAAATGAGGATTTAGCGTGCGCTCTCCCTGCGCCACGGAAAGTTCAGAAGAGCATGTGGTAAATGCAAAATGAAATTCATCCTGATAGAGAGATGTTAGTTTCAGAGATATAATGAGGCAAATAAAAAAACAGAATATAAGATAAATATGAAGAGTTCATTTGCAAAAAAAAAAGACAAACGCCATTTAGAAAAAACGGAGTTAACTGCTTTTGCAAATAAACTCTTCATTTACTTTTTGAATATTTTCAGAAAATCAAGCTCACGTGAAGTAGAGAGTTTTAATGATGTAAAATGGAGATAGGACGTTTGTACCCGACAGCAACAAAAGCAGTTAACTCCGTTTTTCCACAGTGGCGTTTGTCTGTTTTTGCAAATGAACTCTTCATAATAACTATAAATAAAAATAATGCAGCAGGTTTCTCTGTGGATCGTAAGAAGAGGCCAGTTTAAGGACGTGGATAAGGACACGCTGGTAAAGATGATCTGATATTACGCACAGACTGCGCGCTCTTTGGCACAATGCCAGGCGCTGGACCTGCGTAATTGCCCCCCACTCCAAGCAAAACTCAGTAAAAAAAATAGTATCATTAGTTTGTGCGACGTTACTGGTTATTTTCACTGAGTTTTTTGTGGGGTGGGGGCCAACTTCACGCAGGACAGCAACCTCAGAACACAGCAGCAGTCGCTGCGGCGTGGAGGAGCAGGAGATGATTTTAATTGAAAAATATGCCATTGGCAAAAAGTAAAAGAAAATAAAAAGACATAATTAATGTCAACTTTAACTACCATGATGCTGCAGCTGCAGATGTTCTGGTTCATGTCTAGAATAACCGTGTTTAACAGTGATGTTGATTGTTATTTAATTAAATAATGAAAACTTGACGTGTCGCCTGAACACATCATGAAAAATGATTCTGACCCGATGTCTGCAGTCCTGCAGCATTCTTTCAGCCATCAGTGCGTAAAGCTGCCAGTTATACCTGCTTTTCAGACGTGCTAAATTACACGCAATCTTTTGCCCCCGCTTTCCTTTGAACAGTTGATAGATCACATTGCGCGTGTTAAACTGAAGTTTTGCATAGTCTCCTCCCAATATTTTGCGCCTTCTGGCAGAAACGCCCAGTTTGAATATTCATCTGCAGCAGATGCGCAAAATGGACAGCGGCGCTATTTTGCCCCTTGACAGGCGCAAACCTCCTTTTGCCCTGCTTTGTAAATCAGCTCTGGCGGATTATTGCGTGCGTAATGAAGATAGCGCCCGTTTTAACAAGCGCAAACCTTTCGTAAATCGGGCCCTTAGTGTCTTCCAGATAAGATGGACAGTTGAGGAGGTAACAGCTATGATCTTTCCTTAGCTTTTTATTTATTTTATTTAAGTATATATTATGGTAAATTTATTATTTAACAGTCTCTTTTCCTGTGTCACATTGTGATCATTTTTATTCATTGTTATTATTATTTCTATTTATTTTTTTACTTTGTTTTTCTGTTAATGTTGAAGTTCTCACTGTCTTGGTGCCTTTTGATAAAAATTCACTTGGAAATTCATCATACTTTAAAACAATATCTAATATAATTATAATATTTAGGTGGACATGAAGACACATGAGGTGAAAAACAATAATGGATTATAACTATTTTTTTTTTTTAGTATTTTAGGGAAAGTTAGATTCTGGGTCAAATTTGACAGGCCAACACTGAAGACGTTGGCTTCTTTTGAACATATTACACGGGTTAACTGAGTTTCCTTTAAGGTTACAGACGTGGATGTGTGAATTCAGAAGAAAAAACGGTTCAGAAAGAAAGCATTGGTCTCACTGAAATAAGTATGATTAAACGATGGTGAAAGATAACCTTCTTTGATCATTTTACAAGGTATGTTACAAACCTTAGCTGGTAGCAAAGCAGATTTATTGGCTGTGGTCCATTGTCATTGATTGTCACAGCTGTGTAGTGAGCGATGGGTCAATAACAGTCTTTGCATGATGTCATGTTTACTGCCTTGTTTAACAATCCATCATCATCATCTTGTGAGACAAGGTGTTATCACACATTTATGGTGGAAGAATGGGGCATATGTAGGGTGTCACCTGCGTCTTCGCATGTAATCATGAGTGTGATGAAATGCGTGTTGTTAAACAGCATATCAGATGAACTGCAGTAAATATGCCACAGACAATACGGGTGATGGAAAGCAGGGCTGGCAAGGAGTGACATTAATACTGCTTAATGTGATCATTTTAGCAGTTTAGTTTCAGCTTCATCAATCCTCACTATCTGTTTGCCAGACACAGCAGGATGACTTCACTTTAATGGTGGGTTGGGTACATGGTGGTGGCTGAGCATTGATCAGACTCATTTGTGAATGATATACAATCATAAGACAGTGGCTCATGGTGTGGATGCAAGATGCACTGCAACGCAGGACTCTATCAAACATATTATAGAAGCAGATTGGTGAATTCAACAGTTCTTTAGTGATCGTTAAAAACAAAAACTACTTGCCAGAAAAACACAACAGGCATTTAAAAATCCCTAGATTTAAGAATTTTTCATTCAGTTGGTGGGTAATTTTGCAGTGAGTAGAAACATTCAGCTTTCCAACCTTAATCACAACCTGCTCCCGGCTCAAATCATGTTGCATTCACTGTACCTGACAGCAGTCAAAACTCTTCTGTTCCTCCTTTTTGCTTTGCTATTAACCACAAATTCTCATCAGCAGTCAGAAATTGTAATTCACAAGAAAATTGCAAATATCCCTCATCCATCTGATTGTCTATTGTTATGTATCCCAGCGAGGAAATCAGATTTGTAATTGGCAAACATGAATTCATTCCCATTTGGAAAGTGGAATTTCCACCATTTGTCTATGAATACACAATCAAAGGGTCATCATTACTAAGTTAGACTGGTTAACTCTGGTGAGAACCTGCCCATGAACACCAGTTAACATTGGCCTTCAGAGATAGAACCTTGAACAGTAAATAGAAGAATACAATTTAAACTCATGGTAAATGGAGCTGTTATTGAGGAATAATGTTGGGTGTACTTGTCTTTTCTATGTTCTGCATTTAATAACCTGGACTAAATTAACATGGGATTCATGATGAGCCTGTGCTTAAAAGAGCCATCAGTAAACTGGCCATTGCCAAACAAAGTTAACTGTTTAAGAAAGAAGTTGCTGGCTTGTTACCTGTTTGAGATGTTGTAGGGTGAACTTGGTTCATTGTTAACTTTCAGTTTCAATTTATTTATTTAAAATAGGGACCAGGCATATTAATTTACACTTCCGTGCAAATATGCAAGATTATAGCCAGTGGCTAATTTCCATCCTCAGTCCCTTGGCAGGTAGATGGAACTAAAATAATAACATAAAATAGCAGTACTGTACCAAACATATCACACAATATAAGGACAGAAAAACATGATACGAGAACAATAAGTTACAGATTAAAAAAGCACCTAAGTATCTGCTTAAAATTTCAAATATAAAACAGCTATCAGGGTTGAACGTGGTGGGTACATTGCTGGTGGGTCTTTAACCATTGGTTAAGTCTGATCCTAAATGATGTACAATTATCCGTTACAGGTAATGTATTCCAAGAATGTGTGCCTCTAAATGACGGGACCATTTCACAGAATTTTGTTTGTCGTTTGGGGATATAACAATCTCCCCTAATTGATGCCCTGGTAATTCAATTATTGGTCATTTTGTGAATGTATGTGTTTAACGGTGGAAGTGTGGGACCAGGTTGTATAACAGTAGGTTAGATGAGAAAAAATCATGGCATGCATGTATACTTTGGCTGCCTCTGGGGTAAGGGACGGTCGTACGTGATGGAAGTTTGATAAGTTACATTTAATTGTGCTTTAATACTTTTTAGGGATGTCCGATACTGCAAGATTTGGTATCAATCTGATATCAAGTAAATAAAGGGCTAGTGTCGTCGATACTGATATTTATACCGATACTTCAAATAGGGCTGTCAAATTAACAGATTTAAGAAAAGAGATTCTGTGGAATCTATACATTATCTTTAACTTATTAATGCATAAACAACCAAATTATTATCCACACCATAAAACTCTGAATTTGGCATTATCTGGACGAGAGAAACTGATTTTTGGCATGTAGATACAGTACCTAACCCGTACCAGCTTTATTCATAAAGCACTTTTAAAAACAACAAGGCTGAACAAAGTGCTGTACATTACAAATATAAGAGTAAGATAAAAAGTAAGTAAAAATATTTTTTAAAAAGTTAAAGTGTAGCAGAATATGAAGAACATAAAGCATTCAAAACGGCACTAAAAACTATTTTTAAAAAAGAACAAATAAAAAGACATGAGTACAATATAAAACAGAAAAAATACACAAAACAGATATAATGAAAACACCAACTATTTGTCACCGTCACCCCTTATCACTTGTCACTAAGGTGAACTGGATCCACCAAAAACCACAAATTTCCTTTTAGTAATGAAGTGTGTCATAGTTTAAAGCCTTACATTTTGAATTTTATAATCAGGTGTTCAACAAAGTCATCATGGTGACATTTTTAAAAGTCTGGATTTGGCTTTATCTTAGTGAGAGAAGCTGGTTTAGGGACTATGGAGACCAGTGAACCGGATCCGTCAACAACCACTATATCCTCCATATTTATGAAGATTCTGATCATTTTCAAACCCTACATTGAAGCATCAATATACAGTAATTGCTCTAGGATTGGTCAACATCAATTCCAATGTTGGCAACGATACTAACGATATTTGTATTGATCTGCCCGCAACTGCTATTTACTCTCTGATTTAAGGGTTACTGAATACTTCTGATCCCAAAATAGAAAAAATCTGCTGCACAGAGGGATGAAGTGGACTGACTGTCGCGCTCCAAGCCTTAACACAAGCTGTTCTGAAATGAGCTGTTAACTAATGTTGGAAAAAGGACTCTCCCCTAGATTTTCGCTAGGATATTAATGATGGAAAGCTGTTCAGCTAGCTTTTTATAATAGCTTTGAATAAAAGAGATGAGAAACCTCAGTTTTGTATCAGATCTGCTGGGGCATAAATTTGTCACTGTCACAGACCATTGCATCAAACATGGTTCCTATCAAGGTCCTTCCTCATAAAGCAAAATGATGGGGAAGGGAGTTCTTATAACTAAACTCCAGACGGGTAGTTATAGGAACTGCGTTCCTTGAACCTCTCTGTCTGAATGTGCCTTTGGTTGTTAGGAGTAGGAGCGCATGAGTATCAAGCTGCTGCTTGATTAAAACCAGAACTGTGACGATCAGTTTTTAGAGCTTTGTCTTTGATAAATCATGCAATGTAAACATCTTTCTACGCATGCCAGATGGGATCATTCTGCTTAAATGTTACACGTGTACACACCAGAACAGTATAGATTAGTTCCCATGTTAACAGCTGTCCTGAAATCTTAAATCAGAATGATTTCAAGCCGAAAGGGGAAAAAGTTGCTATGTAAACGTGACTATTATTTGCACCTGAGAGCAAAAGGTTTTTGTTTGTTTTGTGTCCTTTTTATAACTGTTGTCTCCAGATATGTGGACCTCTAAATGAGAACAATTTCCCTTGCTGTACAAAACATTTCCATATGTTTAAGATGTGCTTCCACATGATCCGAGGCTGCTTGCTGCCGTGCGGACGCTTTCTGCTTAGCTTCTGCTTTGCTTTCTCTTTTGTTTGAATTTATACAGATTTTTTTCCCCTTTTTTTCCCCCTTTTTACTTGCAGTTTCTTTTGGATACTTGTAAATTACTGGGAGTCATACATTGTTTCACTGAAACTATACGAAATTTTTTAGTTGTTTTACCTTCAGCGCTCTGTGTGTTTGTGTGGCCTACACACTGCTGAAGCCTGATACAGCCTGGGTTTAGCACTCAACCAAATAGCTTCGAAAGGTGCTAACGCTAGGCTAATAGCAACAAGATGCCTTCCCTCTCAACTACCAAGCCCTCCTACAGAGGATAACAGCACTGGAGATCAAAGTTTACCGCATAGAAGTAAATGTGGAGGTAAATGGACTGTGTGGAAATGAATGAGGGTAGCAGTCAAACTGTTTGGGGGGGAGTGGGTAGCCTGAACCACTCTCCACTCAGAACCACTCAGAACCACTCTCTGGTTCTGTACTAAACTGGTTCAAAATGTACTTGGAGAACAGAAAGTACTTTGTGTCAGTAGGTAATTTTACATCTGAGCAGACAGAAATGACCTGTGGAGTTCCCCAGGGCTCTATCCCGGGGCCTCTTCTGTTTAATTTCTACATGCTACCACTGGCCCAGGTTATAAAAAACAACAATATTAGTTACCATAGCTACGCAGATGACACACAGCTATGTGTCACCAGGAGACCGGGGCCCTGTACAGGCTCTTGGTAAATGTATTGAGGAGATTAATGACTGGATGTGCCTCAACTTTCTTCAGCTGAACAAAAACAAAACTGAGGTGATTGTTTTTGGAGCCAAAGAGAAATGACAGCAGGTTGTCACAGAACTTCAGTCCATACACCTAAAAACCACCAACCAAGACAGAAATCAGGGTGTAGTGATGGACTCAGACCTAAACTTTGAAAAACACATCAAAACGGTCACTAAATCAGCCTACTATCACCTGAAGAACATCTCAAGGATAAAAGATCTGGTGTCTCAGGAAAATCTGGAAAAACTAGTCCATGCATTCATCTTCAGTTGGATTGACTACTGTAACAGCGTCTTTACTGGTCTACCTAAGAAATCAGTTAAACAGCTGCAGCTCATTCAGAACTCTGCTGCCCGAGTTCTCACTAAGACCAGAAAAGTGGACCACATCAGTCCAGTTCTGAGGTCTTTACAATGGCTGCTGGTCCATCAGAGAATAGACTTTAAAGTTCTGCTACTGGTCTATAAAGCTCTGAATGGTTTAGGCCCAAAATACATCAGTGACCTCTTGACTCAGTATGAACCTACTAGACCCCTCAGGTCATCTGGATCCAGTCTTTTATCAGTTCCCAGAGTCAGAACCAGACCTGGAGAAGCTGCGTTCAGCTTCTATGCTCCACATGTCTGGAACAAACTCCCAGAACGTCTCAGATCAGCTGAAACATGTAGTTATTTAAATCCAGGTTGAAGACCCACCTGTTCTCAGCAGCATTTACGTAGATTTTATTCAAAAGTTAGCATCCGCATGTCTCTATATTCTCTCTTTTTAATATTCCAAATTTTTTTTCTCTTTCCCCTTTTTATGTAAAGCACTTTGAATTGTTCTGTTCATGAAATGTGCTATACAAATAAACTTGCCTTACTTTGCCACATAACACAACTTCAGATTACTCAAGGAGGTTTATTTCTCCCTGACTGCTTCCTGCAGCTTGATATCCTTAAAGGTATCTGGTTAGTGAGAAAGAAGTTTCACATGTAGAAAGATTCAAGAGAGGTGCAAATCTTCTTCCCAGGGTTGGATTTCAGAGTAAGTTCCCCCTTAGAATAATCATTGAAAGACTCAGAGAAACTGAAATAAAAGCTACATTTCAGACTGTATAGGCCTCAGTAAGCATGTTACGTGTTAAAAGTCTGACAGTATGTTTAGAGAACAACTACAGTGACCTGACTGGAAGGGTTACAGGAGAAAACCTTTTAAAAGAAAATTGATAAAAACAAGGGGTATGTTTGCAAAATTGTAAATATATGAACAATGGAACAATGTCCTGTGGACAGAGAAAGGTACCGCAGGGATGTCTGGCTGTTAAGAAAACCAAGCCTATAATGCATCAGCACAAACACACTGTTACAACCCAGCTCGGCAAGAGGATGGGAAGTAACATAAAATAAAAGCTGAAAATGGAGCAATGGAGAATTTATTGTATGTGGTGGTGGTCAGAACTCGAGAATAAACAGGAAAAATGGGCAGGTGGTGCTACTCAAATCAAAGAAAGTAATAGAAGATGGAGTACCTGGTAAGAGGAAAGTCATTTCACCAAGTGATATCCAAAGCAGAGAAATAAAAATACGAGTGACTGCATTGACTACAAAACAAGACCAAGAGGAGGAGCATCGCAAATCCTACGATGTGAGCAAACAAAACCATTTCAGTGGGGAAGCTGCCGAGGGATAGGATTGTGGAGCTTTTTATTCCCGGGATGGAGAAAAGGCAGCAGTGACTGGTCCAGAGGGAAGAAAACAGGCCAATCAGGATGCAGGTGCTGAAGGTGTGTCCAGGTAGAGCCAATCCCAGCAGGGTGACGAAACGTGGCAATTTACAGGGAGAAAGATGATTAGGACAACAGGGACAGCTGTAACACTCGTCACTGTTAAGCACGGTGGTAGAGGGCTGATGATTCGGGCTGGTTTTACAGCCCCCTGATTAAGAAAAGAGTAACACTAACATCCACCAACAGTTAGCTTGCTAGCGGCTACATTCCTCATGGTTTTAACTAGACAATGCGGCGACAGGTAACAGAAGACTAGTAGCTTGTAAACCTGTAACGTAAACATAAAATCAAAGGTCAATGGCAGAAAAATGCAATATATAGTTCAAAACTGTGTTTCTATTGATAGCTTCACTAAAATAGCTGTTATATGTTTATTTTCTTAAAATGAGTCCTTTATATCTACGTGCTGGGGGAGCGCACAAATGGAGGCTGCGATATTTGTGCCGCTATTTTTACTACGGTGTCCCTAAATGGACAAAATCACATGTTAAGTGAGAACCCTCTGAACAGCTTTGTTTAAAGGGAGTTAGAGACTGTTTGGGATCATTAACGCCTTAAAAGACATCAAAAATAGTTACTGATAGTGCAGTCATAGCTACACCTGAGACTACTGGATCCACTCAGATGAAAACATCTTTATGTCTGGGAGAATTTTGGCCACTGACAGCCACCGTATATTCACACAGTGCGTGGAATATAAAGTCATTGCTATTCCCATCTTTACCACTAGATGTCAGTAATTCTTACATACTATACCTCTAACATCTTCATACAGTATCGTCCTCTGATTTCATGGTTTCAACAGTTGTAACAAGTCCTGACGACTCACACACGTGAAAATAAAAACGACTACGCTTTGACGGTAAATGAAAGTTACTGAGCGCCAGCGCTCTGCGACGAACAGCGGATGTTCCTCATACACATTATACGGATAATTCTAACATCTGCAATGATATGTCCAGACTAATAACTGCAGGAAAATTCTATACTAACAGCTTTGAACATAAACTTCTGCAGTAGGACGATGGGAATTATTGTGTGTTGTGCTCCGTGTTCTTCAGAGTATTTCTACAGGATGGAAATGGGATCCAGCCTTTGTTCCCAACTCTGAAAAAAGTCTGTCAAAGTGAGTCATTTTAAGACTTGGCCGGCTGAGCTTTCTGGATATCAACACCTTTTTGATCGATCAAACAGCCTCTAAATTCTCTTATGCCCTCCGCTGTCTTAGCGACTGTACTAATGGAGCCATTCTTTTTATCTGCCTTTCAGTTTTTCTCACTCTTACCTCTGGTTACCAGGTTACAGTCTTTAACTTTCGGAGTACACCTGCTGGTATACTTTGCAAAACTACAGGCATTCAGGTACAGCACCACCTGTAAGCCTTTGTTGTGAATATAAAGCTGCTTTTATGCTGTCAAAAATACACGTTGCACATGCTGGATTCCAGTACAGGAATAATGTCCAACACCTGAAATGAAGAGTTTATCCAAAAGTCTGAAGTGTGTTTTTTATATTGCTGCAAAAATGGCTTTTTGAAGGAATTGAGACATTAAGAGCAGACGTGGTGGTTTTGAGTGCTGTCTGAAAATAGGAGATGGAGGACAAGCTGTGACCGGTCCTACCGTCTCTGGGGCGGTTTTGTCCACCATGGCAGGGCCAGAATGAAAGCCTTGAAGCCCTTCTGAGTTGCTGATGGACATGCACTCACTGCCCACTTTGTCATGTTCAGTTGCTTGAATCTGCTCTGCTTTCTCTCTCAGCGCTGCCTAATGAGAGCTAATCTCTGTCTTGTCTACCTCTAACTGGATCTCTCTCCAGCGAGTAGTCAGTCCAGTGTTGACTCTTGTGTTGTCTCTTGGTCTGTCACTTTCTCTTTTTTTCTCTTAGATTCCTCCAAAAATGTCCTCTTGCATTTTTTTTATTGATGAGTCAGCCATGGTGTGCCTGCAAAACAGCCAGTGTGTTAACAACCGGTGCTGATGTGTGATGTGGTGCTGTTAAGCAATTGCAGCTGTAACGTGATGCTTGAGTCTGGATAAAAAGTTGCAAAATTCAGTTTCACAGTTTCATGACGCTGTAGAGCAACAATGGGTCAAAGAACATGCACGACGAATGTCACTGTGTCACAAAAACCAGCGTTATGTTTGTTTTATGTTAAAGGTGCCATGACATCAAATTTCACTTTTATGGGGTTTTGGGGGTATAATTTGATCTGTTGTGCATTGATGAGGCCATGTGAATGTCCAGAGTGAGAATCAAAGTTCCTGTTTATGGTCTGTCAGCTTTGTCTCTTTGTTCAGAAACGGTTGAATCAGACAGCAGGCTATCATTCTACGTAGTTCTATCATTCTATGTAATTCATTTGCTCCAATTAGAGCACACTATCAAGTAAACAGCCCCCCCCCCCCTCTCCTATTGGTCTATGCACCGTCTGCTTCGCTCCCCCCTCCCTGTCTGATTCAACTGTGAGTTGGAGAGTGACTGCTAAGCAGTCAGGTCTGGGTTTTCAAACAAATGGATTTAAAAGAAAACTTCTGCAGTAACACTGAGGGAGGGGGCCACAACCTTGTCATTACCTGTAAGTTTATTTATTTTCTAAATGCTGTCTTGTCTGATAAACGTAGCTCACTTTCTGAAGTGCCCCTGTTGCTAACAAATAGCCTTTAGCAAACTCCGACCGCTAGGGCAGCTTTACCTAGTTTCTCTAAATAAGGTCATAGCCAAATAAGGTGTAGCCAATCAAAATGAAGTCAACTTGGTCACCAGGTAAAGCTCCATATCATAACCGGACCCGACTGTTTTACTGAGGAAGTGAGGTCTGGCGTTTCAAAACAATGCCGTTTTTCCTTTGGAGAGTTGACATATGCAGCAATGCCAACAACATGAACTAGTTTTTACTGCTATGTCCTTTAACAAAAACCCAAAACAAACAAACAAAAAAACATTTTAAGATGCTTTTTAAAGAACAGTGTTACCATGAAACTGCCAAGTAAACTTAAACAACAATGGAAATGTTGAGAAATTAAACGAAAAAATAACGTGGCAGCTTCAAATATCCAAGAATAATAACTTACTTAAAGGGACTAGAGGCAGGAATAAAAAAAACAAACAAACATGCATGTCCGTTTTTTTAATACTAATGGGTGATGAAGTGCTAAACACCAAAGATAACGTTTCCACCCACGTTTCTCTCCGTTGCCTTGAACAGGCTGTGTGCTGCAAAATGCGCTGCAATTCGGTGTCCGAATTTCCCGCACTGCCCTGCGGACGTAACGTCAAATGACGCTGCTTCCACAGTTTTGACACAGGAAGAAGACGGTCGTGGTAAATTCAAACACTGCAAGTGACAGTTATGGATTCTTCTGCCGTCAGCAAACGATCCAGATCTTCCGTAACGGCTTGGCTGGTGGCTGCAGTTACCTGAAGTGCCAGTTGTGCTCTGGAGGCGTGGTTTCGGGGCGTGTATATTTTTTCAAATTTAGCTTGCTCAAACCGTTTTTCCAGGATCTCCTACCCTGCCTTTAAAGACACACAACAGATTTTTAGCTGTTTTCTCAGTGACGCGTCCCCTATCAGCGGCTAAACTCAATATCCAACCCCTCCTGTGTTTGTCCCGGTTTGTCTGCAGCTCTGGCACTCTTAGCACAATGAAAACAGCAAATTTCTTCTTCTACACTTGCATTATTGGCAGATTAGGCTCTGAACGTTGTGGCTTCCATAGTGTCACGAACGCGCTTCGGCGCGCTTGCAGGAAAAAGGATATAACACTGTTTAGGCTCTAAAAATGTACTAAATGATGTCGTTTTGAGTAAATTATGGATGCTACCCACTCAGGACACTTGGATTACATTGGACGAGCAGTATGGAGGAATATTGACAAGTTTTTGTGGACTTTTATGGACCTTTTGGGCTCGGACCCTGGCGAACTCTATTGGGGGAAAAGAGAAGCCTTCCTGATCGCCGGCTGCATTTGAGATATTAAAAAAGTGCTCCACAGTCTTGCTCACCATGAGTGTAAGCGGAAAATAAAGTTAAATCATTCTGTGGGTGAACTATTTCTTTAAGGATTCACCCTCTCCAAAAAGACAAAGACAAAAAGAAGGCCACGAGAAGACCGGTGGCAAAAGGCGTAGCTAACAGCAGAGGAGGAAATGTCCAGTTCCTCATACAGAAATAGCCAGTGCTCGCCCAAATTCCAGCTGCCATGATTCAACTAACAAACATTGCTAAGTAACAAATGCCCCGACTTTGGGGAACTGTTTTATTCTTAGCGTAAAACATCAAAAAGTTATTTGGCCCTCACTAAAATAGATAACTTTAATTTGTATTTGGTTTTTTGAAAGTGGCCGTATAATAGGTGGGATGATGTATGGAATGCAGGTCATTGTAGGAAAATACGGACCAACAGGGTGAATGCAGACCCCGACGTGAAGCCAACTCTTTTCTGCTTGCATGTATAGCCTAATACTCTCCAGTCAAGAATGTGGAAATGTCCAAATGTATTACCAGTATGTTACACAGATAACTAAGGGTGCATGCTGTGAAAAAAGTGCAATTTCCACTGTTTCCTGTGTAATTTACCTTGATGTCTATCCAGAAAATTAACTTTGCATTACAAAGTGTGTGAATGGACAAGCTGCTTCTCCACTCACACCCCCGTGTTCATGTGTGAAAACAGCTTTGCAGATTGAATTAGGAGATGTGGAGGGAGCATGGAGTAGTGCTGGCGTTTCATCAACCTTAGAAGGAGGCAGTTGGGGAGTCCTGATGCTAACCATGCATCTTTGTTTGGAAGTTTTCCAAACATGTCTAGTGAGGAGGAATCTCTGGTGACTCCTACACAAAACTAGAAAAAATGTCCCTCTGGCTTGGGTAATTCCTGACTAGAAGCTGAAAATGTTTCTGGGAAGACGGATGTCTGGATTAACTTACCCTACTGGCTCTGGATGAATTGCATCATCAGCATCATTCATGCTTCACAACTGCTGGCTGATTAATCTCCTGTTTGGCTTCTAGCTGACAAGTAACATCCAAAAATAATCATAGCAGAGTACATCATGACCATCGCATTGCAACTTCATACTTCTCACAGTTAATCTACTGGAACAGCTGTGCTAGTGCTGCTTTCTGCTGCAGCTCCTTTCATTGGGCTCTGATGTCTAGTGCGAAGTTGAATCTGTTTAACAAACCCAAGAATTGTTCTCCAAATTAATTTAGAGACTTGTTTTCAGTCTACTTCCTGCTCCTCGTCATTTTCAGAAGAATACAAAAAACAAGGATCACTACAGCCAGGATCAGACTACACGATTTTTTCATCGTTAACGACGGTTGCTATGTCAGATTGACAGACATTGGGTCTCATTCATGAAACGCTCGTAAATTTACGAACAGATTTACTTGTAAAGGCCTACTCCACTAAAAACTTACTCCGGATTCAGGAACATGTGAAATTGTGTTCGGGAAACTCAGATTCGATCGTAAACGTGTGTAGAACACGAATGCCAAATGATTGTAAATTGACAGCACGCTCCCCGTAATCAGTTGTTTGCATAAATCTCTGCCCATGAATCAGCAGTGAGCTCCATAAAAGGAAGTCAGAGGAGTCTGAGTGGTGCAGAAATGTTACCGGTGAGGAAATGCAGGTATGAATAACTAAAAATGAGGTCCAGATTGAAAAAAACAAAAGTTATGGTTTAATAACCCTGAGGCTACCCTACTATTGTCTCTCCACCTCTAAAAAAACATCTCTGCGGGTGCTCCTGGGTGATGGTGTAACGCCAGTTTTAAATCTGGCTCCAGAACAGAGATGCCCAGCTATTAACCATTAATCATTGTTACTGTTAGACGTGTTACCGTTAGCCCTTTTTTTTTTTCATTCAAGGGAACTTGGTTCCTCCTCCATTCTTTCCAGGATGAGGCCTACAGCAGATTTGTTTGTTGCTGCTTTATCTTCCTGCAAAAGCAGAAACTGAATGCAGTGCATTGCTCAGCTGTAAGTAAAGTCATGTTGTTCTTTGTATGTATACAGTAACCATTTATAAATCAGTAGAAAGTTGGACTCTTTATTAGACAAAGGAAAATAATGTTTTTTCCTCCCTGTTGTCTTCTTCTGTATTAGTTATCCCTACATGGGGCAAAGTCCCGCTGGGAGGAAAAATCATTCTGAACCCCCCCACTCTCTCTTTGTGCTGCACACAAATGTTTTGCTTCTTTATTCTGCAGCTATTCTCACACATGTACTGTAAGTAAAAGCCCCCCACGGTGCATTCAATTTCCCATTCATCATGTTTAGCTCAAATAATACCCTGCCATAGGTTTTCATGGGAAGAGAACACGGTCCGCCAAAGCTGTAGCTGGACAACAAAGGACTGCTTTGTACTTGTGTTAGAGCCAAAAAAAGCAAGTCGGCAAGAGAAGAGAGAGAAAGATAAAGAAATATGATTGATTGCATGAGTATTACAGGGAATGTCTGCAATACCACCCTCTGTGGTTTGATCTGTTCCACGTTGGAAGTGAATCCTGTGTGCCTCCTTGACTTAAGAGACATATTTGCCTTTTGTTGCATCGATGAGAGAGTGACGTGATGATGAGAGGCAGGTGGAGAAGTGGAAAGTTTGAGTGACAGAAATAAATGCACACACTATGAGAATACATGTGTGGAGTAAAGTTCTTTCTATTGTTGAAGTCTGCAGCTTTTCAGTCAGTTGCAGGATTTTCATCGGACAAAAACCACTTTGCCTTTGTGTGTCACTGCCTCTGTCACTATGTGTGAGCAGAATGTAACATGTAATTACAGAGCTTTGTGCATCTGTCAGGAAAAGTTCTCACTATCCGAGTCCAAAATCATCAGCGACAGCGGATTTCTGCTCCTAACAACCAAAGCAGAGTGTGTGGCTGTGAGATACAGAAAGTGTTGCATTGTCTGATAATAACAGTATTTGCTGTAAATTACCAGGACTCTGACACCAGCACCATGGCAGTATTCAATATCAAAGCGAAGCTCCTGTTTACTCCTGCAGCCCTTATTTGTGCAGCTTAAAGTGCTTGTGCGGAAAATATAGAATGAGCTAAATAACTGATTGGTGTAGTTATGATTTTTTCTTCTTCTGTGGTTGTTTATGAGCGGTAGTATTATTTCATTCCTTTCTGAGAAAGTGTCCCTTCTGCCATTATGAAGATGATAGCAGGGGAGTGGAAATGGTTTCTCCTCTCCAGTGCTCTCCTGCAGAGGGTGCCGTGGCTCTGCTCATTTTCATCTGCTTCTCGAGCGCTGCTGAGGCTCAGTGGCAAGCCTGCTATAAACCGCTGTGGCTCAAATGATGCAATGTATTCTTGTTGCATGAAAGATATGAGGATGTAGATGAATATACTTATACATACAAACATAGACACCTCTATTCAAACACCTTAACTTCAGCAGACTTTCTTCAATAAATAAAAAACACAGTGGTCCCATGACATTGCATGATCATGGTCTTAAAATGTTATTTGTACTTCACAATTTGCTCATCCCACCCAGCTCTAGATGGGATTCAAGCATTGCATTTACTCAGAGCTCGAGTTGAACCTATTATTACTGGATTTATAATCACACAAACAACTTTTTATATTAATGTACGACTGTATACTGTAAACATTTAGAAAATTTTGGATCAACCTGGTTTTCAGCTCTGACTTTTGGGTGAAAATAGTTTGATTCAGGTTCACATTCAGACTTATTCAGTCACATATGCAAACAATAAATACTGTATGTTCAGTTCAAAAATAAAATTAAAGGTGACTGAAAGGGCGCAGGCTGAAGCATACTGTGGGCTAGTGCTTATATCTAAGCCTGTCCTAATTAACAAGGGTGAAGTAACAGGTGCCGCCAGAAATTGGATTTTGTGTGTTTTTATGTGTTTTTTAAAGCTTGTTTTTATCTCCAAGTTAGTGGGAGTTTGAATGAACTGATTGGCAGCACCTGGAGAGAAGTACTCCTCCCCAGACTTAATTGGCGACAGCTTCTTTAAAGGTGCAGTGTGTAACAAAATCAAAGGCCAATGGCAGAAAAATGCCATGTACATTTTCTAAATGTGTTTCTATTGATGTGTAATCGCTTCACTGTAATAGCTGTTATACACTGCCTGGCCAAAAAAACAAAAGTCACCACCAAAAAAAAAAGGTTGTTCACTCTAATACTTTGTTGGACCACCTTTAGCTTTGATGACTGCACGCATTCGCTGTGGCATTGTTTCGATAAGCTTCTGCAATGTCAAAAGATTTATTTCCATCCAGTGTTGCATTAATTTTTCACCACCAAGATCTTGCATTGATGATGGTAGAGTCTGACCGCTGCGCAAAGCCCTCTCTAGCACATCCCAAAGATTCTCAATGGGGTTGAGGTCTGGACTCTGTGGTGGCCAATCCATGTGTGAAAATGATGTGTCATGCTCCCTGAACCAGTCTTTCACAATTTGAGCCCGATGAATCCTGGCATTGTCATCTTGGAATATGCCTGTGCCATCAGGGAAGAAAAAGTCCATTCATGGAATAACCTGGTCATTCAGTATATTCAGGTATCAGCTGACCTCATTCTTTGAGCTCATACTGTTGCTGAACCTGGACCTGACCAACTGCAGCAACCCCAGATCATCACACCGCCCCCACAGGCTTGTACAGTAGGCACTAGGCATGATGGGTGCATCACTTCACCTGCCTCTCTTCTTACCCTGATTCGCCGATCACTCTGGAACAGGGAAATCTGGACTCATCAGACCACATGACCTTCTTCCATTGCTCCACAGTCCAATCTTTATGCTCCCTAGCAAATTAAAGCCTTTTTTTCCGGTTAGCCTCACTGATTAGGGGTTTTCTTACGGCTACACAGCTGTTCAGTCCCAATCCCTTGAGTTCCCTTCGCATTGTGCGTGTGGAAATGCTCTTACTTTCAGTATTAAACATAGCCCTAAGTTCTACTGTTGTTTTTCTTCGATTTGATCTCACCACACATTTAAGTGATCGCCGATCACGATCATTCAGGATTTTTTTCCGGCCACATTTCTTCCTTGAAGATGATGGGTCCCCACTATCCTTCCAGTTTTTAATAATGCGTTGGACAGTTCTTAACCCAATTTTAGTAGTTTCTGCAATCTCTTTAGATGCTTTCTCTGCTTGATGCATGCCAATGATTTGACCCTTCTCAAACAGACTAACATCTTTTCCACGACCACGGGATGTGTCTTTCGACATGATTGTTTAGGAAATGAGAAGCAAGTCATTGCACCAGTTGGGGTTAAATAACTTGTTGCCAGCTGAAAGATAATCGCCCATGCAGTAATTATCCAATAGGAGGCTCCTACCTATTTGCTTAGTTAAATCCAGGTGGCGACTTTTTTTTTTGGCCAGGCAGTGTATGTTTATTATTGTAGAATTAAGCCATTTATATCTACTTGCTGGGGTCCACATACATGGAGGCTGCCATATTTGCGCTATCATTTTTACTGCAGTGTCCCTAAATAGACAAAAATTGTGTGAAGTGATAACCCTCTGAACTTTAAACTTCATCACAGCAGAGTTTCTGCACACAAGCTGGTGTACCAGCCACAATACTTAAAGTGCTGATGACACGACCTTAACTTCAAGTGACTTTGCCATACAACAACACACTAAGACAAAATAAGTTGTTCTGTGCAGTTAGAAGTTAATCAGATGTGTTTACATAAATATACAATGTTTAGGACGCTGAGCTAAAGTCGTGAAACTAGCCGCCATGTTGTGTCATCAGCGACGTACAGAGTTGCGGTCCGCCCATTGAGTTACATGTATAATCTAAGCCGTGGAAAACATGAAAGATCCTCCAGAACAGCTGGGTTGGAACTGGTTTGTGTGGTGGATCATCAGCCAGTTCAGAAAAGTGTGATAATGCTGAGGAATTTGGGGAAATCACATTTTACAAGCGAGAACCAGAGTAGAACTGTAACCAACTGTCTACAGCCTGTCTCCAGCCTCAGCTCCACTAGTTCATCCAAAAGCCTGCAAGACCACACCGAGGGAACTCAGAACTGTAAGGAGCAACCCAGAACAATACAAGCAGCCCAACAACTGTTAAGGAGCTGCACCGGTTTGACATAGAACCAGGCGTGACAGAGATTAGGCACTCGCTCCCTGCGTTAGCTCGCGGCTAACGGCTAGCCATGAGCTAACGCAGTAAATAATTAGCCTTTAAAAATGAGAAGATAACAACTTACATGGTTCCAGTCGGGTTTTAAATGGTTCCCGTTTATAAGCATGAGGATGGAGGGAAGGATGCATCTTTGGAAGCAGCTGGAGGAGATCTGATGACCGGAGATGTCCTCATATAACCGAGCTGTCTGTCGATCAGTAGCTGCATGACCGATGTGATGAAGCAACGATGGTTGAAAAAGAATATTCCAGAGGACACGATCGCAGTTTCATTGTGTTAGAAGTCTCAACACGTTGGTTCCTGAAGCTTCAGTAAACGCAGACAGGAGAGACGAGCAGACGAGCTCCTACTGCTGCTACTGTTTCCTGGTGAGTCCAACTCAGACCTGCTCCTTCATCCTCTGGAAAAACTGGAAAAGGAACTTAAAAACCGCAATGAAGCCACTTCAATGTTCAATAAGCAGCAAAGAAGAGGCTCTTGCAGACGTCATATCCGGTTTCAGCTCACAGCGCCACTGTCTGGTCAGATGTGCTGAAAAGCAGCGACGTTTTCTAATAACTCATCTATGCGGCAGCGCTGCTGCGCTGCATAGATGTCAAAAACGTGTCATCAGCACTTTAAATCTGTCATTGAGTCTGCATCTCTCTCTGAAGAAGCTTGTTTGGTTAATCAAACATGAAGTTGGTAAGCTGGGCTTGGTCATTGCGTGCAGGAGGCTCACAGCCTCCATCCTACCTCTGCGCAAAACCCTGCGACAGTATCAATTTAGTGTCTGAGAACATTCCATCTTTTTTCTCATTGATTTATTCTATCATCAAGTTTACCTCTGTGTACCCAGATGGAACCAACACCATATAGTAGGTATGGAAAGTATTCGGACCCCTTTAATAATAATAATAATAATATTGCATTTTATTTATGATGCACTTTACATTTGTAAAACAATTCTTTTCCTCTTTAACAGAGGAAAATTTAAAACGGATAAAAGCACACACTGGTAACATAAAAATAATGTAAAAGTAGCACACTGTAAAACACATTAAGAACCCAATAAAACATTATTGGAAGGCTTTTACGAATAAAAATGTTTTTAAAAGTTTTTTTTAAAGATTCCACAGACTGGGGAGCTCTCAGGTAGGCTGGGAGGGCGTTCCACAACCGTGGAGCCGCAGCCTGAAAGGCTCTGTCTCCCATCATCCTCAGCTTTGTTCTGGGGGCACTGAGGAGGTGGGTGTCTGTGAAGCGGAGGTTTCTGCTGCCTTTGGGTGGCTGGAGGAGGTCTTTAATGTATGCTGGTGCATTTCCGTGGATGGACTGAAATGTGAGGAGACAGATCTTATATTCAATCCTCACATTAACTGGGATCCAGTGAAGGGAGTGGAGGTCAGGGGTGACATGGTCAAACTTGCCATGATCCGGGCAGCGCTGTTCTGGATATTCTGGAGCCTCAGGAGGCTCCTGCCAGGGATCCCGGCAAGGACCGCATTACAGTAGTCCAGCCTGGAGGACACAAAGGCGTGGAGCAGCTTTTCAGCATCAGCCAGACAGAGGGAGGGGTGAAGTTTCGCAATATTTCCAGATGAAAAAAGGCTGTTTTAGTGAGTTGTTGGATGTGATGCTCAAATGAAAGGTGGGGGTCAAATTTGACTCCCAGGTTGGTGACAGAGGGGGAAAGATGAATGATCTGGCCACAAAAGGAGATGCTGGTGACGGAGGAAGATTTGAGTTGATGTGGAGTACCTATGAGAATGGCTTCGGTTTTCCCGCTTTTAAGCTGTAAGAAATTGTCGGTCATCCACACCTTTATCTCCTCTAGGCAGGCTGTGAGGGCTGGTGGGGGGGCTGCAGAGGAGGGTGGGGTCTGTCCTGAGGTAGAGATGAGTATTGTCACCATATCAATGGAAAAAAATTCCATGCTTGCTGACAATGTGACCCAGGGGGAGCATGTAGATGGTAAATAGGGTCAGCCCAAGGACCGACCCCTGGGGGACCCCACAAGTGGCATGGTGAGGTCTAGATTTTGCCTCCCCCAGGGTCACATACTCAGCTCTACCTGTCAGGTAAGAATGGAACCACCTGAGAATGGTTTCAGAAAGTCCAATGTATGTCTGCATGCGGTTGAGGAGACTGTGATGGCCAATGGTATCAAATGAAGCAGAAAGGTCCAGAAGGATTAGCAGAGAGGGAGAGTCCTGGTCAGCAGCCACGAGGAGGTCATTGGTGACTTTAAACTGTTTACTCTTTCTTTCATTCCAGCTATTTGCTAAAATAAAAAAATTGCATTTCATTTCTCATTAATGTACACTCAGCACCCCATCTTGACAGAAAAAACAGAAATATAGAAATTTTAACAATTTATTAAAAAAGAACAAATGAAATATCACATGGTCAAAAATATGAAGACCCTTTGCAGTGACACTCATATTGAATTCATATACTGTCCATTTCTTCTGATCCTCCTTGAGATGGTTCTACTCCTTCATTGGAGTCCAGCTGTGTTTACTTAAACTGATTGGACTTGATTATGAAAGGCACACACCTGTAAGACCTTCCAGCTCACAGTGCATGTCAGAGCAAATGAGGATCATGAGGTGGAAGGAACTGTCCAAGGAGCTCAGAGACAGAATTGTGTTGAGGCACAGATCTGGACAAGGTTACAAAAGAATTTCTGCAGCACTAAAGGTTCCTAAGAGCACGGTGGCCTCCATAGTCCTTACATGGAAGAAGTTTGGGACGACCAGAACTCTTCCTGGACCCGGCCGTCCAGCCAAACTGAGCAATTGTGGGAGAAGAGCCTTGGTGAGAGAGGTAAAGAAGAAGCCAAAGATCACTGTGGCTGAGCTCCAGAGATGCAGTAGGGAGATGGAGAAAGTTCCACAAAGTCAACTATCACTGCAGCCTCCACCAGTTGGAGCTTTATGACAGAGTGGCCCGATGGAAGCCTCTCCTCAGTGCAGACATATGAAAGCCCGCATAGAGTTTGCCAAAAAACACATGAAGGACTCCCAGACTGAGAGAAATAAGATTCTCTGGTCTGATGAGACCAAGATTGAACTTTTTGGAGTAAATTCTAAGCGGTATGTGTGGAGAAAACCAGCACTGCTCATCACCTGTCCAATACCATCCCAACAGTGAAACGTGGTGGGGGCAGCATCATGATATGGGGGTGTTGTTCAACTGCAGGGACTGAGTCTGCACAATGGGCTATATGCCCGGCTCCACTACTTCCTGAATTTCAGACAGCACCTTTGCTTCCTGTCTGTTGTGACTGGACGAACTGATTAACCCAGGTGTGTCTGACCTCAGTAACTGGCCAGACACACCTGGAGTAATTAGTTCAACCAGTAATGAAAGACAGGAAGCAAAGGTGCTGTCTGAAGTTCAGGAAGTAGTGGAGCCGGGCATATAGCCCATTCTTGGATGAAGAGGGCCAGCATGGAGGGGGGAGCAGGGAGGGAAAATGGCAGTTGAGTTTGATTGACAAATCACCATTAAATTGTTGAGAGCAGGCTGATTAGTCTGATTAGATGGTGTTTTTCTTCAGCCATGTCCGTTTCACAGGTGTCGAACATCCTTTGTTTTTGTGTTGGGGCGTTCAATTAATTGGCTGCAATCAGGGTGTGGAAGAGATTTTAAGCATTAAATTAAAAAAAGTTCTCCTTGAAAACATCTACCCTACAGTACCTTTAACCATCTCTCCTCTTTTTTTGTTTCACTCATTTCAGCTGATGGATTCTTTGACCTTTTATTGTCCGTCTTTGTTAATCTGTCACTCGGCTCGACAATTAAACCACTGCCATCCTCCAACACCATCAACTCAGCGTCAAGACGACGCATCATACAGTATATGCATTTAACTGGATAGACAGATTCCTGTTCATGAGTGAATCTCTCTAAGGGAAAGCCCAGCCACTAGAGGTGAGAGATACTGCAAGATTTGGCATCGATCTGATAATAAAGGGCTAGTATTGTTAACACCGATATAGATACTGATACTTTTTAAGAGGGCTGTCAAATTAACAGATTTATGCAGAGATAATTCTGTGGAAGTGATACACTATTTTTTAAAATCAAATTAAACAACCAAATTAGTATCCATACCATAGAAATTCGAATTTGGTTTTATCACGGTAAAAGAAGCTGAATTTTGGTGTGCAGATACTTTGTCACAAAAGTGAACCAAATCCACTTTTTGGATTTGGTTCCAAAAGACCACATCTCCTCCTTATTTATGAAAAGTGTGATAGTTTACACCACAAAATTCACACACAGATTTCTATGGACCATTTTAATATTTCTTGGATGACTTTGAGCCGTACTTTTAGTCAACGCTGGATCCTTCATAAAGGGAAAAATCCTCTCAGTAAAACACGGATAAAGTGGAACAAGATGGGACTTTTTTTTTTACTACATGTGTTTTCATTAGCTTTTTCATTTTTATTTTGCAAATGACTTTATGTCACATTCAATTCAACATGTAAAATATAAAGTCTGATTGATCAGTTCTGTTTGCTTGAAACTACACTATTTCATTGGAATATAATCATTTTAAAAAGTCAGATGATTAAAATCTGAAGTCATACCTGATGGGCTTTTTTCGCTTTATCATAAAGGAATTGCATAATTTCTGATACAATTATTTAAATTTACAGCAAGAGTTCAATTAGCTTGCATCACTGTATCTACTATTACCCAAAAGCCACCATGTGTGCAACTCTTGTAAATGTGCTGGTGTTGGTAAGTTGGTATTAGATTAAAAAGCTTACTGTGCATGATGGAAAAAAATCTATAATATAAGGGAAACTGTATTAATGTCATAACATATTACCATGGATAACGCTACTATGCAGCATGTACCATTATCACATTTTTATATTTATGGTAATTCCTGCATTTAGATGCTTATTTTTCTGCATTATCTGCAACACTGTAACACCATTATAGTGTTTCAGCCCAGAGATCCACAGTTTGTTATACTTGAAATTATATTACACTACAAATAGCCAGCCAGAAGGCAAATTGAATGATAAGATAAATGTTCAAAAGCAGAGTTTGAGCTTTTTTGTATCATTTTTACTGCATTCATATTTAAGAAAATCAATAGCTGGAGCTGCCCTTGGGGCACAAATGAAGGATAGATGAGGATGGATGCAGGCAGCTTTCTGTAATGGATGGCCTGTTTTTAAAGGGAGGAATTCAGCATTGTGATGCCTATGCTTATATATTTCACTCTGGGTACACCTAAGAAATGGCATCTGATCAAGTTACTGACATT
Source organism: Atherinomorus stipes (assembly GCA_023101725.1). NCBI lineage: Eukaryota > Metazoa > Chordata > Actinopteri > Atheriniformes > Atherinidae > Atherinomorus > Atherinomorus stipes. The sequence goes on along the minus strand of JALJCO010002854.1, from coordinate 1,887,040 downwards.
GTGAACATGTGGAGTATATGAGTGCCTGTGTTTTATAGTCCCACACTGTATTGTTCCAACACGGTGCAAGTCAAGGTCATCGAGAAACTGTTACTCTCCTCTTGGTGTCAGAAATACTCCATCAGGAATTAACAAGTGGAAACCATAAGAGGTCCTGGACAGCTACATGAAAGTAAACTAGGACTGCCACAAATTATTTTGATAATCAAATAATAACAATAATACATTGCATTTGATAGTGCCTTTCAAAGCACCTAAGGTGACTTTACAACACGACAATAAAACACACACACAAAAAAATACAATGACAAAGAGACTAAAAACAAAGAAAGCAGTTAAAAACAAAGTTATGAGATAAAATGATGTTAAAGATTATAATCAGGGTTTGGAGCCAGAGGGGTGTAAGTGGTTTTGACAAACTTCACAGGAAAGACAAAAAAAAAAATTTGACCACACTTTAATCAACTGTATTTACTAACCTTAGACCACAACATTACAACCACAGACATTACATGAATGAGTATTTAAGTAATAAATTAATGGCAAATTATATAAAAAAAAAATATGGCAAAAATGTCAGATACACCATTGTGGCGCCAAACATTTCCAAGTTTTCTATGGATATTTTGGGCATATCTGTTAAAACAAGGCAGAAAATAATTGGTCAAAAGGGCAAATGATTGAATGAATAACACTTGAATTTTTGTTTAGCTAATTTATTATGTTTTTTTCTTCTTTTTTTCCCTCTCATTTAATTTTTCCATTCTGGGCATCTGTTGAACAGTATAGACTGTATAAAAGTCACTTAGTTAAACCCAATTCTAAGTGGCAATTCATGAGTTCTTCAATTTATTTTATAACCAAAAACCTTTCTGCCTTAGACAGTTCCATGTCCATGTCAGTCATTTTGAATGCTGTTTAAGGGCACCAACCACACTTATGCCCTTCTGGCTCTGAACAAACATGTGGGTCCTACATGTATTTCTCAGAGCCAGAGGAGCCAGAAGGGCGCAAGTCCACTTAAACCCCTCTGGCTCCAAACATTACTCCTTTTTTCCCCCTTTGGGGGGGAGGGGGGGGGGGGGGGGGGGGGGGGGGGGGGGTGGGGGGGGGGGGGGGGGGGGGTGGGGGGGTGGGGGGGGGGGGGGGGGGGGGGGGGGGGGGGGGAGGGGGGGGGGGGGGGGGGGGGGGGCCCTCCCTTCCCACGTTCCCTTCCCGCCCCCTCCCCTTTCGAAAATGAAAATAAAAAGGTGGGTGTCATCTGCGAAGAAGTGGAACTGGATGCCATATTTAGTAGTAAATAGTCACTGATTACTTTGAAGTTAAGTCGACTGACCGGGTCATACAAAAATTGACAGTCAGTTAAAAGTTTGGACACTTTTTCATTGAATCTAATGGGAAAACAGGTCCAAAGTTCTGACTGCTAGTGTGTGTGTTTATTTATGTCAATATACAATTCAAGAAAAGCTGACCAGACAGAAAGGCAGACAAGGCAGTGGAAGGTACCGTGGCAATTTTGAGAGGAAAGAACAAAGATTATAAACAATAAACAGTTAGTCGATTATTAAATTAGTCGCTGACTATTTTGAAAGTCAACGATTAGTATACTAATCGTGGCAGCTCTAAAGTAAACTATAAAGTGTTTTAATTGCAAGAGAAAAGTCTGCTGCATGGACGGGATCCTGCATTCAGCAATCAGCTCTATTTACTGAGAACATGCAGCACAAAGAGCATGCATCCTTCAGAGCCATGGCGCTACTGTCATAAACCATTTATAGGTTGGAAAGAAATATTAAGTCACACAAAAAGGACACAATCTGAAGTGATGTCATTTAAAAGCCAAACATTATTAATTTCTTTAACCGTGAGAATGTAAAAAGCTAAAACCACAGGGCAATGAATGCTCGGTTGCAGTGTTATTTTTGTTCAAATTGTAGACACTAATGTAGGGGGGGGTCACTGCTACATACAAATACACACACTTGCACAGCCAAGCACACAATTTTCTACTAATGCATATCCATTTGTCTGTGTAAACACAAGGTGAGCAGTGCAACTGGAACTCAAAGTGCTTTGTTGTGCAGAGGGACTCTGTATCCTCCCTGCAGGACATCCATATTTCCCCTTAAGGTCCCCAACTGAATTACTCTTTCATTCTATTTCTATGCCTTTTTTTTCCAGTATGTTCCCTTTGTTCCCCAGGGGAGTTCATAAGCAAACAAAGTGCTCTGTGGCCTGCTGTGTCTCTGCAGCAGGACCATACAAAGGGCAATGCACAGTAATGCAATCCAAACTGTGATGCAGGTCATATACTGTAGTAATGTTTGTGTTAATGAATGCAGGCATATTCAAGGGCACTGCTGATGTGTGTAAAGGATGTTCAGTAAGCCAAAGGACAAAGCCGAGACACAGATGGATGCTGCCTGCTATATTTCTTTGTTTTTATACGGCACTTTAGAATGCTGTTGAATGCTCCGTTGGCTTGAATGGGTTTTCCCAACATTCCAGCGGCCATTATTTTAGTGTAATGACCGCTGAAGCAATATAATGACAATGGCAACGGATCTTTTTTTTTCTTTTTTTAACCTGTGCTGCGTTCCATTTACCTCGGATATTACGGAGATCCTGCATCGCAAGTAGTCCAGTCACCAAACGGCAAAAAAAAAAAAAAAAAAAAAAACAGCAAGCAACTTACACCTCGCGACCAAAAATGGATGACTTCCCAATTAATTTGAACGTCTTCGGCGAGTGTGGAGATTTTGAGCACTGGGTTCAGGCTGAGTTTAAGGATTTACCCTCTCCGAAACGAAACAGACAAAAAGAAGACCAGTGGTAAGACGCATACAGCTAACAGCAGAGAAGGAAATGTCCAGTTCAACCTACAGAAATAGCCGGTGCTAGGCCAAATTCCAGCCGCTATGGCTCAACTAACAAACGCTGCTAAGCAACAGGTGCCCCGACTGTGGGGAACTATTTTATTCTTAGCATAAAACATCAGCAGAGGAGGAAATGTCCAGTTCAACATACAGGAATAGCCGGTGCTAGCCAAGGTGCTAGCACAAATTCCAGCCGCTGTGACTCAACTAACAAACGTTGCTAAGCAACAGTTCCACAACCTGGCCTCGATTGTGGGGATCTATTTTAATCTGAGCGTAAAACATCAGAAAGTTATTTGACCCTTGCAAAATAGAAGACTTTAATTTGAATTTTATTTTTTGCAAGTAGCCGTATAATAAGCGGGATAATGTATGGAAAGTAGATTATTATCGGGAAATACTGACCTTCAGGGCGAAGATAATGACCTGCATTCCATACATTATCCCTTACATATTTAGTGATTTTTTTAGTTGTTTTAAAGGTACAGTATGTAAAAAATCAAAGGTCATTGGCAGAAAAATGTAATATATAATTCAAAACTATGTGTTTCTATTGATGTGTAATTGCTTCATGTTTGTTTTCTTAGAATAAGTCATTTTTACCTCCTTGTTGGGGGATGCACATATGGAGGCTGCCATATTTGTTCCATTTTTACTACGGTGTCGCTGAATGGACAAAGCAATGTGTAACATGAGAACCCTCTGAACTTTAAAACTGCTGTAGCAGCTTTGTCTAATGGGAATTAGAGCATTGTTTGGGATCAGTAATGCCTTAAAAGACTTTAAAAGTATTTACTCATAGAACAGTCAGAGCTACACCTGAGACCACTGGATCCACTCACAGATGAAAACATCTTTACGTCTGGAAGAATTTTGGCCATTAACGGCCACCGTACATTCACAACAGTGCTTGGAATACTGTATGAAGTCATTTGAAAGAAAACATCTTTCCTTTCTAATACCCACCTTTACCACTAGATGTCAGAAATTCTTACATACAGTACCTCTAAAGATCTGGGATCACTTCACTTTAACTATTACTGTAAAACTCTGTGGTTGCCACTCATATTGCCAACAATTTCTCGGAGATGGTAGTGTGTAATTCTGTAGGGTAAGTTGGGATGGATAGCTTACCCTTTAGATGATAGAGGTGTTCCAAGTTAAAATGTGACGTTGGCAAAAAGGGAAAATAAAAAGACAATTAATACAGCTGTGATTCTCATTAAGCTCCACAGTGGCTGCAAACTTTCTGTTTCATTTGTCCAGAATATTTACACCCGTATTAAATAGCGATGTTTGTTGTGTTGATTTTTATTGCATTCAACAATGAGAACTGAATGCGTTGCCCTTACTGCTCATAAAAAATGATTTTTAACCAGATTTGTGCGTGTGCAGGATTGTCCCTTTCAGAAGCTGAAGCCATTGGAGCTGCCAGTTTGCACCTGCTTTTTTTTTTTACTAAAATACAGGCAAAAAACCAGCAAGGCAATGTGTCTCACGGTTGATAAATCACTTTGCCAGTGCTAAATTAATATATTTCCCCTCCCATCACACGCACAATTGCGTGTAAAAGCCCCATATTGCATATTCATTGGAGCAGAAGTACAACATGGATAAGAGGTGCTATTTAGCACGTTCGAAAGACTGAACCCTTTTAGCTGTTAGTAGATCAGTTTGTTCATTGTTTTGCGTGAGCAGTGAGATAGCTCGTGTTTTTATAAACGCCAAACCTTTGATAGGTCCAGCCCTTGGTGTTTTTGATTAAGAGACAGCGACTAGTGTTGGAGGTCATGTACAGTATGGGGGGGGGGGGGCGACTCTGTGTTGCCCTTGGCAAGAAAAGTGATTTATAAATAAAGTTTGATTTGAATTTCTTTCTCTAGTAAAAAAAAGAAATGAAAAAAAGAAGAAAAAAAAGTTTGATTTGTTTTGATCTTGATCATTGACACAGGCATTTGAGGCATTTTAAAACCTAATGGAAAACCCAAAGAAAGTATAAACTACAGTATTAACAGCAATGTCTGTTAAACATTAAGTCGTTATGACTTACTAATTGAACTATTTCAATGACATCAATGCATTATCATCAATCAAACTCATGAGGATTGACAGATGAGACTGAAAGCAGCTTGCTTTTCTTTTGTTTTCTGATGGAATTAAGGCTTTGTTGGGATTGCAAGTCAATCAGTTGGTTTTTTATCGATCTTTTTGGCAGATTGTCCATCCTATAATTGGCATCTGACCTAATTTGTGTTTCTGGATTTCACCAACCAGTCTGCTAAGACTGTTGTAATGACCTCTTTTAATAATAACTTTAAGGTAGAATAGCTTTTACAAACATATTTCATTTGGGCGGCCAAAACATCCCCACTGAGCAAACTTCTAAAAGGTGTTTCTGGTCAGATTTACCACAGAGATATTTTCAGTTGGTTTTTTACTGTCAAGGATGTCTGAAATCAGTTTTTAAAACAAAGTACAGAGATGTGTGCCAGCAAATGGATTTGGGAGCCTGATTCTAAGAAAATATAACTGATTTATGTTTTTTCAGAAGAAAATGTTGATTAAGCAAAACCCACAAAAGTGGGTTTAAACAAATACACAAAAGTGTATTTGTTTAAACTATAAAGTACAAAAAACACAATGTTTATTATGTTACAAAAGGACAGTGTGTTTTCTGCGGCAGTAGCACCAGCCACTGGTGTTAAGTGAAAAATGCAGTGCAGCAAAATTCCTAATATGATCAAAATTCCAAGAATGATGGGGGTGGCTGTGTAATGAATTAATCCCTGCCCTTCAGCTAACTTCATTCAAATTGAGAAATACTTGCATAAGTTGAAAGAAATCTGAAAGTCACACTCACCTCCTCTTTCCAGAATGATCTTTAAACAGCTGCAGTCTCTTCTCAGCTGTCCCATCATTTCATACATCTTTGCTCTTTCCTTGGGCACACGAAGGTCAGGTGAAGGTAATGGTCAGGATTATAGGAGCTCAGTGACTGGTCTCTCTGTCTGCCATGAAAGGGTGAAGTTAATGGCTCGAAGAGGAGAGGGAGGTCTCCAATCCCTCTGCTGCAGGCTGTGAAACGGATGCCTTTTATTGCAGATTGACCCTCACAAGCTGTAGCTGAGGCCTCTCACTGGGAAGTGTGGGTGGCTTTGCTTGGATTTACAGTTAATGTACCAATGTTAATGAAGCTGCCACGGTCCACTGGATCTCTTTGCCATGCCATGTCGAAGTGTCCATCCTTTTGTTGATCACTGCAGGTCTGCTGTGGGTCATAAGAGCCAATAAAGTTGTGGCCTTGCCACCCCCAGATAACTTTGGGACTGATGGGCCATGGCGGCTGAAAGAATAAAGTCAAGAGGAATTGACTTCCCTTTACCCTCTGCAGCAATCTGATGCTAGAGTGCATAGTAATTCATTGAAATGATATTTGGTTGTGTAGAGGAGAAGATGGATAACTTTAAGCATACTTATAATAATGGATTAGATTTATGTAGCGCTTTTCAAGGCACTCAAAGCGCTCACAGTAGGTCCATTATTCATTCACCCCTCATTCATACTTGGTGATGGTAAGCTACGTATGTAGCCACAGCTGCCCTGGGGCAGACTGACGGAAGCCTGGCAGCCATTTTGCGCCTAAGGCCCCTCCGACCACCACCGGGACATTCACACACATTCATACACCAATCGTGCCCCCACTGGAGGCAAGGAGGGTTAAGTGTCTTGCCCATGGACAGAACGACAGATGGCTGGGGGATCAGGATTCAAACCGCCGATCCTTCGGTCATTGACGGACCTACTCTAACACCTGAGCCACTACCACCCAATCGTGCACTTATGGCTCCCTTACATTAGAAGACTTGGAAAAGACTCTTGGTGGAAGACTACCATCTCAAGTGTAAAGACAGTTTTTAGTCTCAGCCTAGTCTCCAACTGAGATTTTACAAAGACTGAGTCTTGCAGAGTCACTTTTTACAAAACTACAACTAGATTCTTTCTGCATTTTTCCCATCAAGTTCGGTTTATTTATATAGCACAATTTCTACATCTGCAGATGCCCAAAGTGCTGCAAAGACGCACACTAGGTGCCAAAAACAGACACTTCTAAAATGAAAATAAAAACAAATTATAAAGGTTTAAAAACATAAAACCAATGAAAGCAATCAAGTGCAATGAAATACAATAAGGACCGGTACAGATATCTACTACATGACTAGAAGGGGAAGGCCTGTGCATAGAAACTTGGGTAGCTTTCACACCAGGGCTGTTTGGTCCACTTTAAACGGACCAGAGTTTGTTTCCTCGGATAGTCCGCTTCGTTTGGGCAGGTGTGAAAGCCCATCCGAACTCTGGTGCGGACCAAACAAGCGAACTCTGGTCCGCCTGAAAACGTGGGTCTCGGTTCGCTTGCAAGCGAATCCTGGTCCGGTTCGTATGCAGTGTGAAGCTAACCGGACCAAACACAGGACCAAATGAACGTGGTGGCGCTACACGCAATGCAAACACAAAGCATCTAGGGTAGAGGAGGTGCAGCGCGCACTCCAAACCAAAATAAACATGACGAGAGGACAAGCATGAACACACGTGGACAGATGAAGAGCTGAAAGCTCTCCTGGAAATATGGTCAGATGACCGGATAAACCAGCTGCTGACATCCATTCAACTCATCCTCTACTAAAGTCACGTATTCGGAACAAGAACACAATGTATCTAATCTATATATAGTATCAGGGGCGCCGCCAGGAATTTTGGGCCCCATGAAAGACATTCATGTTGGGCCCTCCTCCCTCAAAAAATTGATGCAAGACTTAAAAATGTTATAAAAAGAGTATTATTTACAGTTTCAATGTATTTTTTGTAGGGCTGTCAAAAAATTCATCCTGATTAATCGCGTTTATCACTTCTAGAACACATTTAGGATTAAAGATGTCTCAGCAGGAATTCTGCATTTATCTTTAGTAGACTAAACTACTGAAACCCTGTCCTTACATGTCTCCCTAAAGTCCTTCAGATGGCGGCAGTTTAGTCCAGAATGTTGCTGATCCTCACAGGCTGACTTAACAACTGTCTTAATGTGAAGCTGAAATTCAGGTCTTAGTCCTGGACTACTCCCAGATTTCTGGCTTGGTTTTATCCTTTAAGTTACAAAACAAAAGTTTATGTGTTGTCTACATGTAGCAGTACTAATTAATAAAAGAAAATCTCTTGTTTGACAATAGGATTAATTTTTTGACAGCCCTAATTTTTTGTTGTTCCTCCATTTCTATACTTTCTGGCCAAACCTGAGAAATGTAAGCCAAGACTGTAACAGTTATTACATTTATATAATGTACCAACAAATTATATCATCTAATGACATCAATTATCAGCAGCTCAGTGTGACCTCACAGCTAGATTGCAAACAGGTATTTATGGTGCAACTCAAGCTGCTCAAATAAATTAACCGTCTTGAGAATAATCAAGATTTATAGATGTCTTTTGATGGCTGTAATTCAATCTGAATGTAAAAATCTAACTGAACTATTTAAATTGTGACTTTGATTTTAATACAGGCTGCAGGTGGCTACTCAGTGTTTTCATTTAACTGTCCAGTATCCTGTACAAACAACTACAACTACAGGCCATTTTTATTTTATAGAGATCATTATGTTTTTTGTTTTGTTTTTTAAGTGTTTCAATTTTTATTTTAAAAATGCTTCATTCTTATTTTTGGTATGGTAAAATGAGACAAATTCCCACAGCAGACTATGTAATGATGCTAACTGGTCCCAATGTTGCTTACCTTCTTCACTGGGAATGGAAAGGGGGGGGGGGGTTGAAGAGGGGCTGCTGCTGGTGTATCATCTGTTTACATATGATTAAGGGGGGACAAGGAGTTATTTAATATAAGTATCTTGCTAAACAATCAATAGCACTCAAATGATGTTGTGAGAACCATGTTTTGCCTGGTCTGGTTATGTAAATGTAAAGTCTCAGCTCTATGAGTTTTCTGGCTTATTTGCTTCTGTTTTAGTTACAGACACAATAAGCTCATTACAAATGCTGCAGAGTCCTGCTTTAACTTTTCTTTTAAAGAAAAAAAGAGGGAAAATCACTTTCCGTTTAAGACGCACTAACCAGCATCATCAATCATGTGTTCCCACTTACACCTTAAGGAGGATTAACTAAGTTGTAATAGTCTGCAGATAACTAGGTTATTTCACTCAACAGGTTCATTTGAACAACTCAGGCAACAAACCTCTCTTTGAAAACTGTCTCACGCTTCGTTCGCCTCTTCTCTTTCTCTTTCTTTCTGTTCTCATTTGAAAATCATACTTTCATTTCTTGGGGCGCTGTGTTCTTCGTCTGCGGATGGACTTTTTTCATACTGCTGCTTATTTACACATTTTCCTGGTCAGTCGTTTTATTCGCTGTCACTCTGTCAAATGAAGTGCAGGCAGCAATAAAGGCCCGATACCAGCAAACCGCGGTACTGACAGGCAGGGAGCGGATGCGCTGAGGCAGTTCCTGAGGACCAAACCATTTCTTGCACTTTCATGGGGGTCGGTTGGTCATTATATTCATGCTTTGTTTTGCCGTTTACTGCTGAAAAACCAGTGATGACACGAAGGTAATTTATTCTACTGCTGTATTTTCTTGTTCTTTTTGAAATCTTTATAAACATATTATTTGAAATGAAGGTTTGATAATTTCCACATCTTTTGGGGCCCCCCACAGTCATGGGCCCTTGGAATCTTCCTAACTTTCCCCCCCCATACGGCGCCCCTGTATAGTATAGCTTGATTCTGCATCTCTACAGCCTATTAGGCTGCGTACACACCAAACACGATTTGGGCGTCAAAATCGCTCCTGACGCCCAAAGTTGGACGCTTGGTCACTAAAAAGTAAGACACTTGATTTCCAGCATCTTGATGCCTCTGGCGCCCAGCGAGGGATGCCCAGCCAAGGCACGCTCAACGCGCCTCGGGAGGAGCCCCTCCTTTCTCTTTTTCCTGTCACCGGTCTGTCCTCACAATGACAGATGCAGGAGAGAGAGTGGCCCGGCTCTATGTGATAAATAAAGCAGGGAATGTCTTTGTCGGGCATCTCTGCTCTGAGTCTGGTTCACCAGATGATTCCAGGTGTTCTGACTGTGAAGAGTTTCATTGTTTACTCCAGGAGCTGCGAATGGCGAGGGGCGCTTTCAGCCGTCTGATCCGGTCCAGTTTACCACCCGCTGTCCAGATGCGGGGCAGCATTATAAGCCCAGTAAATCCCATTGGCACAGCAGGTCATCAAACCGCCGTTCAGAAACCGGGACCGGACGCAGATCACAGTTTATCCTCCTCTGTCTTCAGAGAGAGAGGAGATTCCCCTGGTTCTTCTGGGTGTTTCCGCCCTGTCATAAAAAGTGTGTGTGTGACATTAAGTCGCTCTGATTGGTTGACGCACCGTGTCAAGACGCCAAAGTTCAGATTTTCCAACTCCGGCGTTTGCTGCCCGTGACGCGCATAACGCGCTTCAAACGGCCAAAATCTCAAAACTCGCAACCTAAATTGCACGTAACGCGCCTAGATGCACCGCGCCCAACGTGCACAATGCGCCGCAGGGTTTTTCGACGCCTCCCCGACGCGCGTCAGCCATTGACTTTGCATGTGAACCTGACGCCCTTGACGCCCAAATCGTGTTTGGTGTGTATGCAGCCTTAGTCCTTACATGATGTTTACTGTTGCTATGGCAATAAGTGACATTAGCAGTTGCTAGCTAGTTTAGCTTAATTGTATGAACAAGAATCCAAATATTGACAATTTGGCATATTAAAACAAAATCAAATCACAACTCCCAAACAGTGGCAGTCCTTAAACTCTGAGCTCAGATGTTGTCACACGTTAGCTTGTCAAAGTTAGAAAATGAACAGAGTCAATCCCTGACCAGCTATGATAGCATTACAGGAGCAGTCGTGTTCACAAACGTTGTAGCGTTCCCTACAATAATGAGACGAAGCGCAATACAAGACGACTAGTCCACCGCCGTTTGTAATCTGTGAGGTTACATACCTTGTCCGCCGTCGTCGCAGCAACGGCAACAACTCGTAGTCTCGGGCCAGTCTCCTCTGGTGCCACCTCTGTTTTATTTGAGGCACTATGAACAGCTCCATGTCTCGCTGCCTTACCAGCTGGTCATACTGCACCGCTTGCCGAGCCATGTGCATTTGCAGTACAAACAGAAACGCTATTGCCAAAACCACCAACTTAATATAATGCTCCATGCTTAAACGACTGGTTTTTCTGGGGTGGGAGGGATTTCCGCTCCTACTTAAGCCGAACCGAAACGAATGATTAATGCAACAATGTTGCAACTTTCAGCTCCCCAATCGGACCAAGTCCGCATGGCCAGGTATGAAAGCGACCTTAGACAAGTACCACAAAAATAAACAAAAATCCCTTTCATTATAAATTTGTTGCCAAAAATGAAGATTTTCCTGCAAATGGCTTTGGTTTTCTATTTAACATTGGCATGGTCTTCTTTTCCTCATGATAATCACTTGCCATGACAACACTGTCCAGCCCACGGGCCCAAACTTTGGTAAAATTTCCATTATTACCATGACAATGCTGTTTTGGGGGTTCAAAGCTTTATTTTTTTTTCACCCAACACTTGCCATGTTGCTATGACCAGGCAAAAAATGCTTTCAGGTGAGCTTTTGCAATCTAAACATGCTGACTGTCCATCTTGGCAGAACAAATTTGACATGGTTGGCATTAAAAAGAAACTTGGGGCAGTGTCTATTTGGGCTTTGCCCTTGAGATGCTGGTGAAAGAATTAATCTGATTCATTATTTTAGTCTTGATGGGGATTTGTAGGCCTTGGGCAGGGCTTGTAAAGGAAAACTAAATGAAGATTTCTGACGCAAGCCAAAGGCTGTCTTCAGAAAAACATGGTATTTGAAGGCACAGAATGTTTGAATAAGACAATATTTTGAAATGCACAGCTTAATAGGTCAAGAATTTCAATGAGGTCAAGTAGTTGATAAGTACAATGTTTGTGCACAGAGTATATCCACTTATGTTTAAGTCAGATTGATTATATCCACCTCTCTAATGCACATTTAGTTTTGTGCTGAAACTGTTTTTATCAGAATGGTAAAAATATGACCTGTTCTACTTTTTTATCCAACAAATTCTTGCTGCTTTCATTTAAGGACCTGGAGGAGAAAGGGTCATGGCCTACTCAAGTAACCCGCAGCTCACCTAGCATATTGATTTTCTTCAAATAACAACACTGTAAAATAATAACACTGTTCTGAGAGTCCCTACTGAATTGGGGGGAAAGGGGTTTTTACTATAAATATGATGCTCCTTTTGTATGGAATCAGCTGCAACGCTGGCTGAAATTAGGCAAAGCTGATCTCGATAAGACTGAACCTGAAATGTCCCTGGAAATGTCCTTGGTTATAAGTGTGTATTTAGTGGTTGCCACTTTCACTCTTTGTGAGACACTCTTTTAGTCACACACTTCCTGAATCCCAAATCTCATGCCAAATAAAATTAAACAAAGTTACTTCAGTTTCATTTCCACCAACAGGCCTGGATTGACTCCATGTAGGGCCATTCTGTCTTACCAGTCTGACCCTAATGCATAGGGCTTGACAGACTGCAGAAAGTGGAAACATTGCTATGTTCCACATATACTGTATTTTTTGTTGTTGTTTAAAGATAGAGTCCGTTTTTACCCCGTTTCTGTTTGTAAACACTATTCAAACTGGGAGCCCCTCCCCTCGGGCAAATGGTCACATCACTCTTCAGCCCCAGTCCTCTCCTTCAAAGTGGTTGATAGCCAAACCAATATTTACCCATGGTTTTCAAGCGTGCACTATTTAAAGCTGTTTTTGCCACAAAATACCTCCTTTTCTTCACTCCATCCGCCATTTTTATCGAGAATTTGAATGAATCTGGTGTCAACTCCAGATGACGTTTTAAAAAAGGAAAAAAAAGTTTGCTCCAACCGACAAGTTTAGCCCAACAGAGCGCTACACTCTCAGCTCTGTCTTTGGCTGGAGACAACACGCAAATCTAAAGCCAGAAACATCCCAAACACACCAAAATAAAGGTGAACGACAAAATACAGCCAGGGGAGGGGGAGTTGCAAACAAAACTCACTGCCACATGAAAGCCGAGGTCCATAGGTGCGGATTAAAGGCCCATTTATGCTCCTTTACAGTATGAACGTAAATGGTGATGTCTGTTTCATGCATTGCCATGCGTGGCTGACTTCATACTTATATGCTTTTTCAGTGTTCCCATGGTTCATTCGGCAGTACTGCCTGTCCATGTGCCCTGGTGATATGATGTTGTAGATATGAGTGTATTTTCAGACACACTCGCACAGCCTCTCCTCAAAAGCTCCAGCTGTGTCTACAGATTCTCTGTTTGTTTGGCATCTTCTTCCTCTGGTGCTTTTATTGAGCTATTTGGCCCTGGCAGTTCTTGTGTCGTTTTTTTGTTTGTGTTGTGTTTTTGTTTTCCTGTTCTTCTTCTCTGGTTTGTTCCTTTCGCTGGCTGCATATCAGCTGCAGAGCTCAACACTGACCCCTGACGGACAAAACTGTCCGTCCGTCTGCGTAACTTTCTTCTGCGTCGAGGATATATGGGCCTTAAGCCGGATTTCACTCACGCAAGTCTGTGTTTATTTTCATGGGGGAAGCTCTGGACTCTACCTTGAAAGCCACATGCCAAGAAGAAAGAACACAAATGACTTGAAGACTGGATTAAAAAAAATATACATGGATATCAAGATATTTCATGTACCCCCTGCAATTTCTCAAAGTAAGCCCAGGGGTACACATACCCACATCTGAGAAACAGTGGTTTATTGAGCACATTCATGTAAATTGTTGTATTTTATATGGTTATTCTGTCACAGACATTCCAGGCAGGTATTCCTAGAATGGACAGAAAAAAAACAAAACAAAACAATGAAATGAACCTTTTTCGTTGCAGCACTTAAATTTAAAAGAACTACACATTCCTACACTAAACACTACTTGACAAAAACAGTGTATTAAATGGATTTACTAAGTAAAAAAAGCAGCCTTTAGTTATTACATTTAGCTGCTTCTTCACGTTTAACATTTCATGACCTGCTTCAAATGGAAATCTCATCTATTTGGTCAAAAAGCCTCTTTTTCTCAGCAAGGTTGTCATTGTGAAAGATGTTTATGTAACATGCAACACCAGATCAGAGTGAACCAAACTGATCCACACTGAATGAAACAAATAGCACCATAATATTTTACTCCGACAAATGTTTAATCCTGTACAACAACATGTTGAAAAGCAAAGACTATGTTGTATATCAGAAGACCTGTGTTTGTACTTAACTATTTATTCATTTTATAAAACTAGTAGTAGTCAGTTATTTTCAGTGAAGAATTATTACAACTGTCTATCTAGACAGTGGGGAAAGGATTTTAAACATGCTGCTGCCTCATCTCAGAATCAGCAGTCCTCCCGGATATTATGGAGCTGCTCTCACTGAATGAATGAAAGAATATTTTGAATGACTTGTTGGCAGGCACAGCTGCCTGCATATGTTGTGATTATGATTATTGTTATTACTGTTTCTGCCCCTGTTTTGACCTGTAATGAGCGTTACCGCTGAATATTCAGATTTTTTAAATACACATTTAGACAAACTATTCATTCCATTCTGTTTTTCAGGAACATAAATATTCTTGTTTATGTAAATCTCTGTATGTGTAGTCTGACCACTTCTGATTGAGTGGCTTGCTCATTGTAAGTTTCCTATCCGTTAAACTCTGAGCTTGGTTTTCAGGCTTCTGCTTGAAAACTGAAAACATAAAGAAATGAGTATGTCTCTGCAACTATAAAGGTCTATTTGTTGGCACATAGCACATATAAAAAGTTTCATGTTTGCCTGGGGTTACAAAGGGGGGGAAAATTCCCAGTAAATTTCCAGAAACTTTCCATGGGAAGCATTCAGGATGTTTCTAGGTAGAGATCTCTGTATATATCACCAGTCAATAACAGAGCTAAGGGCATGACGCTGTGTAGGGATAATCTGATTGGAGGAGACGCCAGTCAGTCAAACTCTCTCTCAAAAAAAGAAAAGAAAGAAAAAAACGGCGGACCCAGTGAGAAAAAGAAGTACTCTGTGGTAAGAGCTTTAGATAGTGCACGTTGGAAAACCAGAGTTAATATTGGTTTGGCTTTCATCCGCTTCCAAGCTTTGAAGAAGGAGCTTGAAGCAGAATAGGCTTCACGTTTCCAGTGTCCCCACTTCCGACAGTAATGACAAACCTCGTTAGATTCACAGGTAAACTGACTATACCTTATTCCAACATCAGGTGACTTTTAGGCAAGGCTTCATGAGGACCAGATGAACCACAACTGCTGCCAGATGAATAAGCCAAGTGGAAATCATCTGCAAGCGCTGCAGCCTCCGCCACAATCTTAGCCCCATGCTCACCAATATACGTCGCCACACGCTCCGACACAGAGTTCTTAAATTGTTCAACACAAGTGTTTACACTAGCAGAGGAATACCAAACATCAAAATGAGTGGCCAGATCCTGCATAAACTCTAGATGAGACTTGTCACCCCGTTTAAAGCCACAGAAGCGCTGCCTTCTGTATTACCACCGGCACCAGCTCATAGACTTTAAAAACAGCTTTTTTTACCTTCCGATGCACAACCGAGTCAGTGACAGATAAAGCTGAAAAGCCCGCTGCGCTTTCCCGTCAGAACACACTGCAACAACAACAAATGTGTAGAATCTGACCAACCACGCGTCTCAGCTAACCACTCAAAGAAAAAAAACTCTCATCAAACTTCGGAACCAGTCTCAAAAAAGAAAACTACCTGCTGTACTTCCACACTAGGAAGCAACGCAGGGAACCCCCTATTGGGAAACTCCGCCAAACCTACAAAGGAACACCTGCCAAAACCACTAGCGTGTGCCCCGCAGATGACCGGCACTTAGCTTCATTGCCAGGAAAAGAAACAAACGCTGTCTCAAAACCAGGAAAAATACAGCCACACACCACAAAATCATAAACCGTCTACACCACCGGCAAGACTTCCCAAGAGCGCGCACCTTACCAAATAAGGACAATGACGTCAAGGGCTTCCTCCCAGCGAAAGCCAAGCCAAACGCGTGGACAACTCCGAACAGAGTCAGAATGCTACAAAGACACAAGAACTATCCAATGCAAAATGAGAGCTCACAATCAACCAAACAAAAACACAGCAGCCCAAAAGGGCAACAACCCGACCGGGAACCACACAAACCAAACGTAGAAACCTCAAAACGGTACCGAACAGCTCCCGGAAGTCATGCAACGAGCCCCCAGTTTGTTATGACCGGCTTAGAGCCATAACAAAAGATGGGAGACCATGCCCGAGGGAATATGCTTAAAACAGCTTTTATTAGGAAAGATTATCTTAGAACAGTGGCAATTACGACCGGGCCCAGCCACATCAGGGCAGCAACATCACAGGTGTGGAGCAGAAGGCGTAATGAGGGGCAAGCCTTCAAACCAGGCGAAGCTTTAAACCCGCTGTGCTTTGGAAACCGCGCCCAGACCTGCATAGACGAAGAGGAGGAGCAGGAAAAAGACAGACACACACCAACCCCAACTCACGTGGCTCAGGGCCGCAACAGTGGTACTGTAAAGAATTTTTACAGCAACTTACTGTAACTCATTGGCATCCAGCTGCCAGTGAATTACTGTAAAATCTACAGCAATTTGTAGAGTATATGTATGGTTGAGCAATGGTTGAAAAACAGTCAATTCTGCAATCACTGATAGTCTAATATTCACATTTTAAAAAAATGTGTTTGGGCTTGTCATATTTATTTTTACATTTTGTTCAGTCAATTTTTTAAAATTCTTTTTACTTCTGCCAAGGAGGTGATGTAATTGATGGCTGTTGTCTGTTAGTTAGCAGAAAAAATCATAAATTTATAACCAAATTTGAATGAAATTTTTAAGGATGGTTGAAAATGGCATAAGAAAGAACTTAAAGTTTGGTGTTGATCTGGATCACCATCTGGATCCAGGACATTTTCTGAAGGATCCTTTTATCATTGCACAATAGGACCATATGGGGGGAACTGAGCTGCTTGGCGGAGGTCTGAGCTCTCCAAGTGCTTTTCAAGTTATTTTTAGATTTGGATTATATGGTATGCATGTAAGTCTAACCAGGGACAAGGAATGAAAATTAGCCATGGCTAGAAGTCTACACAGAGCTACAGCTGCATCTTTGTTACATTGTTTTAATGTAATGTCCATGTCAAATGAATTATAAATAAACAAATAAGTAAATCTCTTTCCCAGGTAAAATAGCACCTGTCCTTCCAAGTTAGGTAAAGAAAACATGATGCAGTGTACCAAGTTGCCTTCCTTCACTGTTTTACTGTTCAGTTTTACGGTGTGGGTGCCTTCAGTGCCTCAGGAATGGCCGCCACCCTGAATTTATTTGTTTGAAGTTTTCCTAGATGGGAGTTTTCCTTCTCCACTGTTGCTCAGTTTTTTCTGTTTGCACCCGAGTTGCAGAGTTACGATGAACTAATTTCTACACCTCTCCATTCAAATGTTTTGAATGCAATTAATTTCCAAACAAAAGACAAAATATGCAATTACAAATAAAGATTTCTGACAGTAATATTTCTTGAAAACTGAAATAACATTAGTTTGGCTATTATAATTGAGTAATAAAAATAGGATAGTGGAACGGCTGCTTATGTTTATCAAGTCCAAATAATTTTTTATTTTTTCTCTTTTTTTAACAGTTGTGACTTTAACAATCCGCTGTGCCCTTGCAGGGCTGCAACATTCAGTATATAAGAAAAAAGCTGCATACAGAATCAGCATCACCCAAGAGGAGCAAAGACTTTGCTTGTCAGCTGACAGCTGTTGCCACAGACATCAAGTATTTCCCCGAGGCATGTTGTTGTCCCAGCAGGCTTCAAACGTGCCATCATCATCTTCAGGGCTCAGAAGTCAGCATCTCGTGTCACTTGCCTTAGTCATTATGAAGTGCTTTGAATGATTTGTTATGGACCACATCAAAGTCAGCCTTTCCTGATCATTGAGCCTACGTTTACCGTGCTGCTGGCTGCTATAGCAACCACAGTTGTGTTAGACTGGGAGGCTAGTAGAGGTGTTTGTCCTCTTTTCCTTAAATTTTTATCTCTTACTTAATGCATTTAGATGTTTAAGATGTTTTACCCTGATATTTCCTAGAATCCAGTTTTGGGTGCCTGACATGTCTTAAAGGCCTCCTTCCACTGAAAACCCGTTTAACTTGCTCCTTCTGAAATACGGAGGGTTTCCCCTTGTTTACTTACACATGCTGACTTGCTAGCGTTGCGTTCCCCCCAGTCGGCTGTGCTTTCTCATCAGAGAAACGATACGAAGAAAAGAGCGAATCGGGAACAGCCTCGCAGTTCTACGTCACATTGCAAATAGCGTATCCCACGTGGGGTTTCTATCTGTCCATTGGAAGGCAGGTAACCCTCCACTACACACTAGAAGTGGAGACAGCACGACTGTAGCTTCGGAGTTGAGAAGCTAATTAACTAACTGTTTGTTAGCATGGCGGAACAAACTTGTTTGTCGGCTCTATTTCCTGTCAGTAGCAAAATAAGAGCGGAGGGCGGAGCTTCCTTCATACACTGATGGGAGGCAGCCAATCAGACGGAAATTCATGAGAAGGACCCGGAAAAGCCTGCCGTTGGACCACAAGCCTCTCTTCTAGTATACAAATACAGCTGGATACAAAGCAACCAGAAGGTTTTTTTTAAACAGAAACGATGCAGAATGCATTCAATAATAATGGAGAACACAGAAATATTAATGCAATGACCACGGAAGTACAACTTTAAGTGTGGCGCATTATCTGTACTGTATATTATTGAACAGAATTTTTCTGAAAATATACCAGATTTCAGCAAGATGCTACTTTCCACCCCCCCCCCCAAAAAAAAAACAAAAAACAAAAAAACAAATAAACAAACAACATAAAAAAAACAGTAATACTTTGCAATTACAATAAATAATAACAGTTTGTTTGTCTGTTTTTTTGCTTGAAATAAGCAAATTTTGGCCACTATTAAAATAACTAAAAATAAAGATTTGTTTTGATTGTAATAAGAAAAAACATTCTGCCAACAGAACAAGAAAAAATTTCTTGATTAGATTTATTGAAATAAGATGCACTGAAATAAAGAGTTCCTTCATGTCACTGAAATGTTTCTCTTTGGGTAATTTTCTCTTATTTTGAGTGTGATGAGATATTTTGACTAGAAATTAGAAAAATATGCTTGGTAAGATTTGAGCTTTTACAGTGTAGGTTGTGTTGGAAGAACATGGTATTCACCCCTTGGATCACATTGCTATGGTCAATCACACCACAAACTGCTTCCACATAAAATGTGTTTCACTCATAAAGGTTTGGTTATACATCAGTGTCACATGTGTGTTATCATTTGTAGGCTGTTTGAAATTGTAAAAAAGAAAAAGAAAGAAAGAAAAAAAACAACACAAAAAAACTAAATCAGGAATCACAAAAAGGTGGTGACAACACGGTAGAAGGAACAAAAGAAACACAATAAAACCCATGGAGCTCCACATCCAGATGAACATGAAATGTAATGCCAACCTGATGACCCCAAAATGTTTTGATTCTGAAACCAAGAGACAAACAGATGGACATTAACAGGTAAAAGAATCCATGAGGTGATCATGGAAGTAATTCCAGAAAGGAGGTTCAACAGACTGAGTTTAAAAAGAAACTCTGGGTTAACTTATTCTGAGCTGAGCAACTTTCAGTTTTCGGTTCCAGATTAAAGTTGGTTCAATCAACTCTGATACCCCGTTCCCTCTGTCCAAAAAACCCGCATAAACCTGCGAACAGTCGGCTTTTAGTGGCACCAAGCGACTCGGCTCTGATCGGCATGCAGCGGGAATGCCAGACCCAGGTTTAGCTGCGAATTTCCGTGATGACATTGTGTGTACCTACATACATACTGCACCAGTTGCGTCTCGTATAACGTACCAAAACAACTCTGCTTTGGCCACAAATTCACGTCGCCTACATCCCATCCGTGCTAGAAAATGACTTTCCGTCCATTTTATGGATGGACAAAAGTGCAACAAGAAAGTACATTGACTATGACCTAGTAACTTGCTCTCTATGGTTTACTTTCCTGATTTCTGTCGTGGAGATGACATCATCAACGCAAACCCACCGTGATGGCATCTTCAGACACGTAGTGGTGGTGTCAGAGGCCACGCAGCCTGCCAGAGGGAATCATACCCGGCTTTTTTTGCCTATGGGAAAGGAGCATAATGCCGATTGTAAAGAGGGTCAATCCGGGTTTTGAAAAACTTGTGTGGACCCTCTAATTTCAGTGGGAAAGTGGCTTGAGCATCTTTACCCAGAGTTGGGAACCACAACAACAAAAAGCCATAATCAATAGAGCCCAGATGCCTACACTGACCGTGGTAACCACTGACAAAAAACAAGTTATATATGATATATGTGAGTGTCCAGAAGACAGAAGCTGAGGCCTTTTGTGTGGTTGTTAAAGATGATCACCCTTCTTTGCGAATGAAGATGAAGAGTTGAAACATAATTAAAATCCTGAGTGGACTAAAACTGTCAGGGCTTTAGTTCTTTATTTGTCTACCAGAAGTCACTGTCACCAAACCTTTCGAAGCTTTGGATCTCTTCTTGGCACTATTGTGAGGAAAGCCTCTGTGCTTCAAGAGGCTTCACCTGCCCATCACTAATAATTAGTTTTCCCGGTGAGCTTACTTAAAGGGAAACTATAGTCCCAGTTCCCATGGAGTCTGGGGAAAAATCATTTTCCTGCAAATGAAAAGTGTGAAAGGCTTTATGAAACGAATGAAAACATTGGATATTTCACAAAAACTTCAGATCATAAGTAGAAAAATCTGTGTGATTCAGAGCAAATGGGTTCATTCAGATAAAGGCACCATACTGAGCAGCAAGCAGGTATTTGAAGCTGCTGGGGTCTCTAGGATACTAAGAACCTCTCCAAAGGGAGATTTGTATTCACCCACAAGGTAATTACCAGCTTTTTACACTAAAGTAAAAGTAAATGTGTGGTATTTTGGTCCAAGGGCACTAATATGTCTCAAACGTAAAACTGAAATTAAATGTCATTGTGTCATTCATAATTTTGTCCAACTCAGCCTGGGTGTACAGCACAAAGGTTCAGCAACATTCTGCATTTTGGAGCTACTGCTGCTCACCAAAGCAGTAGATGATAATTCAGAAGCAAAGTCTTTAAAGGTGCCATGACATCAAATTTCACTTTTCTGGGGTTTTGGGGGGTATAATATGATCTGTTGTGCACTGACGAGGCCATGTGAATGTCTGAGTAAGTACCAAAGTCCCTGTTCATGGACGGTCAGATTTGTTTCTTCATTCAGAAATGGTTGAATCTAACAGCAGCTCATCATTTGACATAGTTTTACCATGCTTCATTAATTACTCGCTCCAATCAAGCAAACAGCCTCCCCCTTCCCTCTTGATACGACCCAGATGTCTGAGGATGTGTACTGTTAAGCGGCTGAATGAAATGGCGATGGTTGGGTCCTACTCACTGTCCATGGGAGACCTCTGTGCACGAGCAAGAGAGCCAGAACTGGGGGATGCATCATTAAAACAAAAACTTCTCATTTCACAAATGAGTTTCCACAGGTCCTGTGCCTTTGCTTAGCTCAACTCTGGGTGACAAGGTGCACCTTGTCCCCAACATCCACCCGTGACCTCACCAGGTCACAGACACCTAGTGGACTGTCTTAGCAGAAGCATCAGCTTTCTGCAAGCTGTGAAACAATGATGCTCCTACTCCTCCAGGACACATCATGACAATGGCACACACTCTATGACTCAGTGAAAAAAAGGACTCACCATCTCCAGACTCAGCACATCAAATCCTACAACAGGTTTTCTTACTTTACTAAGACACAAACGCTTTCAGACCAGATAAAAGTATCACACCACCATTTTACCATACAGCCACAAACCCAAACCATTCAAACCAGCTAGCTTCAAAACACATTACCAAAAGTTGTCACCACAATCCCACCAAAAAAGGTTTCAAACACAAAAACGAAGAATAAACCCCTACAAAAGGAAACATATCCCGGACGAGCCCCCAT
The DNA here is from genome assembly GCA_023101725.1 of Atherinomorus stipes. NCBI lineage: Eukaryota > Metazoa > Chordata > Actinopteri > Atheriniformes > Atherinidae > Atherinomorus > Atherinomorus stipes. Next base: position 1,864,962 of record JALJCO010002854.1, on the reverse strand, counting down.
TTATTTTACGACCCAGATGTCTAGGGTTTAAAGGGGTTGTCAACATAACACAAAGGAAACAGATGTTCGTAAAAATTAAAGCCATTTATTTATAATAAAACCAAACAAAAACCCAAAGCCAGGGTGTGGACACAGTCACCCTATTTTGGAACCACAAAAATTCAAAACTATACAAAAACAAACTAAGTCCTTAACCCAGGGTCTGAACATACCATGACAAAAACATAAGAACCAACACAAAAGGGAAACACAAGAGCTGGTTCTCAAGAACTGAATCTCAAACTAAACCAAAAGGGAAACAAACACAAAAGAGCAGCAGATTAGCCAGGAGGGGTGATCTGCTGCTGACGCAGCCTGCTCTTGGCTCCCCAAGGTAGAAATGTCTGGAGTTGAGTTATATACTGCAGGTGAGGGTGATGACAAGATGAATGACAAGTTCAGGAGCCAACCAGAGGTGGAGAAGGGAACTGTTGTCCAATCAGGAGGGAAAGATGAATAGATGGCGGGTAATTGGTAACAGGTTCCAGATGGTTGAATGGTGATAAGCTGGTGATCAAGCAGAACAAATCCAAAAGCCAAATGAGCTCTGCACAATGACTCATTACCTTGTCTTGGAGCACGGAGACATAAAAACTTGCTGGACTGCGGCCCTGAATTGAGTAACCCTGGTTTAGAGTGATCAATTAACCTTACATGCATATCTTGACAGTCGGAGAAAGCCAGAGTACCCCGAGAGAACCCACACAAACACAGGGAGACCGTGTATGTGTGGAAACAAAATAAACCACTTGTGGCTGGGTGTAACTAATACATCAAGACCCAACAATGCGGAAATATGGCAATATTCCAATTTTTCATAAAGGCCTATATGTGATTAATAAAACTTTCCTGAACACTTTGATTACAAAGTTAATGCTTGTAAATTATCATAAACATCAAAATCAAGAAGGACAACTGGATCACGCCCAATGGCTTTCCATTACGCTTTTGCGACATATTGCTTTATTAAAACGCATAAAACACTACCTCATGAGAGTGTAAAAACATTTTTGTGATATTTAAGTTTTTTTTTTTTTTTTTAATTTAGGGATTTCTACTAGTTTTTAATTGCAATATTAGGTTTTATAATATTCTAGGTGTGATGGAAATGCAGCTAAAGACTGGCTCCAAAGCTAACATGAAGCTGGATCTAGAAAAATATTTGGGAAGTCTTTTTTGAAAATGAACCTCTACCAGTGAAAATTTTCAGTTCTTTATAACTGAAATCATTTGTGAACTGTTATGGAGAGTAATTTGGAAAACTAGAGTTTGAATAATTGGCTTTTTTTATCAATGCTAATTTTGCTCAATGAAATCCTTACTATTCTACAATTTAATATGATTTAAACGATCGCATTAACTCTCGTTCACATTGATTATTTCTGATAATTTGACAAAAGCAGAATTCTTAGAATATTTAGTATATAGTTAGACGTCTCTGTTCCTTGACATAAGGTCTAATTATCATAAAACCTGTTGTTTTAATCTAAAGAATATGGAAAACAACAGATTTTCATCTGTTGTAAACTTGGTATTCAGCAGTCATTTCTGTTTGACTTTCACTGCACTCTTAACTTGAACAAAGGCTACAGATCTGCAGGGCTTTAATAAACCATGACTTTATTTTCCCCTCAATAAAGTATTATGTAAAGACATAAAAACAAGCGGCAGGCTGCCACTGTGAAGACCTTTCTGTATGGCGGTGACCTTTTCTGAAGTGTTGGCTGCAGGCTGTTGTTGTTGGTACTGTGGTATGACTGTTAATTCCTGACCACAAGCATAAAGCTTCCCATTGCAGCTCGTAGTAATGCGCCGTTTCAGGCACTGAGCCGCAGTGCATTTGTATTTGTCAAAGCAGATTTACAAGAGACATTGTTTTGTTCATTAGCTATTGAGACTGAAACACTGACGCAGCCAGAGGGATGAAGAGAAACAAGGATGCAAACACATGTAAAGTGACAAGAGAGCAAGAATCACAGTCCCACACATGCTGCCATGTGAAAAAGGGTTATATGTCGTATGTCTAATTGAAAAGGAAATTCTAGAAATTAAATGTAAAAATGTTGTATTTGCAGAGATATAGGTATAGATATAGAAAATAATAAAGCTCCTGTGATGGGATCAGTTTTAATAACATGGTTTAGCCACTGGCTAAACAGAACAGACATAAACTCAGAGCATATGAGGTTTGATTAAAAAAAATATATAGACTTATTTTTTTAATCAAAGTTAATGATCTGTAGACTGTGGCCCAATACTTATATTCATCCCTTTCTCTACCCATAGCCCTTCCCATTGAATTATTCCCTTTAGAAATGGGGCAACACTTCAAAATCCTCACGTGTCACCAATAGTTGTCCGTGGCGCAGTAAACTGACATCACAGCTGTTTCCGGAAGAGTTCGCAATGCCCTCTGCAGCAGCAATAATCTCCCTTTCCAGGGCGATGGGATTATTTTTTTGGCTTTGGGCCAAAAACCGTAAAAATTAAAGAAAAGAAGCTTATTGTCGACTAAAGCTTAAATGCTAACATGACGGTACAGACATGAGCAGATGCACGTAATGTTAGGAAAGTAGTGATTTTTTCACATTTGTCATAAAACTGTCTGTAATACATCAAAGAGACTTTAAAATAGCGATTTTCATATTTTACTTACAAAAAAATACATTTGTGCATTTGTTTGGCTGTCGCTGCCGATTTCCTTGCAATTTTGCTCGTATTTCGCATGAAATTGTGGGTAATATCATGCCACTCGTTTTCTAGTGTGCCCCTGGAAGGGCCAGATAGCCCTACCACTTCCCCCTTCCCCTCGGTCTGAACCAGAATCGGGACACCACTACCCCTTCACATGAATGCACAAAACAAAGGGCTAGGGCTAAGGGGGTAACTGGAATTTACCCTGTATTTAATAAAGGGTTTAATACTCGTTTATGATTTACAGACTGTGATTAGCAATGCTGCTAAAAGAAAAGCATTTTCAAATTCACAAATAACACAAAGTTCGGGGAGTTGCTGACTGGATGTTCATGATGTTCTTCATGGGAGACCAACAACAAAAACACTCTTAAAAGTCTTTATAAACTGAATTTAACCAAATTATAATAGACACCCCCCACACCCCCATCTCCCTTTAATTGTTATCTTGCTTGTAAGTACAGGAAAAGGCAGTCAGTGTTGTTATACATGACTGGTTTCACCTCAGCTAACATCTCTGACAAGCTGCGATGTAACACCCCCATTCCACAAGCTTTGCATCACTTCCTTCAAATCCTCACATTCACAGAATGAGTGCTGAGTTAAATGCTTTCAGCAAAACAGCATGACCGCTAATTGAATTTATCTGATGTGATTAGACCGTGTTGTAACACCAGATGTCACTGCTTGTGGTGTAATGTGTGTGATGGGTATAGTTGTTTTCAACCATGCCTTTCGACTGTTGTGAAATTACAACCCCAATCAGGAAAAGTGGTTGAAGAATTGAAAATTCAGTAAACAATATTGCTGGCTTGACAACAATTTTTTAAAAGACAAATGAATGAATGAATGAATGAATGAATGAATGTATTGATTGATTATCTGTTTATTCAATGATGTTATTGCAGATTGTTTGAACACAAGGAGCAGAAATGGCCGAACTGCGCACTTGTGATGTCCACCACATACACTTATCAACTGCTGTTACATACATTACAAATGTGAAAAAATGCTAGTTTTGTAATGTTAAGTTGCCAAAAGTATCGGCTCACCTGCCTTGACTCACATATGAGCTTCAGTGGCATCCCATTCCTAATCTATACAGTAGGTTTCAATATAACGCTGGTCCACCCTTTGGGGTTAGAACAGCTTCAATTCTTCTGGGAAGACGTGTCCACAAGGTTTAGGAGTGTGTTTATGGGAATTTTTGACCATTCTTCCAAAAGCACATTTGTGAGGTCACACACTGATGTTAGATGAGAGGCCTAATTCATCCCACAGGTGTTCTATTGGGTCGATGTCAGGACTCTTTGCAGGCCAGTCAAGTTCATCCACACCAGACTCTGCATCCATGTCTTTATGGACCTGCTTTGTGCACTGGTGCACAGTCATGTTGGAAGAGGTAGGGACCAGCTCCAAAATGTCTCAGTATGCTGAAGCATTCAGAGTTCCTTTCACTGGAACTGAAAAACACCCCCACACCATAATCCCCCCTCCACCAAACTTTACATTTGGCACAATGCAGTCAGACAAGTGCCATTGTCCTGGCATCCGCCAAACACAGACTCCTCCATCAGATTGCCAGATGGAGAAGCATGATTTGTCACTTCAGAGAACGCCTCCACTGCTCTAGAGTCCAGTGGCAGCTGCTTTACACCACTGCATCCACGCTTTGCATTGCACTTAGTCTTGTATGGATGGATGCAGTTGCTCAAAAATGGAAACCCATTCCATGAAGCTCTCTGTGCACTGTTCTTGAGTTGATCTGAAGTCCACATGAAGTTTGGAGGTCTGTCGTGATTGACTCTGCACAAATTTGGCAACCTCTTCACACTATGCGCTTCAGCATCCACTCCACTCCGTCAGTTTGCGTGGCTGACTACTTTGTGGCTGAGTTTCTGTAGTTCCCAGACACAACCAATTTAACCAGAAAAAGCATTGAGTATATTTATGAAGTTATTCTTGAACATAGCTGACAAGCATGCTCCAATGAGGAAATGCACTGTCCGGTCAAAAAATGCACCCTGGCTGGATGATAAATTGAGGAGTTTGATGACCCAGCGTAATGAAGCAAAAAAGAACTGCAGACAGGACAGGTTCTCTATCTGACAAATAACATTACTGTAAGTTAAGAAACAAAGTTAGGAAAGTTAGAAAGTTAAGTGACAAAAATGAATATGAATAAAAAAAAGGAATATTATAGGCTTAAAATAAATGAGGTTAAAAATGATGGAAAGAAGTTGTGGAGAACGTTGAACAACATAATGGGGAGGAATTCAAACATGAATCCCTCTTTCATAGAAACACAGAATACATTTATCACAAAGCCATATGATATTGCAAATTACTTCAATGATTTTTTATGAGTAAAGTGGATAGATTAAGGAATACCATGTGTAAAATAAATGAAAATACAGTGTATAACATCATCAAAGATGGTATCATTAAAGGAAAACAGTGCAAGTTTGTCTTTCAACCAATAGTAGAAGAAAATATTGAAAGTTTGCTGTTGAATTTGTCTGATGATAAACCTTCTGGAACAGACAATCTTGACTGTAAATTACTCAGAATCTCCGCTAAACATGTATCAAAGCCATTGTGTCACATCTTCAACAAATGTCTCGAGTATGGTGTGTTCCCAGAGTTTTGGAAAGAAGCCAAGGTTATTCCACTACTAAAAGATAAAAGATCTAATCTCGATGGTTTTAACAGTCGACCAATAAGTCTCCTTCCAGTACTGAGTAAAATCTTAGAAAAAAATTGTATTTGTGCAGATTCAAGATTATTTTTTGTGTAATGATCTGCTCACTAGTTACCAACATGCATACAGAGCAGGGCATTCCACATGCACAGCATTAACACAAATAACCGATGATTGGTTGAAGAATATGGATGGTGGGAGGCTTGTAGGAGCAATATTTTTAGACTTCAGTGCAGCCTTTGATGTAATTGATCACTGTCTGTTGTTGAAAAAAACTTGAAAGTTATGGTTTAAGTTCAGTTGCTCTTTCCTGGATGGAGAGTTATCTGTCTAGGAGAAAGCAAAGAGTATTTTTTAACGGTAGTCTCTCAGATAGTAAGGAGTTGCAGTGTGGGGTTCCACAGGGAAGTTCTCTTGGCCCTCTCTTATTTTCCATATTTACAAATGACCTACCATTAGCATTAAGTAAATCTTATGTGGTTATGTATGCAGATGATTCCACCCTGTATAGTTCTGCACATACTATTACAGAGTTAAGCAATACATTAAATATGGAACTAAAAGCAGTTGCGGATTGGGTTGAACACAACAAATTAGTGCTGAACATAGCTAAAACTAAATGTATGGTATTAGGATCCAGACATATGCTAGACAGTGACCCTCAATTGAGCATCTCACTGTCTGGAAAGCAATTGGAACAAGTAAGAGAGGTCAAGCTACTTGGCATTATATTAGACCCGAAACTAAACTGGACTAAACACATAGATAATATAGTGACAAAAATGGGAAGAGGCATCTCCATTACAAGAAAATGCTCAGAGTATGTACAGCGAGATACTTTGAAGGAAGTAACACAAGCCTTAGTCTTGTCACACCTTGACTACTGCTCAGCCATTTGGTCATCTGCTTCAAAAAAGACTTGCAAAAATGACAAACAACTCAAAATAAAGCTGCAAGGTTAGTTCTCCAGTGTTCTAAGCGCACACATGTCACAGAAATGCACAAAAATCTTTCATGGCTTCCTGTTGAGTGCAGGGTTCTTTTGCATCTTCTCAATAGTTTTTGGAATGTATTAATCAATAAAAGACCACAACACTTTTATGAACAAGTTGAATATACACGAGATTTACACTATTATATGACAAGCCAAGCCATTTCAGGTTATATTGAACCACCCAAACCCAGAACAGAACTATTTAAATCAACTGTTATCTATCGAACTATTACAGGATGGAATTCACTGCCTAATTACATTAAGCATTCCAGCAATAAATTAAATTTTAAGAAAAAGTTAAAAAAAAAACATCTAATGCTAACAAGCCTGTATTAAATCTTTGAGGCGCAAATGTTGGTGAATGGTTCATAAAGCATAATTCTGTTTATTTGTTTTTACTTTGTATATAAGTGCTGCATAATTGTGTAATTGTTGTATTTTTATGTGATGTTTTTATTTGTGTAGGACCCCAGGAAGATTAGCTTTCGCTATGACGTAAGCTAATGGGGATCCATAATAAAATAAATAAAATAAAATAAATATAATACAGCAGACAGGTCACTGTGGAATATTTAGGAGCGAGGAAATTTTACGACTGGATTTGTTACACAGGTGGGATCCTATCACAAAAAAAAAGAAAAGAAAAAAAGAAAGAAAGAAAGAAAGAAAGAAAGAAAGAAAGAAAGAAAGAAAGAAAGAAAGAAAGAAAGGAAAGAAAGAAAGAAAGAAAGAAAAAAAAAAAAAAGAGCCTTTTTACAATGTTGAATTTCCCTTCTGGGATAAATAAAGTATTTTTCATTTCATTTCATTTCATTTCATTTCTGCATACCGAGCTGCACCGTTTATACACCTGTACCAATGGAAGTGATTGGAACATCTGATTCCTATAATCTGGATGGGTGAGCAAATACCTTTGGCAAGATAGTGTTGATATGCAACCCAATCTCAAAAAGTTAGGATGGTGTGTAGAATATGAATAAAACAGAATGAAAATATCCACAAGTCCCATAAACAATCTTTTATTCACTTTCAATGCAGAAAACAACAAATTGTTGAAAATTAAATATTTTACAAGTTCATGAAAAATATTAACTTATCTTGAATTTGATGGCAACAGCATGTCTCAAAAGAGTTGGGACAGAGTAATAAAAGTCCGGAAACCTTAAAAGAATCAGCTGTGGGAACATCCTGTCACTTAAAAGGCTAAAGCCCGTTTTCACCAGCAGGTCCGGGTCAGGATGGGTATGGTTATATCCAACCCAACCTGTCCTACTTTTTTGGCAGCCTTCTGTTGGGCACCAATCTTATCGGTCTGACCCCAAAAAGGCAGAACTTGACATTGAATCAACTTGGCACCAAGAACAAAGCGGCAGCAGCAGATGTAAATACCTGGACTTTCTTTCCCGTCTTTGTCTTCATCCTATCTCTGTCTTTCTTTGTCCTCCTCTTCTGTTTTTATAAACTATCAGAACCAGATGACTACGGACTAGTTGTCCTCACAATCTCACATCATAAAAGTCCTGCAGAAACTGTTATTGGCTCACCTCAGTAAGCAGTCAACATCTTTCAGGACCCATTCCAGTTTGCATATCATAATGTTCTTGGGGTTGAAAGCACCATCATTTACCTGTTTCACACAAAAACAGATGTCTTTTGTGTGAATTCTTCTGCCCCCTTTTCAAGGAAAAATTCAAATTACTAAATCTCTCGAGTAATTTTTTTTTAGGTCTAGATAATAAAAATAAAAGTGACATACAAGACAGTAAAGTAATAAATAGAAAATTATACAGCAGTTTCAGACAAAGCCAATAAAAAAATTGCCCCAAGTATTGAACATAAATAGTGTTACAAATGTGAGAACAAATATCTAGTGTACAGTATACTGTTTGCCTTTATACACTATTTACAGCTGCTCATCCTCATGCACAGATCCAGCAGGATTTCTTCCTCATGAAATGCGAAACTTTATTTTCTATCACAGGGTGACAAAATTGTGTATTAGTCTAGATTGTCTCATCATCTTTTTTTTTTTTTTACCTTTACTTTGTGATATAATATGTGCAAACAACACAACAAATTTCTAGAAAGACGCTATTATTTACAAAAATGAAAATACTTCATGACTATACACACTCTATTTGGACTTTCCCTCTTTCTCTCTGGTGCACAACGTCTTTACCATAATGTGCTGCATGTCAGCGCAAAGCTGCACTTCTCAGCTTTCAGAATCTTTTGAAATTACGTCAATAGCATCAGCGGTCGAAGAGTTACAGTCATTCTAAGAACATTAGTTAACATAGCTCATATTATTTCGCCAGCAACAACATCCAGTTTAAAAGGTGCTGCTACTGGCGTCCAGAACGAAAGGTGGCGGTGGGGCTGCTTTCATGAGTTTTCCACCAGTCAGCCACCAAACTCTCCACTGAGTGAGCCACTCTGTAGTATTCATGGTTGTTTTTTTTTATACTGGTAAGTGAAATTAGGGCTCTGCATTTTACCCATCTCTGGGCTGTAAGTACTGCTACTTAAAGCAGCCCGGGGAGCAGTTGGTGGGGTGAAGGACCTCGCTCAGGGATCCACAGTGATTCACCTAGGGGTTGTGTTGGGGACTCAAACCCCGGTAGGCTACGCACTTCCCTGTCTTTTTCCCCACAATGGGCCCCATGTGGGCGTGGGCCCCTGGGCGTGTGCCCAGAATGCCCATTGGATAATTCGGCCTTCATTCTCATACTTCCTCACCAGTATCAGCTGTCTCTTTAAACTTTCTATTCAACTTTGTTGAAACATTTGCATCAGTGAAAAGAAGAAATAACTTTCCACTTTCACTTTCCCAATATGACCATGCTCACCTCAGATTTTCATCCACATTATAGTTCTTCTCGGAGGCTATAAAAAACCAACTGAAAAAAGTTCTGCTTGGATGATGTGTTGAGAGCAAGCTGTGAGAAAACAGACTCGACCTGGGGTATCAGAATGACGTCATTTTCTTCTTTCCACCTCAAGAACAAAAACATAGATTTCTGTTCCCGTGGAGTATGGGACAGTCTTATGAAAAGCACGGCTATGCAGCAGAGAAGTCTGGGTGCTGAACCGGCCAGCCTGCAGTGCAGACCTTTCAGCAAAGATTTGGTCCATCATGAAGTACAAAAATCTTCACTCAGTATTTTAATGTTGGTTTATGAGATCAGCAAATCATTGCATTTGATTTTACATATCCTCCTAACTTTTTCAACTACGTATAATTTTATTGCTTTAACTCTGTTAAAGGATAGAGTGAATGAGGCCATTAGTAGATCAGGTTTGTACATTCTGTTTAACATTCAGCTGTTTAATTTTACTTTGGAGCTCATTTGCAATCCTTTTTCTCAGTTTACTGCAAGAGGAAAAGGTCAGAATTGTAAGGCTGCTTGCAAGTATAACATTCCTCTTTGTGTTGAATATTCTTATTTGTGTTTTACAGACTGCCTTTCCACCGAGACAAATCTGTTTATGAAACCCTAACTGTAGGAACTCAGTGATACCGTGCTAAATTAAGAAATGATTGGAAAGTAAATTTTCACATAACTTGCCTCTTCTTTATTTACATGCATTCCAAGATCTGCATTAAAACCTTCAATTTATCCACTGTTCTTATCTCTTTAGGTCTCAGGGGACTGAATCCCCTCCCATTATGAACTGAGTTCAGCACAAGACAGAGTGCATAATGAAGAGAGGCTGCAAGTCTATCACAGGGCAGTGATTAAATGAAATATAACAAAGCATAATGATCCAAACCATTACAAGAAGCCTCACTCATCCAGTTTTGTTGACAAAGATTGTTTGATCTATTTCAAAGAAGAAAAAAAAAATCAATAATTCTCCACCAGCTTAATCGTCACAGCGTGGTAAACACAGCGAGACCTGTAAAATGATGAGGCCACATTATTGCTTGCTTTGAGAAAGTGATTGGCCTTTAATGCGATGGGAGGTTAGGGGGAAGGATACTGCCAAGTATCCCAGCGCCATTATTTAGCACTACATTACTTCCCATTTCATGCTGATTAGCAGGTACAGATGGTGCTCCTTGTGCCACTTTAAGGTGCCCACAGCTGGCAGAGCTAAACTATGAACAACCCTGGACCTTAGCCATCCACACTGCATACCAGATGGGGAAAGCGAGTCCTCCAAGGATCATGCACATCTTAATAGCAGTTGAGGAATATAATGATTGTTTGCTTCAATTTCACATTGAATCATACTGTAACATTATTAATTTAACAAAGAGATGAGTTCATTTGGTAGCACTGGCTCAGTTAATGCATATGTAAACTGAAGTGAGCTTAGTTCATTTTATTAAGCTGTCTTGGAAGGAAAAAAATAATTTTTCTTTTAGCTAATTGTTAGATTAGTGAATAGTATACAGTCTTCAAAGTTATTCACACCCTACCAGAGAAGGGTTTCCCTTCTCAACCTCAACTTACGACCTGATCTTGAATATGCAGAGGAAATTGGATGGATTGAAGTTAGTGTATAATTGGTGGACATTTTAAGGTGCACTGGTAGCTTCACTGGAAGAATGTGTGGCCCAATATAGAGACTGAAGACCCTTGCAGCAGTTGGTCCATTCAAGCACAACCTGCAGTCTTTTGCTGCATCTAATCAATCATCATCATTAGCAGCATAAAATCAGGTAACAACATCCTGCTGCCAACATCATGGTCCCCTTTCCATGATCTAATTCCATCAAAAGGGTTCTCATAGTGTGAATGGTTTGCACAAGAGGCATTTGGTTTTAATATTGTGGCTGAAATTCAAATGTCTAACACCAGAAGCACTGCAAACAACGATATTAAATACAATTAGATATGTTTTAGCTTAATTTAACAGCAATCCACATCTGTGAAGTTTGCATTGGAATATAACCGCAGACACAAGCAGTGTTTACATTACAGCCCATTTAAATCTTTTTAACTGCTTCCACTGAAATGAGTTTCTCCCGGCATGATATGGTTGCATTCTGAGTAAAAGAGCAATAACAACAATGCTACCTTATAGCAAAATTGGAAAAACCCCATTTCTCTGTTACATCATGTACACTGAAGGGAATATAGGAAAGGTAATATAATCAGAATGAAGGAGTGCATAAAGGTGCACACAGTACACCATTACACTTGGTATAATGGCTGTTTTTGTTTAAACATTGCTTTTTGACTCGCTAAAGGTTATGACTGAAATCACAGGCTCCCTGAGGGATCAGCTAAGCTCACATTGGTGCCAGCAGAATCATTGATGTTGGCTGTTTTAGTGTCTACCAACATCTCCTTATCACTAATTCTGGCCCTCTGCTATCTGCTCACAGTTAATGCACATTTTATGAATTTGGAGAACCAGGAGTCTTTTTGTAATCAGGAAATAATTTAACAATGCACCAACATTGCTGACCTTTCTGTGGTCACGGCTCCTGGGTACCAGCTTTGGCCTGTCCCTTGTCTGCCTGAGGTGCAGCTGGCCCTCCCTGTCAAGCCTGCCAAGCCACTGTCTCCAGGCAACAGGCTCAGTAGCCACCTGTCATTTTGGATCAATGGACACACCTGGACACCCACCTGTCCACAGCCTTGTCACAAGGGAAAAAAAAAAACAAGCGGGGAGAAAAAAAATGGGGGTATTCATCTCGGATGGTTGACAACCTGCTTCTGAATAAAAAAAGTGTCTCTGAATAGCCTGATTTAGAGGGACGAGACTGAGGTCGACCTTAAAGAGGTTTGTGTGTGTGTGGCTATAAACATGTTGGTAAAAATGGCTGAGGCTGCTTTTGTGTGCTCACACCTATTCCTCACATGATTAGCAGACTGCATTCAAACTTCATTCAGTTATTTAACTCAGAAATCACCCCCTTTTCTTTCTCAGCTAGGCCACCTGCCTTTAATGAGAAGCTTAGGGAGCATTCTGACTAACCACTTTCAACAATGACTCCACACAGACAGCAGCTCTCATTAGTTCCATTCGCTTTCACCCACTTTATGACAGACGATTGACACTTCAGGCTCATGTTAATATGCTGGAAACACTTAATTTCTCTTAACTGACAGTTAATAAGCATATCGGACCAGAAATCTTCATATTCATGAACGCACCAATGACCTCCATGAACTCACAAGATGTGTTTTATTGTGGATTTAAACTGTAGGCTCTGATAGATAATCTACTCATACATACAGTAAATGCAATGAAGGTCATAGAAGGATAAGATTATGTGCCATGTTTAAAAATGTCTTAGACATGCACTGAACACTCCAATTAAAGGTGGAAAAATCAGCTGTTGGTAAAATAAGTTGAAATGAACAAAAATAATAATAAATACAAGTTTTGACAAAATCAGGACATTGATTTTCTATTGGGGTTCAACAGAAATATATATATATATATATATAAAAAAATAAAGCAAGAAAACAAGCATGATGGGGCTCCTGGACTAAGATATTATTGAGCAACACTTTGGGACAATCACTGCAATCAGGTTTTTTCTGTAATGTCCAATCAGACGTCTGCACCTGTTGACAGGTATGTTGGTCAACTGTTCATAAACAATGTGCTCTAATTTATCTGTACAGTTTTGTTTGTTTGTTTTTATTAGTTTTTAAAACCACAATTCAAAATCAAAATCAATGTTTTATTTACTAAATTATAATTGAGTAAATTTTTATTTATTGTTACTTTTTTCAGTTTCTTGTTATTTGAATTACTATTGTGCATTTAGCCTTTTCTTTAAAGGTACAGTATGTAAAAAACAAAGGTCAAAAAAGGCAGAAAATTTATATATGATATATCAGGGGTGGGGAACCTTGGCCCTCATCCTGCAGGTGTTCCACTTGTCCTTGCTCCTACACACCTGATTCAAATCAATCAGTCTCTGTGCAGAACTTGATTGGCGGTTAGATCCATTTGACTTGAATCAGGTGTGCTGGAGTGGGTAGAAATGGAAAGCCTGAAGGGACACTAGCCCTCGAGGACCAGGGTTCCCCACCGCTGTGATATATGATGATATATGAAGTTTTTTGACAGCAGCCTGAGGGGCACAGCCTCTATCAAGAATACCTGTGATGAGCTGGAGGGATGGCTGAAGGATGTGGACAAGTCTGGCCTGCCCGGAAAATTCAAGGCATGGATTTACCAGCATGGGATTCTACCAAGGATACTGTGGCCATTGCTCCTCTATGGGTTCCTGATTTCTACCATTGCAGATCTGGAAGGAGAGTCAGCTGCTACCTGAGGAGATGGTTAGGACTGCCAAGGAGTTTGAGCAACATCGCCCTTTATGGAAACACCTGCAAGCTAACACTCCCCTTGAAATCCATTGAGGAAGAGTTCAAAGTCTTGCGAGCAAGGGAGGTGCTACAACTCCGTGAGTCATCGTACCCCAAAGTCTCTGGGGCAGGGGTAGCAGTCAAAACTGGCAGGAAGTGGAGAGCAGAGGCTGCAGTGGAGCAGGGAGAGTCACAGCTATGCCATTGAGTCCTGGGAACCATCTCACCCCTTCGTTTTGACAAAGCCTGAGGGACAGAACAAGGCAGTTGGTCCAGGACGAGGTGAGAAATCTGGTGAGATGAAATCCTGGTCCAGGCAGTCTACAGTGTCCTTCCTAGCCCATCCAACCTGCACTGCTGGGGCTTGGCCGACACACCAGCATGCCCGCTGTGCCAAAAGAAGGGGACCCTTGAGCTCATACTGAGCTGCTGCCCAATAGCTCTGGGGGAAGGCTGGTGGAGACACAACCAAGTGCTCAAGAATATTGCAGAGAGCATCTGTTGTGCCATCACCATCTGTAGGAAGGTAAGACCCATGAAGCCAACCATCACCTTCATCAGAGGCGGGGAGAAGCCGAGAATAACACCAAGAGCAGCAGCAGGGCCATGGAGGCCTAAGACCACCCTCAGGCCTGACATCGTCCTGGTGTCAGAGGCAACAAAGAGCATTGTCATGCTGGAGCTCACTGTGCTATGCATGGAAGAGGCCTTTGAGCACAAGAGGGAGAAATACGACAGCCTAGTGAGCGACTGCCATAGCCGAGGTTGGAAGGCAAGGTGCAGAGGGGTGCAGGGGCTTTGCAGGACAGTCTTTCTGCAGTATCCCAACAGTAATAGTAATAGTAATGGATAAGTTATGCCTTAAAATACATTAAAAATAGTTACTCATAGTACAGTCATTGCTACACCTGAGACCAGAACAGTGTGTGAGTGTGTCTAAACTTTCAGCCTGTACCGTATGTTGCTATGGGACTAGAATGTATATATCTATTACACAAATCTTGGTCAGGAAATATACATCCAGGTAAATGACTTTCATCTAGATGTGATTTTTCTCTCTTGTACATGCATTTACATGCATATGAATGCATTGGAGGAGATGTGGGGTTCACACTTCAGGCAAAAGTGGCTGAAATCTGACTTTTGGCCCGTTTGTGACCCATATCTGATCTTTTTATGACAGTATGAACAACACAAATCTGACACAGGCTGGACACATTCCTCAAAGTGACCTTCATCTGTCACATTTAATCTGAATTTTACATCATTGAAATGAGACAGACGTCATAATTCGGTGCTGGAGGAGGTAGAACGTGGCAAAAACAACAGAGGGAACAAAGTCATAATTTGTTGGCTTCAGCTGTGATGGAAGTTTTCAATGTAACAATGCTTCTGTTGTAAGTTGAAGTTTTATTTTTTCAAAGCCAGATCTGATCTTCAGCATCAGTGTGAGATGTCAGTGTTCTAGCCCCATAAATGTGGATTTGTTTTACCTTAATTATCTCTGGACAACTGTAAATGAAGCGGTCCCCGTGAGCTTATTCAGGCAGACAAGTGGAGCTGCTGTGCTGCATCCCAACTGCTCTGCCTCAGACATCCATGCTACATATCAAACACATCCATCCAATCTGGGAGGTCTATTTAAGCTGTGCACCCCCCCCTCGTTTCCTTTATGCTTGCTGCTGCTGCTGCTCCTGCCATGATCACTGAGTACAGCTGCTTGCTTTTGTTTGGAGCCCCTCCACCAGCATCCACCTGCAGGCCCCGGTTAAAAGGGAAAATATTGTAAATATTTCTAAACCTTTTCTTGAAAATAAACGCAAGAGTTGTGCAAGTGAAATCTGTCTCAATCCGCACTTTTGGGCGTCTACTCTTGTGTGGTAGTGACTGCTTGCAACTCCCCCTCCTCTGACTGGATTCATTTTTTTCACTCTGTTTTGGTGTATTCGGGACGTTTCTGAGCAGAGATTTACGTATTGTCTCCAGCCAACGACAGAGCTAAGCGGTGGGGATAAACTCGTCAACTGGAGTAGAAACCATTTACTCAAATTCTCACAAAACAAACAAACAAAAAGAAGGCGGGTGCAGCGAAAAAAAAGGAAGCACTGTGCAGTGAAAAGAGCTTTAGATAGTGCATGCTTGAAAACCAGAGTAAATTGGTTTGGCTTTCACCCGTTTTGGAGCTTTGAAGGAGAGGCTTGGACTGAAGAGCGATGCGGCCATTAGCCCGAGGGGAGGGACACTTAGTTTAAATAGTGTTTATGTGGTAGTAAGAAGGAAGGGGAGGACTTACCTATACCAGCATACAACACCACCCTGGGAATTTCACCAAGGGAAATAGATATGGATGGTTAAATCCACCAACTATCCCACAGGTCCGTTTACAAGGAGGCAGAGAACAATATCTAAAGTTTTTCATTAACGTTTAAAAATATTAGAACCATTAAGACAGCTGACCATCATCAGCTGAGAGGGAAGCTCAAAGAACCAACCAGGGCTGAGAACAAAGACTGTAGAAAATATGGACGTAGTATTTGGTCATGTCTGTAGAGGGAAAGTGAAGCCAGTTGGCTGTTACCCACTGTCGCCATCTTCCCGTGTCATGCATAACGTCACTCCTGGAAAATACAAAATGAGCAAAGGTACCGAGCTTTGGGGCAAATGATTGACAGCCAAGCTAGCGCTAATCCGAAGTGAACAGGAACGAACGAAGATGGACAGTTTAAAGGTAAGACACGCTCAGACTTGCTAAAAACCACCGCTGTGCAACTCTGCTACAGGCTGAGGCCTTCCTGGGAGCAAGTAGGGCGCTAACTATCAGCCTCCACGGCTAAAAGCGGCACCCGGTCTGCCGCCTGTCAATCAAAAGGATGTGCCACTAATTTTGTGTCATTTTAAGATTAAATAACATCTAAACTGAGAATTACTCCCCTCACAGTTGACATGAAGGTAAACTTGACTTATTAAACCTAAAATGATGTTTTGAACCAGCCTGTAAACTTGTTATTTATGCGGTAAACATGTTCATTTCTGCTGTAAAGTTGGTCTTTCTAACATGGGAGTCTATGGGGACTTGCTCTGTTTTGGAGCCCCTAATGGATGAAGAAAGAATTAAAATTTTTGGGTTACCAGGAAGTAGCCTCACTGTTCTCCAGCAGAGTTTGCCCCTTGGCTGAGACCTACAGTACTTTGGAGGAATGAGTCCAAAAGGGGATCCCAGGAACACCACATGTGTACAACAACAAAAACTAAATCCAAACAAAAGAAAAACCATACAAAAAGAGGACTCCACCACCATGGGCGCCAATCCACCTCTGTAGGCTCAGGACCTGGGAGGAAAAACACACAAAGAAACACTTAAACACAAGAAGGACTTAAAGTAAAAACTAAAGCTAACAACAAAAACTAAATAGATGTAAATCAGAAAGAAAACCCAAATGAGTTTTCCTCTATTATCTCCACATTATAAGAGTCAATGATGCACAATGGCGGGTCTCGCGACCGTGCTGTTTTACCTCCGTTTGCCGAGGTTGATCAGAGCAAATGTTACACAAGCAGAGTGAAGCGAATCAGCAGTGGTCTCCTTCAGCCAGCAGTTCAGCGTGACTTCACCACAGTGCAGCCAGGTGCTCCAGGACCATGCAGAGTGACATGGAGTAATTTGTCCAGCGCTTGTTTCCTGAAGGGAGCTGTTGAAGGTTGCTACGGCAGTGTCGGTAGCCCTCAGTCCGGGCGTGCACGGCATGATACGGATCAATCAGCTTCTGCAATGGCGTCCTGCAGCGGGTCATCCAATGCTGCTTCACCGTTGGGGACCACACAGCTCGTACCAGCAGCAGCCCGCAGCCTTGATCACCGATCAGCATCAAGCCCGTGCAAACTGTGCCACCAGACCAGAGACGCAGAGGATGCCGGAAATGACGTCACCCAGCCACCAACAAGCAAGGATTCAGACACAGGTTTGGCTTACCTTTATAAGGAGTTTTTAAGCCAGGACTACACTGAAAAAAGGGAAATTCCAGGTCTTTGGATTTAATTAATTTAGTCCATTTTAAACTATTTCTTTACATTCCCTCTGTAAACATGAATCATAACATTTATTTTACATGTTTAGGGACAATACTACATGTACTAGATATGATTATCTTGCTGAAAAGGTTTCAATAGAAAAACTGAACACAATTTAATTATGTTTTTTCACCACCTAAACCTCCAAGTGAAAGATTTCCCTCTGGCTGACTGGTTAGCATATACAACTTTAATGCAGAAAGCTGAGGTTTGAACCCTGCTTAAGTCGTCCTTGTGTCACATCCTCCTTGTGTTAAGCTACCTTTAGCCCAAAACCGCTATTATTGGTCCAGATAGGTGGTAAAAATGCTCAGATGAAAAAAGGGAAACTGCCTGTTTGTTCAATTCTACGGTAGGGGTGCCTAAACGTTTTGCCTGTAAGGGTCAAAGTGAAAATATGCCAGTGAGCAGCAGGTCAATCACAGAGATTTTAAGGGTAAAACTCAAATAAATGCAAAGCAAAGTTATTTTAATTATTGTTCAATATTTAGATAAATGCATTCTTTTCCACCATAGCAAATAACAGAAAAACACAAATATGGCAAAATAACAATAAAGCCAGAATTAGGAGGACAAAAATCAAACAAATCGCAACCAAATATAAGTTTTCAAGTTGATATTGTAGTGGTTGCTGTGATTGGTTCCTGGTTCCACGCTTGTTTACATATTCCCCATCATGCCTTGCAGCACCCTCTGTCCTCTCCATGACTTAAAATTCCACGTAGTCCCATGAGTCCATCCCCAATCTGGCATTTTCAGAACATTCACTGGTACTCATAATATGTGTGCCTCCCAGTAAAATACTAGCGTTGTGGACAATACTGTTCCTGTGCATTAACCACTGATATGGTTGGGTAGATCACACTTAAATGTAATGACAGGGTGAAGGTTTAAAATGTTACAAGAACTCAGATTACTTCATTAAAATGGGATTTAATCTTATGTATCAACATGAAATACACAGGTTTATTGAATATAAAAAAAAACTGGTGTGAATTTAACCAAACTGTTAAAGTTGCTGCCAAATCGAATCATCTGTGTGTAACTGCAGTACTGTCCACGACTGAATGAAGTAAATCCAGCAGGTTCTTTTTTTCAGTGTGGCTGAGGGGTGTAAAACACTGGACGCTTCCCAATTAATATCATCCTGCCACATTGACAAACAGAAACAAAGGGAAACTCTGGATTCTACCTTAAAAAAAAACATGCATGCATGCGTGCGTGATGGAATTGGGGGCTAACCATTAAACTACAATGCTTGATCAAGCTTTCATGAGTTTGTGCATTGATTTGACTTTGTTGTGAAATGATGCTATATAAATCAGTCAATTTGATTTGCAAAGAAATGTATGTTTTGGAATGACTTGATAATAACAATCAGTCATAATCCACTTCATCATGTTTCCTTATTTCCCTTCATGCCTCTGGTTTTACATATTATGTCAGACTATAATCAATCTTAATAACACTGGTTGCATTGTCATTGGTTTTTATTTAATCTGATAATATTGGTTTTATAACTTATGTTAGTGTTTTATTAAACTTGATGCTGCCAAATTGTTTGTTTTTACACAGTGCTGTAAATGACAATATTGATATGTTACATAACAGGTCAATGAGAGCAACTATCAGTTAAAAGTCCTCTGTACTTAAACAGCCATTTCCATCTGGGAAAAGCCACAGCGGCGTTTAAACTTGCTGCTCTTTTATTATTTGACAGGATGATGCATCACTTCTAATGTTAACCCTTTGTTTAATTCTTTCTCCTTTTTCTTCATAGCCTGTAAACACTACCTTTCTCTGATGTAGAAAACAGGATCCTAAATGATGCAAGATGGCAAACCGATGCTTTTGTGCTGCAAATAGGTTTAAAGGGACTTGAGGCAAGATAAAGAAACGAAACTCGCGACTGGCGCTTCAGGTAACTGCAGCCACGAGCCAAGCCGTCACGGGAGCACAAACTGATGCTATGATGTTGTTTACTGCGCTTTTTCTTCGTAGTTACACTTTTTAGTGTCTTTCAGTTGATCTGGATCGTTTGCAGACGGCAGAAGAATCCATAACTATCGCTTACAGTGTTTGAATTTTCCGCGACCGGCTTCTTCCTGCATTAAAACTGCGGATGTAGCGTCATTTGATGTCACATCCGCAGTGCAGCGCGGGAAATTCGGACACCGAATTGCAGCGCATTTTGCAGCACACAGCCTGTTCAAGGAAACAGAGAAATGTGGATGGAAACGTTCTTTTTGGTATTTAGTGCTTAATCACCCATTAGTATAAAAAAAATGGACTTGCATGTTTGTTTTTTAATTCCTGCCTCTAGTCCCTTTGAAGGGATATTTTTATGGTAATAAACACAAAAATGTAAAGCAACTGGAAACTTTACTCATGAATCTTTGTTATCAGTATTATATACTACAACTTTACAAATTAAAGTTTGGCTTCGAGAGACCCAAGTCAAGAAACATTTCTGGATAATTATTGTTTCCCTTACTTTTCTTTTGGTGTGCCATGGGATGACAAAAGATTGGCAGGGGGTATTTTAGGTATGAGATGTGGATTTCATCTGGCTCCAAACAATGCAACCCCTACTGTGAAAAACTCCATGTTTTACTGACACGATCAGACTCCATTCTATTTCTGCTCTCCCCAAAGTCAACAAGCAGTGCACTTGTGGTTTTTCTGAATTAGTTGCTATTCAGAATTGGTAAATATACTTTAAATATTATTTTTTCATAAAATATTGAAGAACTTACTTTAATATCATTTGCAGAAGGAAAAATATTTGTTTGCCCCTACGCTAATTTTAGTGAGTGGTTTTCCATAGGGGGTGCATAGTTTGGAGCCCCCCTGTATCTTTCCTGCCTTTAGAAAAGTCATCTTGGGCTCAAATGGAATGGAAGCCTATGAATTAAGAAACTTTTCTGTTTAAATGTTAGACATAGACATTCTCCATAAAGTGCTGAAAAACAAATATGACTTTTTGTTTGGCTGGGGGGGTGGGGGGTTAAAATAGACTTGCACCAAGGCTCAGAATCTGTTTTTCATGCCTCCCCCCATGTGTCCAGATATTCTTTGGCAAATTTCACAGTTGTATAACTGTTTATGCCATTGTATTATCTAAATATTTAGATTTACATAATTTTGCCATTAAGATGTTCCCAAAAAGGGTTTCTGCCCCCCTTTACAGTAGCTATCCAGCTTGACTTGGTTGTCTACCCTGTTTGGGATCCTTGAAGGCCCTCAATATCACCTCTGGGGCCAAACCTTTCACAATGCTCCATGCCTGTTTTCTGGACAATATGTTTACCCTTTCATTGACAATATATATACTGTCGATGAAATAATCACATTTAAATGTGATTATTTCCATTTAAAGCAATTGAATAAAAATGTGTTGGACTAACTCAGTTATATTGCATTTCATTGATTGATAAAACTTGAGTTCACCCTATATTTAGTGGATGGAAAAACGTCTTCAATTGAATTAATTTGACCCAATTCTTTGAGTGTAACTGATCTCACAGAAATAAATAAAATATATACAGATTTGAATGAGGTTCCAACACAAAATTACACGCTGGGATCACAAAAATTATTGCAAAAAGCTGTCTCAGGGCGACCAGGCCCTGGACCAATCAGAAAAGTGGGCGGGCCTCAGCGTGCCCTGGCCTTAATGTGGTTACACATCTGATTGCTGCCAGTTTTACCAAAGAATTGACTGATTTATTTACTTCTAACTCTGTTGATTTCAATAGACTACTTTATAATTCAGTGTACCCCTAAATGAAACTTTATTTTCCACTTGAATGAAGAGAAATATCCCAATCCTGTCAGTTGAAACTAGAAAATGGCGCAGTGAAAATTCAGGAAACACTGCCTGACTTAGTTACACTTATTTTGGACAATTTTCATCAACACTATATCCAACTGCACTCTTCAGAATAACTCAGAGTTATTTTTCTTTATTAAACAAGAGAAAACTTGTTTCAACTCTGAAAACTGCTGGTCATCAGGGGGCATTTTAGGCCTAGTCCACACGGAGCTGAAGCCTGTTTAGGTGTGAAACTGATAGCAGAAATCCGGGAAAAGGTTTCACCATCCCAATGAAACCGCTGCAGCACATCATAAGGCCTGTTGGTGGCGTTATGATGATTAATAACACTCCAAACGTAGAACAGCGCATGCGCAAATATAGACTCACCGCGTTTTGCTGGAAATCAACAAAGGAAGAGCAGAAAGGTAGAGATGGCTGAAGATTTAAGAGGCAAACGCTAAAATTTTCTACACAGCTGAAAACAGTTGCTCATTGCTGTTGTGAGTTTTTTTTTTCAATGAACTTTATTGTTTTTGTGAATGAGACCAACATGCGTTGTCAACAACTTTTTCCTGTATTTGAAGGCTGCAAGTGATATATATAGCTTGCTTAGATCCCAACTGAAGCTGATTTTAGTGAGTAGACTGATTCAGCTGGCACTTGTTTTTTCTTTTATATATACATATATATATATATATACTGTATAATTTCTTGTGTTAAATGAGCACATTGGGAGAACTCCCATTTAGCCAACCAGCTCCATGGGTGGGACTTGCATTGCTGTCAAGCTGTGTGCTGCAACAGTGATACCTTAAATGGGCAGAACTCACATTTTCAGCACACCAGTCAGATTTTTAAGACATGGCCTGATAGTTCCCTTTTCAAAGACAACTTTCTCTTTTCCTAAAGAAGTTGCAGCACTGGACATGCCCGAACCAACAAATACTGATTGTATTATAAACACATCAACTCCTCTGTCACAAGAACATTTTTCACGCCAACACTGAATGTCAGGAATCTTATTAAAACAATTACAAGGAGGAAAAGTCTAACTCTTACTAGCCTTTAGTGTCAGTGTGCTTCTTTGTCTTAATAGCTCTAACAACAAGCTGGCCACATACTTATTTATATGAAATTTATTCCATAGTTAATGCATCTTTCTTTTGATATACATTTGTTTACATGCAAATTACTGCACAGATAAAACATAAAAAGAGTGGGGTTTTTTTTTCTAACTACATAATGAATATCATGTCTGAGAAGGTCTCATCATAGACTTTCAAGCTGAGGGAATACATAGTGAGACCGCAATTACTGATGTATAATGTGGTTGCCCTTTGGGAATTGGCTGTTTCGAGTTTCTCCTGTCCAATTAGCAGGGTTAGCTATTTTGCCCAAGCAATGTATTGAGGAGCTGTCTCCTGTGCCATAATTGTATCTACAAGCTGCTACTGGGGACAAATTGATGTAGTTCTGTGCAGTTTGGTCAATGTTCATTTCAATTAAACAGATTCACTTGGGTAAAATGTTTTCTCTGTATCTTTCTTTTTTGTGGTTAAGTTCTGAAGGAAGATCCCAGAAGACTTTAATGAGTCACCAAATAAGATTATACTCGGAGAGAGGGGGGGTATTTATAACATATATGCCATTACCACTTTCTGTAAATTCAATCAATTGAAGGTATAATGGAAAAAAGGCTTTCACTTCAAGAGATTTCTGCTACTTCCCTCCATCAGAGTTAAAATCTGTAACAAAATTGAGGAAAACACTCCATTGCCACCCCTCGTCAGTGTTGAAGCTGCCCTTATTGTGCATTCAGTACAATGTGAGTGGACAGCAGAGTACATATTGATTTTGGAGATCACAAAGATCGTGCATGTGTGACTCGTTTTGTGAATTGCTCTTGCAGTTTGAACCCCTACCCTGCATACCAACACCGCCATCATAATTTAGGTCTGATTATGCCTTCATGCTTCTGTAATTCAAATATTTACCGGGCACCCTGTCAACATCCACAATCCTCCACCCTTCATTTGCATGCTGATGCGGAGGCCAACAGGGCAAAGAGGTTTGGAATAAAACTGTATGTCATCAGCATTTGCTCACTCAGAGCTGAAATTAGCAGGGACCTTTTGGCTGCTGTTCTCACGGCAGAAGTGCCTCTTTTAAATTGGCCGTGAGGGATCATGATACCCCCGGGACAACAAAATAGCCTCATGTTTAGAGTGTGCAGTGGTAGAAAATCCTTTCAGGGCTGTGTCAAGCAGCAATACTGGTGCAATTTTCTTTTCTGCAAGGTGGTGATACCGGAGATATGGATGTACTCTGACTTCAGGAACAAAAATGTTTAAAGGCATTGAAAATAAGCTGCTAGAAGTTTCAATTTGCATCTGACTCACTCTCAAAAAAGCAACCTTTTGAAAGTACTTTTGGCTCACACAGTATTTTTGGCTTTATGGTGTATGGATGTACCTCTGTATTCTACCTGCATAACAATTTCTTTTGTTTTACACAATTTTTCACTGCAAGTAATTGTTTCTAAGGATAAGTAAAGTATGATTGACTTCAACTGGTAATAAACTGATATAACGTGTAAAAGTTTGCCTACGGCAGGGGTGTCCAAAGTCGGTCCTCAAGGGTCGCTGTCCAGCAGGTTTTTTTCACCTTCCTGCTCCAACACACCTAACTCAAATTAAATGAATCCAAAAGCTTATAAAGTTCTGCATAAAGACTCATTTAGTCCAGCTCCAGTCCCTGAGGACCGGAGCTGGACACCACTGGTCTACGGTAACTTACAAACATATGAAATCTACAAAAGCAGCAGAGCTTCAATGGCATGGTTTACAAAGAAGTAAATTATATTTCATTTGCAGTTAACAATTGTAAAATAATTATGTTTGGATTATTACAAACCAAGTTTTCCCTGCACTTCACAAAAGCATATCAATCTGCCCACACAGCATCATGTAATTACAACAATGGCTCGTTTGAAGGCGGTGTTGACCCGAAAGATCACTGATCATGGAGCAAAAGAGCAGGAGGAAGAGGAAAATCATGCTCATTGAATGGCCAGGACTGAAAACAGCTTGTTCACCTCCAGTAAAAAACAGAGCAACACCGTGTCTATGCAGTCAGGGTTTCTGTTTTTGCTTTGATGTTCCACGGTTCCCGCATGAAGCTGTCCAGTATGAGCAGCAGGAAAGGCAGCAAGCTATACAGGTTTGCTGCTCTGTACGTCACAGAAATGTGCTTTTATTCTCACTTACTCTCTTTGGCTCACTGGAGCATCTGTTTGCTCTCACGCTGTAAGCGAACTGCACCAGGATTCACTTGCAAGTAAACTGAGAACCAGGTTTTCAACCCAACAGCATCAGTATGACTCCCAATATACCAATATTTCCCCCAATACATGTCTGACCCTCCCTCCACTGCCGTCCAGAGCAGGAAGACAGTTAATCTTGACAGAAATAACAAAAGATCACAGTGTTTGTCTCAGTGTTCCCTGCAAATTGTTGTCTTTGGTATCACCAATTTAGATTTAAAATGCTGTTTTAAACTGTTGATGTTTGTGAACATAAGCGAACCAAACAATTACAGTATAGATGAAATGCAATAAAGTTTCATTTTACCCACTGTTTGGGATGAGATAAATGGCAGCTCACTGTTAAATTTCCCACAAAATGGTATAAAAAAAAAAAAAAGAAGCTGTGAACACTTTGAAATTTCTCTCTTAAACAGTGATTATAAATGTAGCATTATATGTTATGTTGGGTAGCATTCACAGATGTGATCCGTGATATAAAACTTTATGGAATCAGGAAATTCAGAGGAATGCTGAACTCATGTACTTCCTCTGTGACTCGTTTTTATTGTTCTCTGTTGAATTAAACAGATGAAATGTTACACAGCCTCTAGGTTTTTAAGCTTGGTGGTCTTAACATTTAGTTGCTGTTGGTCTGCTACACCCTCCCACCAGCCCTGGCCCAGCCAAGAGTTACATCCAACAAAGCACCAGTTTACCCGTGCTTTGGCTGTTTAAATGGAAACAAATTCTAAAGCATATATGCACTGTTTGGTCCCCTTACACAAACACTGGCCCAATTCCATGGATAGTGTGGTTCCTTTGTAGTAGTGTACAGTAGTAGCTCATTTACTCTGACCAAAGAAATTAACTCTGAAAACTGGGGGTTTCAGTTCACTTGCTAGTGGTCACTGATGCAGTTAGCTTGCAGCGTAGAAGCACATGAACCATCCAGTGAGGCAAAGAGAGGAAGAGATGTAGGACGTGTTGTAGTGCAACATGATGGACAACTCGCTGCATCACCTGCTGCTCATACTGGACAGATTCTTATGGAAACTGCATCAGATTTGAACACCAAAGTAATACTGTAACACAAACCTGATGACTGCATAAATTTGGTTTTGTTCCATTGTTTAGTTGCAGTGATTTAGTGTTTTTGGTCTTGCTCAATTAGTGAGTCTGATTTTCTTCTTTCCTCTTGGTCAGAGGTTGTTTAAGCAAATTTCGCCCACAGTGAGCACTTCTTGTGACATTGACGAGGTGGTTTGGTCTGCTTGAGTAGCGTGGATTGTGAAAGCAAACCAAAAGAAGGTGAGAAATATTTCCCGGACTATCCTGATGTCAAGTCTGATTCTGCATCTGAACCAGCACCAGAACCAATATGGTGGAAAACCCCTCCGAAGATTACCTTTGACGTCATGATGCCATCGAAAATATAAAAAGTTCTTTAGTCATGCTTTAGCAACAGTTTTTAGCAGCTGGCTTTGCCAACAAGAGCCAGAAGCACCTCCGTTACTTGTAGGACGTTCCTGATTTAAGTGCTGTGACGAGTCAGAGGATATTCAAATAAAAACTTGTCTTTCCTTGAGAGAGATACCTGCTGATGGCTGCCGCTGATGTGAGGCAACATCCTAGATTAACATCTTTGACATAATCTGTGAATTCACAAATGATTTCCCCAGTTCAGAGACCCTTCCTCTGACAGTGGGAACAGGCCCTGAACAACTCAGATTTACTGGAACTAGAGTTCAGTTAAAATGCTGAAAAATTAAAGACAAATATCAGATGCAGTTACAGTAGCTACAAGCCACAGTTTTTAGTTGTAGTCAGCTGTCTAATTGTATTGAACAATTAAGATGATGGACTCTAGGAAATTTCCCAGAAAGAAAACAGTCAAGTTCAAGTCTTTTCCACATATAATGGATGAATATTGTGTGGCCTGGAGGATTTTCAGTGTAGCGAGGCATCTAGCAAGTCATTTAAGCTGCTTGGATTACTTTAAGGCACTGACATAAACATTCTGCTGCACTTCCCAGGGTGCCTCCAGTCCCCTTTGAGCTTGATGCTAAGAGACAGTGACACTCTGAGGATGCCAGTGGGAACCCTGACAGACTTCTGAATAAACTAACACTTGCTTAGAGCTGCATGTGCAGTGTCAGTATACCCAACATGTGAATGTGTCACACTGAGGTTAATAGAGGAATAATGATCTCCCATCCAGGAAACAGATAAGGAGTTTTTCTTTCCTTATCAATCAAGTTTCCAATACTCCTGTAATTATAAAAGAAGCATGATCAAAGAGATTAGATAGGACGTATATAGTCAGATAAGACATGACAGGTTGTCTTCATATCCATGAAGACATATTCTTGTGTTGGGTGACAGTGATGAAAAGGGCTGCTTAAAAATATTTTTTTCGAATTGAAAATCTCAGTGTAGATAACCACACGCACAAGCTGCACTTTCATTATGAGCTCTTATTGACCATTTGCAACGGTGTCAACTTATCCCATGGGACCGCCATGACGGACATCAGAAATTAACGTCAGGAGTATTGAACGGAACTGCGATTGCTCTTACTGATTTTTCCAACTTGTTTTGAGAATGTGGCCTTGGCTTCTACTAATTCACTTCAAGCTAAATTGTCAGTGGAAGTAGAACAACCAGTTTGGGGTCATAGGCAGTGGTGTTTACAGAAATTAGAAATAACTAGCTTAGAAAATGACCCTTACTGTATGTTCTTCCTTCTTCTGTGTTTGTTAATCTGATCAAATCGGCAACTTTGCCCGAACTCCTAATTTTGCCCCATAATTTATACAATTATGTCATAAACAGTGAATCTGCGGACACTGGAGCAGACATGGTGTGCTTGGGCACAGGCCCGAGAAAATTTGACCACAAAATTTATTCATGTGAAAGTAAACCGGCCAGGCCCAGGTTGAGAGGTAGTCTAGGAGCTCAGGCTGGGAAAAATGCGTTGTGAACGCCATCCAGGCTGTGACGGAAGAGACGTAGGCTACTCAACCAACAAGCGAAAGTGACAAAATCAACACTAGACACTGACACACGGTTTCGACAACTCCTCAACGTGCGTCGGCCATTGACTTTGCATGTAGACCTGACGCCATTGATGCCCAAATCACGAGTGGTGTGTACGCACTGTCAAACAATCATCAGAATGTGAGAGGTGTGATGAGGAACAATGTTAAAAATACTCTGAGAACAGTTAACCTGCAGAGACCCAACACTGTTCTCACGCCCACGCTGGTTTAATGTTACAACTGTGAAGCCACGTACATTTTTAAGTGACAGAGAAGCTAATTTATAAATTAGAGTGAAAAAAGAAGTCTCATTGTGCAGCCTTGTGTCAATCAAGTGTTCCTCCTGAAGTGCAGCTCAGACCCACATCATTGTGTGATGCTTTTTCTGCCAGTGGAGATGAAACTGCATTTCTGCAGAGCTCCCGGAGAAAAGTACAAGGTCTTTCATCTGGTTTTTCAAGTGCACAAAAGACATCTAATGAAAATTAAAATGGGTTCTGTGAAAGTTAAAAAAAGAAAAAAGGAATGTTTTTTGTGACAAAGTATGTGCTTTGGTACCATCCCTGCTGTCAGCCTGGCTGGCTGTGCGTTGTGTTTGTTTGCTGACATCTTTATTTATTTATTGATGTTTAGCATGCAATCATGGTTGGCACAAATCTCCATGATGTAAATTATAGAGAGTCAATATTCTGATTTCTCAGCCAGCTTTAGAGACTTGGACCTGTGCCATAGATGTTACCCAAGCCTCATGTTGATGGGAGAGGCAACAAACACCATGTGCATTGAATACTAATAAGAGAATACAGTATAAAATAGTTGCAGCTTATCTGTTCTGAAGTAGTCGATACACAGTGTTCCTGAGAATCAACTAAAGGTGAAAATTGAACATGAAGGTTACTTTTGATACAGTGTTTGCTTGTGGAACTGCAGACTTCCACTGATATGAGAGCAGGAAGAAAAGATTCCTTTATTTATTAGCCATGCTTCTCTAATTTATTCATTCATCTGTTTACTTATTTAAAGCCTAAAAGTAGATCATTAGAATGCATTCAACAGCAGAATGTTTTCAGTATCATACAGTATCTTGCATAAAAGTTGTGAATCAGTATTTCCAAGGCTGAGAACGGGTCTGACCCAGTCTCAGTCCTCATTAAAATTAAAATTAATCTTAACTCTATCTTCCAAAAAGGCTCTCAGCTCTCAGATTAAGGGGCTTTGAGGTGAATCTGTGTAAAATGATTCAAACTGAATATTTTAAAAGATCCATACAGCCAAACAAGGCTTTTGGCTTTGCTTTATTCTCTGTTACAAAACATCTCGGTAAAACAGGATGCAGATAAAATGTGCATTTGTGTCACATAGCATGAAAGCAGCATTGTCCTGTTTGTCCTTCTATGTTTTGTAGATGTAACAGATTTACATTATCATCGGAATATTGCGCCACTCATGAATTATGGACAATGTCAACTTCTGGTACAAGTGCAAGAAGTAGTATCCCTTACATACCAAGATGAAAAATAAGGATGTTGAAGTCAAAAGGGTGCATCAGTTACCTTGAAAAAATGAGTGTTCCCAAACAATACCAACTGTTTTAGTTGTAGAACTTTGACCATACTTTGACTCACATATTAGCTTAAGTAACATCCTATTCCTAATCCACAGGGTTCAATATGACATTGGTCCACCCTAGAACAGTTTCAACTCTTCTGGGAAGGCTGTCCACAAGGTGTAGGAGTGTGTTTATGGGAATTTTTAACCATTCTTCCAGAAGCACATTTGTGAGGTCACACTGATGTTGGACGAGAAGGCCTGGCTCTCAGTCGCTCTAATTAATCCCAAAGGTTTTCTATCAGGTTGAGGTCAGGACTCTGTGTGGGCCAGTCCAGTTCCTCCACACCAGACTCTGCATCCAGGTCTGTTTGGACCTGCTTTGTGCACTGGTGCACAGTCATGTTAGAAGAGGAAGGGGCCAGCTCCAAACTGTTCCCACAAAGTTGGGAGCATGGAATTGTCCAGAATGTCTTGGTATGCTGAAGCATTCAGAGTGTCTTGTACTGGAACTAAGGGGCCAAGCCCAGCTCCTGAAAAACACCCCACACCATAATCCCCCCTTTTCCATCTTCAATACGCTTTGGTCAAAGTGCCTCACAATGAATTTACAGCCCTTTTCACTGCAGCTTATTTTAGGGAGAGGATTTTAACGCCACTAAATCTCATACGTGGTGAGTCCTAATTAAGATCCGTCCCTCTGCTTCTAATTAGCATACAGATGAAAACACGAGGAACAGGAACTGCACTCAGCAACTCTTGATGCACATTATTACCACATAGCTATTGCCTGTTGTAAAAGTTGTTAGAAGTTGCTAAATGACCACACCACCTAATTTGCATAATTGGCTATGGTCATGTAATTGTAATGAACACTGTAGAGAGGAATAACACCATGGGAGAGACAAAATGTGAGTTAAAAAAGAAATAAATGTCAGAATAACAGCAGGATTTTCAATTGCAGTCTGGCCGCAGACGGGTGAGCATCTCCTGCACTGCAGCTCTGAGGACTGGGTGCTTTAGGAAGGGTTAGGGGCCTACAGCTGCCCCTGCTTGTTGAAAAGGCAAAAAATGCCTGCTTTCATGTCAGTTGCCAAATTTTCCAATACTACCACAAAAAGAGCTCTTTTGAAAGAATCACTAGAGGGATCTGATTAGTTTGGGTAAAGACTGTTTATATGCAGAACAGCATATTAATATTAATTTAATTTATTAATTAATACATTAATTAATACCATATTAATTTAATTCACATTCTGATTCCTACTGTGATTACAAATACTTCAGTCTAACTCTGTCCTTTGTCACTATGACCAGCTATGGGATTTTTTAAAAAAATCGGGTTGGTCAGGGACAGGACTTTTCTTAAATAAAATGACCAAATTTTCTTTCATTTCTTTTAAAGGTGCCAACTGTTTTTTTTTCTTTCTTTCTTTCTTTCTTTCTTTCTTTCTTTCTTTCTTTCTTTCTTTCTTTCTTTCTTTCTTTCTTTCTTTCTTTCTTTCTTTCTTTCTTTTTTTTTTTTTTTTTTTAACAAATTTTGACAGAGGGGGATTTTTGTTGACAGGTGAAGAATCAAACCCATTGGATAGATTAACAAGCTAAAACAATTATTGGCGCAGACAACTGCATACCAAGAAAATCTTGACAGAACCAATTAAAACAGCCTCAGATCATCTGACTGCAAAAAGTTTAAGCTCTCAACAAAAGACCTAGGCCCAATGGTGTGTGATGTGTTTTCATACCAAATGTAATCTGGGCATCAAGGGCGTCATGTTTGCAAAGTCAATGGCCGACGCGTGTCAAGGAGTATCGACCCTTCTTGTGGCGCATTTTGGCATTAGATGCACCTGACGTGCGTCAAATGCCACAGTTGGAAACTGAACTTTTGCGGCGTTGACACGGGGCATTAACCAATCAGAGAAACTCGGTGTGTCTCAGTGTCGTGACGCAGACACACACATTCTGACAGGACGGGAAATACTGAGGAGACCCCAGGAAATATCTTCACTCCACGGAGACAGTTATTGTTGTTATTGTTATTATCAGCACTATTAATAGCAAAGTATTAATAGTTTTAATAATCTTGTTATTATTATTGGCTTTTATTGTTATTGGTATTGTTGATCATATGATGTAGTAATAATTTTATAGACAATTTTTAAGTTTTGTGCAGCGAAGGGGTGGGATTAGCCAATTAGCACTGGCTTCTTCCCACTCCTTTTAAACAAATACCTTTTTTTAACTTCTTCAGTTGTATCTTCCTCTTTTTGTTTCTCATTTGTTTCCAATTGTTTTATGTTCAAATAAAGAAACAAACGAACAGTGGAGGATAAACTGTGATCTGCGTCTGGTCCCAGATTTGTAAATGGCGGGTTGATGACCTGCTGTCCCGATGGGATTTAATGGGCTTTTAATGCTGTCCCGATGTGGGACTGTACATAGTTAAACTGGGCCGGATCAGACAAAAGCTGCACCAATCATCTGCGCCCAGCTCCCGGAGTAAATGGTGAAATCACCAAATGCAGAACACCTCTGAACAACCTGATGAATCCAGACACGGCACAGAGACACCCGACAATGTAGTAGTCTGGCCTTGTGGAGGAAATAAAGCCAAGCACCTGTTCAGTTTCATCTGCTGACAAAGACACAGGCAAAGGAAAAAGACCGGGTCCTCCACTACACTCCTGATGCACATGACACGCGTCAGGAGCTTTTTTGTCTTTAAATGTCAGCGTCCGATTTTATGTGAACTGGCGTCAAACTTTGGGTGTCAGGCCCGTTTTTGATGCCCAAATCGCATTTGGTCTGAACACACTGTGAGAAATGGGACAACCCTTCAAAATCCTCAAGTGTCACCAATAGTCGTCCGTGGTGCAGTAAACTGACATCACAGATGATTCCAGAAGAGTTGGCAATGCCGTCTGCAGCAGCAATAATCTCCCTTTCCTGGACACCTGGATTTTTTTGGGGGGGGGGGGGCTTTGGGATGAAAAACGTAAAAATGATGGGAAAAGAAGACGCCTTCAACCCAAACTTTTTTTTTTTTTTTTTTTTTTTTTTTTTTCCTTTCCGTCGGCGGAGTGGGAATCTGATTGTTTTTTTTTTTTTTTTTTGTTTTTTTTTTCTTTTCTTTTTCCATTCGATTTTTTTTAAACCTAATTCCTCCCTTATTTTTTTTTTTTTTTTTTTTTTTTTTTCTTTTATTTCTTTTATTTTTTTCCTTTCTCCTTCTCATCCCGCTGGGGGAGAAATGAGAGTTATCAGATGTTATTATTATAAATTGAAAAAGAGAAAGAGAAAAAAGAAGAAAGAGAGAGAAAAAGAAGAAAGAAAATTACTTTATTCACTTACTCCTTTATCTCACCCCTCTTCCCCTCCCCCCCAACACCTCCATCTTTTTTGTAAAAAAACAATCCCCTCCCCCCCCAACAGCACCTCCTTCAGTTTTCTTTGTTCTCATCCTCATACCACAACCCACCACCACCCCCCCCACGACGAGATAAAATATATTCTATTCTATGCATTGTAAAGAAGAGTTAAGATTTATTCCCTCCCAATCAATCGCAATGGGAGTCATTTTACCATCATAATTATTAATGTTTAATGTTTTCCGTGTTATTCCTGTCATGCCTATCCCTTCCATGCTCTGCGAAGGAAGCAGGAACCCCCCACGACCCCCGCCCCCGCCCCCCACCGGCCCCCCCAGCCCCCACCCCCCCCCCCCAACCCCAAACAAGCACCCCCCGAAGGCCCGGCAAAGGGCGCCCCCCCCGGGGCCCCCCCAAAATTCGGGGCCCCCACCCCCGGGCCGCGCCACAAACAGCCGCCGCCCACCCCGCCCGGCGCCCGCCCCCCCCCGAGGCGGAAGCGGCCCCCGCCCCGCCCACCCCCCAAGAGCCCACACCCCCCCGGACCCGGGCGGCCCCACTGAAAACCAGGAGGACCCGGACCCAAACTTAACGTTAATGTTGCAATAACAAAAATTCTCTTGGTTGTTTAACAAGTTTGTCATTTACTACAACTTGTTAAACAACCAACTAGAATTTTTTGTGATAACGCAGGGCACAGCTCTTCAACCTGCATTGACCATATTTACACCAATAACAATGCTGTTTGCTTTAATGTAGACACTGTCCCTGTTGGGTTTACAGATCATCATGTAGTCGCTGTTGTGAGACAGTTAAAGGCACCAAAAACTGTTTAAAAAAATACTACAGAAGAGAGGCTATAGGAAATTTTGTGAAAAGGATTTTATGAGTGATATAAAGGAAATAGACTGGAACCAAGTTCTTGAAACGAAAGACATGAATGTGGCGGTGAAACTTTTCAATGAGTTGTTTCTCTGTGTGGTGGATAAACATGCATCTTTGAAGAAGTTCACAGTAAGGACCAACAAGGCCTCATGGATTGACGCAGAGCTTAGGCTGTGTATGGCATACAGAGACCTACTGAAAAAGGAAGCTTGTAGTGCAGGGAAAACTGTACACCCAGAGAAATGGGCAGTTAATTGAAAGAGAGAAACAAAGTGACTATGTTAAACAGGAAAAAGAAGAGACAATATTACAGAAAGCTAATACAGGAAAGGAAGAATGATGGGAGACAGCTCTGGAATACTATTAATGAATTATTGTGTCGGGGTAAGCCAAATACCCCATCATTTATAGAGGTGAATGACATTTTTCTGACAAAAGGTAAAGATATAGCATCTTATTTTAGTAATTTTTTTTGCTGATAAAATTGATAAATTAAGACAAAGCACTGTACATTAAAGTAGTTATGGTACTTCATCTAAAATAATCACAGATATAATTATGAAAGATAAAAGCTGTAATTTTACATTTAATCTGTTAAGTATAGGAGAAGTGAAACAATTGTGTTTTAAATTGAATGAAAACAAACCATCAGGAATGGATGAGATGGAAGGTAGATTATTAAAATTAACTGCAAGTAAAATAGTGGCTCCAGTGTGTCACATGTTTAACCTCAGTTTGGCACAGGGAATCTTTCCACAAATATGGAAAACTGCCAAAATAATTCCTCATTTAAAAAATAAACACGACCAGTTCTCAGAAGCAAATAGCAGGCCAATTAATATCCCCCCCATGCTGAGTAAATTATTGGAAAAGGTAGTTTTTAAACAATTGTTAAATTATTTAAATACAAATAAAATCAATTTTAAATCAAAGCATGCATATAAGGAAAATCGTTCTACTGGTACTGCATTAGCAGAGATGACTGATAGATGGTTATCTTAGATTGACAACAAAATGATGGTGGGTGCAGTCTTGCTAGACTTTAGTGCTTTCGATTTAGTAGATCACAACTTGTTGTTGGGTAAACTCAGTATATGGATTCGGTCTTACACCTCTTAACTGGATAAGAAGTTATGTAACTTGTAGATCTCAATCTGTATTTTTTAATGGAGGTTTTTCCTCTCCTAAATATTTACAGTGTGGTGTGCCCCAGGGCAGTTGCCTGGGACCTTTGCTCTTCTCACTTTTTTATTAATGACATGCCGTATGTCCTTAAAAACTGCAATACAACTCTCTATGCAGATGATGCGACAGTATATTATGCTGCAAATAATACAGTGTAATACAGTAATACAGTTGAGCAAGTTAAGGAAGTAAAGCTCCTTGGAGTGATTTTTGATGAACTGTCTGAAATATGGCTTGTATTAGGAGATGTAGTTCATTTCTGACCTCTGTCTCCAGAGTGCGAGTGGTTCAGTCTTTGGTGTTGTCCCATCTGGACTACTGCTCTTAGGTGCAGCAAAAAAACACTTGTGCAGCTAACTTCAGACAGCACAGAACAAAGCTGCCAGATTGGCACTAGGCTGCCCTCTTAACTGGAGACAAAGCTCAGTTGCTCTTCATGAACACCTGTCATGGCTCAGGGTGGAACATAGACTTGAGTATCATCTGCTTTGCTTTTTTAGAAATATCTGCCACAGCAAGAAACCAGCTTATCTATATGTGCGTTTACACTATGTGAGAGATCAGCACAATTATTCCACAAGACAAGCTGCTCATGGTCATATTGTGTGTCCCAGACCCAGGACAGATGCAGTTTGTAGATTGATGCTCTTTCGAGTGGTAACTATGTGGAACAGGCTGCCTTCGGCTGTCACTGCAGCATTTGAAAAGGCATTTTTTAAGAATGTTCTTAGAAAATGTATGCTCTTTGAGCTATAGAGGATTTTTCCTAATATCTGGATATGGTTTTAATTCATTTGAACTTTTGTAATATTTTCATGTGATGTAATTGTTTTATGTAATTGTATTTTAAAAAAGGACCCCAGGAAGAATAGCTGTCAAGTCTATGACAGCTAATGGGGATCCACATAATAAACAAATATAATAAACAAATGTGTTACAGACATGAAGAGATGCATATAATGTTACATATATAAGCTAATGATTTTTTTCATATAATAAAACTGTCTGTAATACATTCTAGTGACCTAAGAGTAGCGATTTTCATATTTCAATTACGAAAAAAACCTTACATTTGTGTGTTTCTTTGGCTGAAGATTTCCTCACCATTTCTTCCGTATTTCGCATGAAATTGTGGGTAATATCATACCACTCTTTTTTTTTAGTGTGCCTCTGTAAAATCTCCCTTTCAAGGGCCAGATAGCCCTACCACCTCTCCCTCCCCCTCGGTCTGAACCAGAATTGGGACACCACTACCTCTTCATATAAACACACTTAACAGCAGGGGTAACAGAGAAAGAGACAACAAAGTAAAACATCATAAAAATGCAAAATTAAATACTGGAAAATTAAGAGTAAAGTAGTAGAGAGCTATGAAAACAACAAAGGGTCAGGGCTAAGGGGGGGATTGGAATTCATGCCTATTTATGGATTAAACTTATTTATACTGAAAGTTATTTACCAAATACAACCAGTCTTCAGTAAATGCTGACAGACTGCCAGATACAAGCAGGCATGTTGTATGGACTATATAGAAAAAAGCATATCAATATAAAAATACAATGAACAAAATCAGTATATTGATAAGTATTTAAAACAATTTAAATATAGTGCAACCCTTGTTTGGGCGTTGGTGGCTTAAAAGGTTTGGATATTTCAAATTGCACTAGTAATCGTGTACCTTTGTTGATGTACCCAATAAGTATTCTAAATGTACAGTAAACCTTGAAAATCTCTGTGTTGGTAGAGCTCATCCAGCATTTGGACAACCTGCATACCCAAAGTAATCTTTTCACATCCAAAGCTGAATTTGGAATTTTAAATAGCATCATTAAAACTTTGTTTCTGGACGCCAGATGATAGAAACTTAAAATTTTGAAAAAAAGAAGAAGAAAAAAACAAAACAAAAAACAAAACAAAAAAAAAAATGTTGCAGGGTGCTGGTCACTTGAGCCTGGCAACCAAACAGGTGGAGTTGTTTTTCTGCCATTGCCTAGACACACATGGTGTCGCTGTTTTGTTCGTATTCCATATTCAAACTTTAATGTTGCTTTCAACTCCATCCAAGTGTGTTTTAAACCAACACATATAGTAGTGCTAAAGACTCTTAAAGGCCTGGCAGACAGTTGATTTATTTCGTGCTCATACACAAAAGAAATATCGTATCGTACCTGTAGGGACGGTAACAGACCAGAGCAGCACAGTTACTGAGCAATCAAATAAACGTTGCATCAGGACCAAAAAGACAGGACAGAAAGACAAGAAAAATAATGGGTTTTATTACATCCTCCATAGTAACTCCTGCAGTACTCCATAATACCCTTGAGAGGGCCAATGCAGATCCGAACCACTGAGTTACATTTTTCTTAGTTTTTTCTCTAGAAGACATAAATTTACTTTCCCCTCTTCAACAAAACTCAATTTAATGCTCTTCTTCTCATTAATTCCTACTTGAGAGAGGCAGATAAAACAATATTTCCAAGACAGAAACTCGTACCAAGCTAGTACCTCTCCATCGTGTCTTATGACCTAATAGAAGTGTGTTGTGGTGAGTTTCTCTGCAGACATTCCCCTCTCTGGAACAGTTTGTACATCAAGAGAGAAACATGGCGAGTAGACATCAGTTGTTGACTGCATGCAGATGTAGTGACTATAAAAATCACAGTTATCAAGTCGGCACACAGATTCAGGCTTCTATCAGCAGAAGGCAGGTTTCTGAGCAGCATTTGCTGATGTGACGCCTTCCTGGAGAGCTGTGTGTATTTGTTCACGTGTACTTTAGAGCATAGCTACTGTGAAATGATCAAACAGTCCACAGTTTTAGAGACTAAAGCTAATCTGTGTCACTTCTGAACAGTGCGTCTACCCACGCTTGTAATGCAGGGAAAATTAAAATAGTTTGAATTTCTGTGCTTATAAGAAGCAGTATCCAAAGAAATAGCTTGATCTGACTTTAAATTGGATTCATATACCCCAACTTCAATGCCTTAAGTCACCGTAGAGGCAGATGTCATAAAATGCGGAAGTAAAGCAACATCTTTATTTCTTCCAGTGTTTGCACATTATCTCTTGGCATGAACATACTACATAGGGTCTGAGGGCATGTTTTGAGCTTATTCTCGCCTGGCACTTTTTGTGTAAAAATGCTCATTAAAAGGTCATCCTGTAATGCGCAATCAAGTAATATACATCTTCTTTTCAGGACAGCTGGGGCTTTTCTAATATTCAAGCTGTATTGGTGTCATATGAATGGAATAAAGGTTTTGAATCATAAAAACAAAGAAAAAAATAAAACTGAATATTTATTTCACGAGTATTCTTTGAAAACACAGTAAACTGCTATAAACAACCATCTGGACATTATAGAAATGTTATCAGGGGTCTTGGGGATAATGGGGAAAACAAATTAACCTGTTACCATCACACACATGTAAAAAAAAAAATGGCAAAACTCCAACTCATTTACTGCTATTAATGTCAATTTTGCTTGTTGTGTGGCCTGAAATGCCATAAGAATGTTTTTGGGACAACAGTGAGTGTCAGGGTGTACACTGTCTTACCTTGCATGAGGAAGCCCAACTTTGGTCAATTGTAAATCTAGCTGTGGGCCCTGGATCTGCACCTTTTCTCGATGCACCAGTTAAAAGCTGAAGTCAAATATGTGACCTGGTACGTTTCTGTACCTGCAGCCTTATTCCTGTGACTCAACGGGGAGCAGACAGAGAACTGCATCCTTCATGAGCCTGGTTGGAAGCTGGAGTCTGACCAAAACTCTCCTCCAGTTTGACAGAAATTATTCATCCACTTCATTACAGGAGCTGAAAGCAGCCTGCCACCTTCCCGGGGTGTTTAAACTAAATTTAACAAACTTTCAAGCTGAGCTGAACAAACACAGCAGAGTCTTTATTGTTTCTATGCCCTTTTCCCTTTCAGAGCTAGATGGGTTGCCTTTATCACACAAATTGCAGAGTTGCGGTGGGACTGTGATGTCAGGCTGCATTGTAAAAATGACACTCATGTTGCATGCTTGGCAGAAACCCAGCTACCCAGGGCTTTGCCTGCGTCTGCTGAAAAGAAAGACAGACTTGTTGGCATGTAGCAAAACTGTTGAGTCTTCTGTGACTGGCAGGCTCGGGGTTCTTTTGCTCCTTAAGTTGTGAACAACATAAAAGTGTGTTAAGAGTGATGGAAAACAAGAAACATAAAAAAGAGAAATACCAGATCCTTTAATCACAGTCTATTTCATAAATAGTTGGCCTGATGAATGAAATATGGTATTTTATCTGTACATCTGTTTTATGTGAATCACTTTAGTCAAGAAAACCTCTTGTTGAAAAAAGTGCTTTATGAATCAACTTGGACTGATTGATACAAAATGTCCCAAATTTCTATATAGCCACTGAAAAATGTGCAAAGATACAGATACAAAATGCTAGTGAGTGGAGAATGAATATGGATATATAGGTCTTCTTTTTTTTTACGCTTTTTTGGCCCAAAGCTGACAAAAATAATCCAATTGCTCAGAAAAGGGAGATTATTGCTGCTATAGACGGCATTATGAATTCTTCTGGAAGCAGCCGTGATGTCAGTTTACCGCACCACAGACAACTGTTGGTGATGGATGAGGATTTTGAACGGTTGTCCCATTTTTTAGGGGAATAATTAAGCGTTAGGGCAAAGGGAAAGGGCTAGGGGTAGGGATGAAAATAGGAACTGAAATTACGCCTAATGCTAGGAACACACTACATGCAGAAGCGCGCCAATTTTCTTGTTGACACCGCCACTCTTTCTGTCCATATTGGACGCGCACAGTCAGTGGGCCGTCCTGCTTCTCTGCTGTACTTCTACAGGTGATAATTCCACAATGGTACATCTCCTGTTCTGCATTTATACTATTTATGAGCAGAAAGCTGACATCTCTGTGTGTGAATCCTTCTACTTGCATTTTCAGTAAAGATTAAGACATGACATATAATTAGATCTACTAAAAAGAGAGATCAGGTTTGAAAACTTATCTGGATGTTTTACGTTGAAAATGGTTTTATTTTGATAGATTTGTCTCGAATTCCTGCTTGCCTTCCTGCCTGGCTTGACAAATTTCATGCAGAAAATAGAACAGAAGCCGAAACGATTGTTCAACGCCGCGGACCGATTTTGGCACTGTGCCGATTTTTTGTTTGACACTGTCTGTTAACATGGGCACAAAAATAAAACTGCTGCGCACTTCTGCGTGCAGTCTGTCCCTAGGGTTGGACTGTGAGACCCTCTTTGACTTAGACTTGAGCTGCTTGATTGAGTCACACTAGTGTTTGCATGACAACATGCATTCACTTCTTAAAATTGTCAGCACGAACAGAACAATCACATCTTGCAAAAAAAAAAGCATTAAAAGCTCCGTTTTATTAGGTTTGTCAGGCTCATAAACCATGGCTAAACGGAAACAAGGCAAGGTTTCACCTAAACAGAACTCAACAAGGCTAAGGGAAGTACTGTATATCTAAAGGTGAAATCTGGTATGGCATATGTCAGGATGTCAGCAGCTGGATGGGAGTCAAGGGATGTCTCTATGTGAAGATGTGGTCTGTCAGTTACAGTGACTTCAGTCCGCATCTGATATGTTGTCATGGCGATGTCGTATTGTTTTCCCTGACCCATGTTTTACCGTCTTTCTCTCGGCTTCTGTGATTAAAGTGATGTGGTTTGTTACCGACGGCCGTCTGCCCGACTGCACGTGAACCCAGCATCAGTGTAACACTCGGTTTCTCCTTACTGCACCTGCGGTGACTTTTCAAAAACATTACCTCGAACTGAGCTGACAACTCCAGTGTTTCCGGGGAGTTTCTGTGGTTTCCTGCTGTCACGCTTCTACTGAACGTAAAAACATGGCGACACGACGTGGTAGCCCCCACCGAGCCGACCAGTTTGATGTATATATGAATGATACGAACGGCAAATTCAGAGCTTCCAGGAGCACTTCAGTTTGTTGATGGGAGTGATTACTGATTAATGGAAAAACACTTTTGAACAAAGTGATCAATTTTTGTGAATAGATTAACAGGAGAACTTACACAATATCCCTTTAAAGAGCTCTGCCCACAAAGTCTGGCAAGACAAAAAAACAAACAAACAAACAAACAAAACACCAGGACTAGAAAAATAACCAAGGTTGTTTCTCTATTAACTATTAAAGGAGGTCGAGGCAGGAATTGTGAAAGAATACACATGCACGTCCAGTTTTTTAATGCTAATGGGTGATGGAGGATCAAAAACCAAAAAGAACGAGCCCACCCACGTCTCTCTCCGTTGCCTTGAACGGGCTGTGTGCTGCATTATGTGCTGTGATTTGGTGAGCGAATTTCCCGCACTGACCTGCGGATGTGACGTCAACAGACGCTGCATCCGTGTCCCCAAAACTTTGATACAGGAAGAAGACGGTCACAGTGGATTCAAACAGGAATAGTTATGGATTCTTCTGCCATCATAGATCCAGATCAACTGAAAGACACTAAAAAGTGGAACTACGAAGAAAAAGATTTAATCAGCGTAGTAAACAATGTTACAGCATCAGTTTGTCCGCGCTCCCATGCCAGCTTGGTGGGCGGCTGCAGTTACCCGCACCGCCCACACTTTGCTAATTGCTATCAGTCTGCGGCAGGTTTTGTTTTCATCACTTCCTTTCATTAGACAGAGAAGTTGTCCGTACTAGGTTGTTTACCCATCAGCTTGATATTTACAGATCTCCTTTAACCGGCTTAAAGGAATATGCGAATAATGGCCTCTTAAATGCCAGGTAAATACAGAATATATCATGCACGTTTAAGCACTTACTCGGCCTGGTGTTGGCGTGGCGCCAGCGTTTTCCTAAACTCTCACTTACTAGCAGATCTCAGCCTGGATTAGGCCCAGCAACTCTTGACTTTCATCTGAATATCCTGTCAAATATACAACGGTGACAAAGAGGTGGGAGTATGCAGCGTGTGTTTGTATTGGGGGAACTGAAATTCTAAGGCACATGGGCACTGACATTTCCAGCAGATAAGCAGTACGTCTCTATACTCACTTGCTTTTCCCCAACAGCTTTCCTTACCACCTGCTTGGCATTTCTCTTCTATCCCAGTGACTTTTTTTTTTTATAAGATCTTATTTAGCTTTGAAAAAGAAGGTTAAGATTAATTTTTCCTTTTTAAATCATCTTAAATTTGTGATCTATGAAGGTTTGTTTTCTTTGTCTCCATTTGCTGAAGCAGGTGTGGAAGTTGGGTGGTGGGATAAAACCTTTATTCATACCTCATGTATTTATTAAGTGAATTGAATATGTGCTTCAGAATGACACAATACATAGTTAATATTCAAGTCAAGCCTGAAAATGCGTGCAAACGTGCAGCACCCTATAATGCTGTTGTGAACACTGATCTGATTAGGGATGTGAAGCATCACTTCATACATATTTATGATAACTACCATTAAAGTGAGGATAAAAAGTTCATTAACCGACCCTAAAGGGTCTTGATGTTGTTGTTTTTTTTCTTTTTAGCTTGGATAAACAATAAGAAAGTAGAAGAGAGGAAATGTTTGTAAAAAAAAAATATACAAAAGCTCGCTGAACTGAATAATGAAACAGGGTGTGAGGGCTTGGACAACCAAACATGCTAAAAGGCAAAGACTCCTAAATCCAACTTAAGTTTTATATATTTTCCTGCATTTGCCAAAAATATCTGAGGTGAAAATATAACAGTTAAAATAGTTCAAGTTTCTACAGTGCTGTTATTTAATGGGAAAATGTGGCATTTATAGAGAAATCCTGACTGGACCTTTGTTATTTCTTACCAGTTTTTACTGCCTATGTCTTTGGATGATATCCATACCATCTGCACAGACTTTGTTCAATATTCCATTTACCACTGATGACCTGTTTATTTTTTTGTAAATGTTATTCTAATGATGTAAGTATTATTATTATTATTATTATTATTATTATTATTATTATTATAAGGGGGAGTGGAGCTTAGTGGTAATGTCATGGGCTTGAGACCCCAACACAGCACCCAGGTAAATCACTATGGACCCCTGAGCAAGGTCCTCAACCCCCACCAACTGCTCCCCAGGTGCTGTGATTGGCTGCCCACTACTCTCTGCTTCAACCTGAGATGACATGCTGGCACTCTAACTGGGATTAATAAAGCAAATATTAGTTATGTTATTCTCTATTTGCTCGGTGAATGAAACCATAAAACCACCAGAAGCAGTCGCTAATAATCATTTTATTTGTACAAATCAGACAATCAGATGTACAGATATAGACCATTCTCAGCCATTTTCAGTAACGTGCCATGTTGGGTGGCAGAAAACTAGCTGGGACTCTGCAGCTGCTCTGAGCTGCTTCTAATTAATG
Organism: Atherinomorus stipes; assembly: GCA_023101725.1. Classification (NCBI taxonomy): domain Eukaryota; kingdom Metazoa; phylum Chordata; class Actinopteri; order Atheriniformes; family Atherinidae; genus Atherinomorus; species Atherinomorus stipes. The sequence continues at coordinate 1,821,646 of JALJCO010002854.1, read as the reverse complement.
ACGGTTGTAGATGATTTTACACTTTTCAAGCCAGTTCAGCTTTTATGTGTGCAGCTCAGACAGCCATATTTTGGTAAATTTGCACGTGTTGGTGCTCAAGATTTTTTTTTTTTTTTTTACCTTTATTTGTCCAAGAAAAGGCCCATTGAGATTAAAAACCTCTTTTACCAGGGAGTCCTGGCCAAGAGGCAGCAGTTATGAATACATGACATTATAAAAGATATACAACAAAAACAATTAAAAACAGCTACAATTCAAGGAGGCAGTTTCAAGTGCTCCTAGCCTAGACCTAAAAGCGTTCAAAGAAATAAGTTCAGGTAATTTCCAGTCTTATTGCAAACAGTTTGATGCAGAAGGAGCAGCCAAAATCCCACATCCTGGTTTACAAACCTTCATAACTGCCAACAGATGGAGATGTTTCTGCCTGATTAGCTTAGCATGATATTTACAGCTACCTTGTCCATTGACAGTCGCACTTCACAGGAGCTGAAAAAAGCTTACAAGTGGTAAGAAGCTTCCAAATATCTGCTGCAGGATGGTATCAGACCTTCAGCTGTGGAAAGTGTCCCAAACAAAGTGTTTCCTCGTTATGTCAGATGAAAACAGCAGACCCAGATAACGTTAGCACAATGTAAAGTTCAGGAACGTCTCAACATTATATTTAGGCATTAACGTTACAGTGACTGAGAGAAAACGCTGCTGTTTATGACTGTTGTTTATTGACACCACAAAGGAAAATAAAAATCTGCAAGCTTTTTTTTTTTTTTTTTTTTTTAGGATTTTTGGGCACTAGTGGCCTTTATACAACAGTGTATAGTGACAGGAAGGGGGTAGAGAGAGTGGGGAGTGACATGCAGCAAGGGGTCCTCGACCGGGAATCAAACCGGGGCCGACTGCGCTGAGGAACTGTAGCCTCTGTTCATGGGGCGGCTGCTCAACCAACTGAGCTAATCACCGCCCCAAAATCTGCAAGCTTTAAGGAAAACTCTCATCAGCTTGTTGTCTTCTTGCAAATGTTTCAAAATCTTCCTTTTGTCTTCTTTTCTTTTGAGTGCAGACAAACACGGCAATGGACGGGACAAAGGAAGAGGACAACAGGTTGTTTCTTTTTTCTTTTTTCTTTACCTGAAGGATGACAAAATAAGCCTCTGTCAGTCTGTTTCATCTGTAGAACCAACAAACGTGAAGTGTCTGGTCAATGACGTTAAACTGCATTTTGCTGCATTTTAGCCTTTACTGTCATCATTTTTATGTCGATAAATATATTCAAACTTAGACCAGCTCACCGAAAATATACTAAAGCGTACAAAACAGAATTAGCAGGAAACTTACCAGCGACATCGTGCTACCAGGCTGCTGCTTCTGAGAGATTTCCCATGGCTTCCAGTTAAAGGAGTGATGACATAGCAGTTAAAAACTAGTTTATGTTGTTGGCATTACTGCATATGTAAATACTCCAAAGAAAAAAACGGCATTTTTTACAGCGGAGTATTGTTTTGAAACGCCAGACCTCACTTCCTCAGTAATACAGTTGGGTCCGGTGATGATATGGAGCTTTACCCGGAGACCACGTTGACTTAATTTTGATTGGCTATTTGGCTATGACCTTATTTGGAGAATCTAGGTCAAGCTGTGGTCGGAGTTTGCTAAAGGCTAACTGCTAGCAACATGGGCATTTCAGACAGTGTGAGCTACGTTTATCAGACAAGACAGCATTTAGAAAATAAATAAACTTACAGGTAATGACAAGGTTGTGGCCCCCTCCCTCAGTGTTGCTGCAGAAGTTTGCTTTTAAATCCATTTGTTTGAAAATCCAGACCTGACTGCACAGAAGTTACTACTAGCTCCATACATGCAGCTGAATCAGACAGGGAGGGGAGGGGGGAGCGGACGGTGCATAAACCATTAGGAGAGAGAGGGGGGCGCTGTTTACTTGATAGTGTGCTCTTATTGGAGCAATTAAATTACGTAGAATAATAGCCTGCTGTCTGATTCAACTGTTTCTGAGCAGAGAGACAAAGCTGACAGACCATAAACAGGAACTTTGATTCTCACTCTGGACATTCACATGGCCTCATCAGTGCACAACAGATCATATTATACACCCAAAACCCCAGAAAAGTGAAATTTGATGTCATGGCACCTTTAAAGTTATCATGTGTTATGGCAACTAGCATTTAGCTTGTCATTCAGCGTCAGCAGGTGGCCTGGAAAATTAAATCCCATCCTGGGATGTCGATCAGAACATCCGAAGGCGAATCGTGAATGTACCGTTATTTCTGTGGAGGTAAAATGCTAGCTGTAGCAGCCGAGCCCATAGCTGTAAACCTGCTACGTTGATCTTTTTGCCACCCACGTACGTCGCTGATGTGTCTGTCATGTGATCAGCAACAACACATGAAAATGGTCCATGTCATGGATTACAGTATGAATTAAAGGATGAATGGATAAATAGACAGATATGCTCCAACTTCTATTTTTGAAACTGCCTCTTTACTCTTTTGTTAAACCCTATTAATATTTCATGGCAAGGTGGACGAGAGGGTACAGGTGGCTGTTCATCATGATGACAGTGAGGGTGAGCTTGGGTTCAGTGATGAAGAGTATGAGGGAGACTAAAAACATGAGAGAAACTGCTGCTAGCATTTTAATCTTGATCAGCCAGTGTAAATCTAATGTAATCTGATGGTGAAATGTGTGATCCCTGTGTTGCCCTGATTGCATCACAAGGCTTCGCCGTCCTACCTTGTTTCTCTCCTGATACACAAACAGTCACCTGTGCACGTGTGATTACACTGATATAACAACCTTCTGACTCTTGTGACTTCTAATCAGTTGTTGTTCGTTTTATCCTTTACAAAATTTCCCAGTTTTTCATTTCCTTATTTCCCCTCCAACTTACAATTGATGTTTTCTACTTCATTCGCACCTTACAGTAGGTAGCTGAAGTAGAATTTGTGTATACGTATGGCTAGGATTACTTTCCTGAAAGGTTTGAAAATTCACATTTTTACACAAACAATTTACATATTTCAATACCTATTAGTTTTGAAGCTGCCTTGTACAAAACAACAACTTTTCAATGTTTTGCTGTGACATGATCTTTAACCTTGATTTGTGACACTGTTAGTGTAACATCTGTTGCTCACAGGGTGAATCATGACCATCACTGCAGGGGTCAGGATTTGGACATTTACAGGCAGCGGCATCATGCTTTGTTCCCATTATTGCACTTTTACTCCAATCATATTTGCCAGAGAAAGACGATTTGTAATTCAATTTATCAACGAGAGTTAATTCAATTCAACAATTCCAACAGTGGCCTTCCTGTGTGGAGTTTGCATGTTCTCCCCATGTATGCGTGGGTTCTCTCCGGGTACTCCGGCTTCCTCCCACCGTCCAAAGACATGCATGTTAGGTTAATTGGTAACTCTAAATTGCCCCTAGGAATGAATGTGAGAGTGAATGGTTGTCTCTCTCTCTCTGTGTTGGCCCTGCGACAGACTGGCAACCTGTCCAGGGTGTATCTGTCTCTCACCTGATAATAGCTGGGATAGACTCACGCAACCCCCTCCGACCCTGAACTGGATAAGCGGTACAGAAAATGACTAATTCAAGACACTTGTGATTAATCACAATTAAATTTTTTAATAAACTGTCTTCATACACACACACACACACATACATGTAAGGATTAAACAAGGAGCTGTGCATTACACAGTTTTAATGCACGAGCAGTCTACAACACCATGCTGCGGGAAGTGCATTTAAACCGTGTAGCTAATGCACAAATCTGAGTTGTTTAATCTGCTTATAGCATGGTCCTATAGAGTTAACTTTTTTTTTATGACAAATGTTTTACGAAAAAGATATGTAGCTGACTAAAAAAAAAAAAATTATTTTCCTTTCCTGTCACATTCTGTAGCTGTGTAAAATTGTTTTCTTCATCTCGAATATACAATGTAAGGTAACTCATTTGATGTAACATTTATTCTTTTAGGCATACAAGCTTTCTGCTTCTGCCTGTTTCGGTCTGAGAAGCTTTGATTGTTTCATTAATGAAAAATGTTTTATGACTGAAACAATAAACTGAACTGAACTGAAAAATGTTTATTCATTTTACTAAACTCTTGAAATATGTTTAAGTATAGGATCTATTTTACGCTGGCAGCTAGTTTGGGGGTTGCTATGGTGATGTCATTCCATAGCAGAACGATATAACAGTGATTTAACTTTGCCAAACTAGGTGTGCGTGTACACAAAAATAATGCATGCCAGTTAACATTGAAATTCTCACTGACCATGGTATAAATAAATACATATACTAATCTGGCCAAATGCTGCAACTAGACCATCCGCCATTGCTTGGGGAGCCTTTCTGTACATGTGTAATTAACAGATGAGAATCCGACTTTTTTCTTAACAACATGGAGGAAATCTGGAAGGACTTGCATGTTCCTTGGCTGTTGGAACAGCAGTGGAAAACTTTTATTGTGGTAATTGAATAAGAAGATCACGGACATTTATTTCATAGAGATGCTGCTGTCTGGGACAAAAGTGGACGGTGCTGCTGCTCAGTCCACTGATGTCAGTGTGTTTGTATTGGGGACGAAAGTAATATTGGACACACACAGAGCAGAGGAGGAATAACTTGCTGCCACAGCAGAGAAAACACTGGATTTAATCCCCAACAACAAAAACACAGTAAGTTTTTGTGAACATTCATTAATCTGACACCACATTGCACGCATCTATGCTCCTGAAAATGACGCATCACATAATGTCATCATGCTAGCTAATGCTAACAGAGACGGCTGTGGTGTTGGTGCAAGTTAATGACTAATCTGGGAGATATTGTGAAATATAACGTTAATTGCTCTGATCAGGGCAACGTTGGGACCAAAAAATGAAAACAGCTCAGTCCCGAACACAAACGGATCAGAAAGACGGTGTCCTGCAGCCTTTAGTTTCATCTGCATGACATGTGAAGGCTACGTGATCTGCACAGTCTTTAAACAATACCAAAAAATCCAAACATGTGACAAAATAGAAAAGTAATGACCTTAGAAAGAGTAAAATTTTTAAACTGTGATAAGTAATCACGAGATGTGTTTTTTATATTTCAGTGTGGCTTGTCATTAAAGCCAGTTTCTGGAGATAAATAATTGTTTAAATTAATGCTCCGATGTAAAAAAAAAAAAAAAAGTCAGAATAAGTCTGAGATATGCAGATAACATGCCTGTAGGTTATCATTACCTTGGATGTGTGTCCAACGTTTAAATCCAGATCTTCTCTTTGCTTTCCATGTTGGCAGATACGAGTTAATAGGGGATTATCACGCTTCCGTGTTCCAAACTTCCGGTTTAAAACAGTTAGACGGCCCACTTCCAGCTCAGTTCAATGTCCCTGCTTTACTTCGTAGATAACGTGAATAAACGCCAACCCTACTTAAATTTTCACGGATTCCAGACTGAAGTGATACTAAGGAAGAAGTGGATCAAAGAGATTCTCCAGAGTGAAGGGCCGAACTTTATACTAAAACAACGTAGCATGTTTGTTTGCAGCCGGTGGGGCACAACACCGGCATGCTAGCATTAGCCAGCTAGCGTTTACCGATGTGCTTAACTTTGTGCGTCTTAAAACACAAAAACATCTGAAAATCGGGTCTGTCCCGATTTTCAAATGTTTGTGTGTTTTAAGACGCACAATGTTAAGCATGTCAGTAAACGCTAGCTGGCTAATGCTAGCATGCTGTGAAGTGCCAGTGTCGTGCGGTGTTGGGCCCCACTGGCGACAAACAAACGTGTGTTTTATTATAAAGTTCGGCCCTTCACCGCGGCGAATCGATCACTTTGATCCAGCTTTTGATCCAGTATCACTTCAGTCTGGAATGAAAACTTAAATATGTTTGGAGTTTATACGATTTAAACTTTATAACAGAGCAGGAACGGCTGTTGTTAAAATGCCCCGGAGAGGAAATGCCCAAATACCGGGAAGTTCCGGTAAGCGTGATAATCCCCTATTGGAACTATTTCCACAAGCAATGGCGGTGCAACAAGATGTCGCAACACACAAAACGCTTGTTGGATTAGTCAATATGCAGTCATCCTCAAAATTATTCATACCCTCCCATTAAACAAAAAGGCTAACTTCACAATAGTATTTCAAATAACAGGAAACTAAAGAAACTGATAAAATCTTTTTTACAAAAATATAATTTAGTGAAAAAGTATATTGTTTTTGGGTTGGGGTTGGGGTTGGGTTTGAAAATAATAATAAAAAAACAAAATAAACAAAACTGTCCCAGACAAATTAGTGCACCTTGCTCATTAACAGTAGAACAAAAAACTGTCAACAGAAGTCTTATTGCGCAAGAAAACACCTGATTACAGTGATTGCCACAAAGTGTTGCTCAACAAAATTTTAGCTTCAGATCCCCATCATGCGTGGTTACTTGTTTTGTTTTTTTGTGTGTTTGTTTTTTATATATCTGTTGAACCACAATGGGCTCTATGCACAGGCCCACTACTTCCTGAACTTAAGGTAGCTGTTTCCTGCATTTCCTTACTGGATGAGCTGATTATTCCAGGTGTGCTTGACCTCAGTAAATGGCCAGACACACCTGGTTTAATCAGTCTGTCCAGTCATGAGAGACAGGAAACAAAGGAGAAACCTTAAGTTCAGGAAGTCGTGGAGTCGTGCATAGAGCCCAATCAAAATCAGTGTCAGCAATATAGATATATATAAAAACACACAAAAGATTATAGGCCACGGGCACGCATATCCAGTCCTCGAGAGCTACTATCCTGCAACTTTTAGAGCATAGCTTCTCCAGCACACCTGAATCAAATGAATGGCTCGTTACCAGCCTCTGCAGAGCTGAATGACATGTGCATGAGGTAATTCAGCCATTTCACTCAGGTGTGTTGGAGAAGTGTGCTCCAAAAGTTGCAGGATAGTAGCTGCTGAGAACCAGATGTGTGCATCCCTGATCATAGGGTCATTGTCCGGCAGCTAAACCAACAGCCAGTCATTTGGATGCAGTTACCCGGTGGGTTTAATGGGAAAGTGTCCAAACTTTTGATTGCTAGGTAAAAATCCTTAAACTTCTTCCCTACTTTATAAAAGTAGTGATTCAGATCATGGATCTCTCGTTTCTTCCCAAATCTGAGCCACTATTTACCCCACACAGAAAGGAGGACAGACTCATTTCTTGATTTCCTGGAGAGAGTTAATGAACCTCAGGAAAAATAACTACACTAACAATTAACTGTCTTCCTAAACTATACATTTGTACCCCGAGTTTAATTTCTGTGCCACACAGCTCAAATGCTGTTCAGAAAACAAGCAAAAACATGTGAATTAGTGCAAATTTTTCTCTGTAATAATGAGGAAGACCCTGTCAACACGTTTTCACCAGCAGCTGCTGCATATAAAATTTCCCAGCATTTAATCCACATCATATGCTGGTAACCTCTGCTCACCTCTGACCAAATCCCACAGTTCAAACAATTCAGAGGGACCGCGTCAGTATGCATCCTGCTGCTCCCCGAGGCTGTTAAAGATTTATAAAAATGTCCACACAGGTCAAAGCTGTCAGCTTCTAGCCCAGAAAACCAGCTCTATCTATTTTGATGTGTTGCCACAGGAACACGAGATAAAGGAGAGCAGCTTAAACCAATTATCTTATCAACTGAAGTAAGAGAGGCAGGGAATGAGGGTAAACAATTTTATCAGTATATTGGCATTTTGCTATATAAAGCGTGGCTTTCTGCTCATTCTGCTCCGACTAACATAAACCAGTAAAGTTTACTTTGTAGAAAAGATTGGGAATTTGATTTAGACCTGCTCACTAACAATGGCTTTACTCTGCGAGAACTGTTTGTTTTTTATTAGAGTTGTCTCTGTGACTGTTTGCGTCTGCATCTACTGTATGGGTCATTTCTAAAGGAATCTGTAATTATCGATGATAGACCAATACATCGATCGGCACGTGACGTTTGCTGTCCGCCGCTGCTGCTGATCCAGGGGCCGGTCTAAATTATGTGGCACTAAAATTTCTGCCAGTCCTGGTTTATAACACCCTGCATGTACAGCTCAGAAACACAGCCCCCTCCCAAACCCCCTCAGCAGGACTGAACTTATGATCCAGGTTCCGGCAACAGTCGGGATTGGAACTTGACAGCTTTGCGCCACTGGCGACTTGCGGTGCTCCTCTAAATCCATCACGCCACTGAGGACCCTTCACACTCTGCCACCTTATTCTGACGCTTTTATCTTTTTTATTTTTGACCTTAGTCTTGAAAACATAACTGTTGAGTCATAATGTTTGATCCCAGGTCCTCCACATCACAGACCGCACACCTAACAGCCTGAGCTATTTCACCAGGTAGGAGACACCTTCATATTAAAGACTTTTAGTCTTTACTCTAAATTGGCTCCTTTAAAGCAGAACTCAGTAACTTCAGCTCGGGGCTCCCCCTAGTGGCGTTCTTTCACTGTCGTAAAGTTCAACCCCCCTACACCCCCACAGCACACAGACAGCTTCTCTACCTGTCTTTCCTCTATTTTGATCCCTGGATATATTTCTAAGCTTTTTCTAGCTTGTTGATGCTACTTTGCTGCGTTGGTAGCAGCACCACGTCTCCCTCTGCTCAAAGCAAAGTCCTGTATCTTCTGAAACGGGACGTTTTACCAACGAGTTGTGGGTAAATATGCCGTGGATTATATTTTTTCTCTGGTGTTGGCAGGTAGCAGGTAAGAAGACGAACTTTTATTTACTTTTTGCGGACATGACAAGTGATTATTGAGCCTGAAGCAGTGATGCTTCACCCGGCGCCCAGACAGCGCAAGCTACGTGAATCACTCTGGTCCAGCAAAGAGTTGGTGATGAGAGCCAGGAGCCGTGTTTAGGTGGTGTGAAGCTAAAGAAATGTTTTCTTCGAATTAGCGCTGGTAGTCTGGTTAAGACCAGAGCTGGAAGCAGCTCGGTAGATAGGGGACCTGAGTACCGTACAGCGGTTTCTGTTGTCGCAAGTTCTGCTCGGGTCGGCGCAGGCAAAGTTGCATAGAGCTGCTCACAGGCCGGAGGCCCCGGCGGGAGGGGGGAAACATTGAACTGCCTTCCGTAAACACTTTGTTTAGCCCCACGGGGATTCCGAAAAGCATTTATTGAGGTAAAAAAGTTACTGAGTTTCCCCTTTAAAGAATAGGAAACATTAAATCCAAGTAAACGGAAACTGATTACCTACATCCTTCCAGGGAATTGAACCGGCAGCTTACTGATACTCAGCCCTATCTCTATCGCCCTGCATCATCCTTTCACATACTGCTGCATATTTTTATAGAATTTCTTAGTCTTTCATTTGAAGTTCAAAAGTCTTACCATCTAGAAGGTTTGATCCCACTTTCTCTGAGCGCCCAAAGAACCACCTACCAAGGCAAGCTACTCTAACAGATACACTAACTGCCTTTCTGACAGTTTTTCGTATTTTATGTTTGGTTGCTTTTCAGGAAAAAAATAAAATAAATAAAAGCTCTTCATCTACCCTTCCATTAGGCTGTCATCTTCAGGAGTTGGACTGGATCCTTGTGGTTACGGTAACAGCACTTACTCCGGATTCAGGGACATGTAAAAATTGTGTTCGGGAAACTCAGATTTGATCATATAGTGTGTAGAACATTAGTGCCAAACAATCGTTTGCATAAATCTCTGCCCAAGAATCTGCAATGAGCTCCATAAAAGGAAGTTCAGGTTAACACCTCCGGCTTACCTGTCAGTCAGAGCACAATCAGAGCGAGGGAGCAAAAGAAGAACTTCCCTGAAGCAGAGATAGAGACTATTTTGAGTAAAATTGTGTTAGAAACACATTTTATTTTCATCAATTTGCAGTGGCGTGACAGGGACAGGCAAATCAACGCCTGGAAGGAATAACAGACACAGTTAATGCAGTCTCTGCTGTCCCCATGCCTGATGTGAAAAGAAACGTATTAGTACAAAAAAGTGGAAAAATACATCTGCCACAGGAAGAGGCTCACTGTCCAAGAGTACGAGCACATAGCAGGAATTACTAAGAACACTTTGTCAGGAATCATCCCTGACTAAATGTTTTAGCCCATATTTCTGATTGTTAGTCATGTCTAGGATATGCCTCATCTATGGTGCGATTTGTGAAAATGGATAAATAAATACATAAAAACAGAAGAGGGGGTCATTTATTTCTAATCAGAAAAATGACCACATCTTTTTCTCAGTCATCACCCCCCCCCCCCCCCCCCCCACACACACACACACACACACACACACACACACACACACACACCACACACACACACACACACACACACACACACAGGCAGTCTGTCAGCCTCCTACATAGTATAAGGACTCAGTGCGGCACATTTACCTCACCCATTTACCTCCCAAATTATTATCTGCCCCCAAATATCGTCAGGTTGTATCGGCCATCTGCTGATGAGAAAATATCGGTATTGGTGTCAGCCTTAAAAAAAAAAAAAATTGGTTGATCCCTAATAATTATTCTAGTAAAACAAGACTTTGTGTCACCACGTCAGGAAAATGCTTCAGTCACAGCACCTTCATGTTTGGCTCTGCTATCACACAGAGTGATGCAACGATCTCTGGAGACTTTCCTCTTCATCGTTAAAGCAATAACCAAACACTGATGCACATTTTAGACTTAATAAACAGTTTAACTGATCAGAACTAAGACACTGACATGCAAGTCGCAGCTCTCCGGAGCTTTGGGGTGCAGCTGAGGAGACTGTAAAGCTAGGAGGAAGGGAGATGTCTTGATTAAAGAGTCATTGCCCTGCAGCATCACTCCAGGCAATTCACTAAGACTAACACGTTTTCAGTGAGCCTTGGCTCCCCGCCAATCAGCTGCTGTGCATAGCAATGCGGCCAGAAGGTTTTGGATCTGCTAGTAATGTAGGAGGTCATCGGAGAGAAGCGCTGCCGGCATTCAACACCCACTCTCCTGGAAATATGCTTGAAAAATGTCATCTGCAGGTGTCACAGTGCTGCTTGTCTTATATTTGAAATGACAGTTGAGGCTGAAGACAGGTGGTTAAATAACAGAATAAATGCAGCAATCTGTCCTGTCATATATTGTGAGTTTGCTGTTCTGTGTGGGCATGTAATTTATTGATATTCATCACAATTATACCCAAATTTAAAATTTAAAGTAGTTGACTTGAATCTTGATGGATCAAATAAAAGAAAAATGCTAAAGGGAGTGTGAGGGAGGAAGTAATCATGCACTGCTTACATACTTGCAAATGTGCACACAGTTACTTTCTTGATGTCATAGCAACTGTAACCTGTTATGCCCACACTAGAGAAGTGATGGCAGCTGGCCGCCTTATGGATGACAGGCAGGTGACAGCGTACACAGTGAGGCAGCAGCTCTGCAAAGCTGTTGAAGTACACTGTTACCAATACATTTACATTTAACATGTCTTTCGTCACTAAGCTAATCAACATGAATAAATAAATGAAAACAAAATTATTCATACCCTCAAATTAAAGAAAAGGCTGAATTCACTCTATGCTCCTCTTACAGTCTTTAGCTGCAGTTAAAAGAATTATATTTTTAGTATACTTTTGTGAACTCTATACAATATGCCAGAGTGGGATTGGAATTCAAAATTGATCTTTTTTAGCTTAATTTATTAGATATCATCTTATAAATTGAGGTTGAAACAACTTTGGTATCCTGTTTGCACTGCCATTCAAAAATAAGAGTCAGCATTTGGAAAAGGCTGCTTGGTGAAGCATAGAAAGAATCACCAATGTTTTATGAGGCATTTATGAACTACACTGGTGATACAAAGACATTGTTCTGCTACTGTGGTCTATGGAGACCATTTCTCTGCCCTGTGGGCTTCAACAGAAATTCAGAATACGATCAATAAATGCAAACGCAAGTTGGTTCTGTAAGTCAGTCTTTAAGTGAAACCACTGATTCCTCAGTCAGACAAGGTCTTGAATTTAATTTGGCTAGTTCTAAGCACATAAATACTTCTTTTACTGGTGTATTGTAAAACTCTATTACACAACTGTGTATTTTGTGCATGAGCAGTGGCCACTCAGACCTAAATAAACCCAGCCAATACAGAGTGTGAAACCCATGGTGCATCTATTAGAAGAGCTCATAAATCTCTGTGGTGAAGATAAAACAGGTCAATGTGGGCTCATATCATATCCCAATCTTTGCAAGGGTAGTTTTAATCAAAGCATTTAGTTATTCTGAGAAGAAAACCCTATCTAATAGAGGGTATGCATGTAATTTCAAGGATGGGCATGCTCACGTATGCGTGTATGGACTAAGTCAGGATGGAGCAGAATAAGACGAGGGAGAGGAACTGCTGATGAGGACGAATATCAATAAATCACTGTTGTGACCTTGCAAGTTGCTGTTTATTGCTGTATTTAAAGTGAGATTATGTATCTCGCCGGCTGCCCCTCAGTCCTGCGGTGCCCCCCAGGGTTCTATTCTCTGGCCTCTGCTTTTTACTCTTATGTTCTTGGGTTGGTTCTTAGGAAAGCACAAGTGTGCTTTTCAGTTTCATGCAGATGACACACAGATCTATGTGCCAGTAAAGCGTGTCTTTTCTTCTATGGATGTCCTCTTGGTGTGCCTCAGTGATGTGAAGGCCTGGATGTTCTTGAACTTCCTTCACTTTAATGAAGCAAGACTGAGGTAATTGTGTTTAGCCCTGATATCCATAATTTTATCTCCCATTCATCTGGGCCCTCTGGACCAGTATTTGAAGCCTGTGGTCACTAACTTGGGTGTCCGAATGGACGGTTTGTTGATCCAGGACAGTTATGTCAAGGCTACAGTCAAAAGTAGCTTCTATCAATTCAGGCGGCTAAAGTCAAGCATTTTCTTTCAGAGCATGATGTTGAAATACTGATACATACCGTTCATCTCTTCATACCTCAAATGTTTTAATGCACTTTTAATTGGGTCCTCGCAGAAACACTTATCAGAGCTGCAACTGGTCCAGAATCCAGCGGCAAGGTTACTGACCAGCACGCATAAGCGCAAGCTTCTGTCCTGGTTTCACTGCATTGGCAGCCCGTAGCTTTCAGGATTCAGTTTAAGATTCGTTTGTTTGTTTTGATTTTTTTTTTAATTGCTTAAATGTTTTTATGGGTTTTTTTTGTGTGTGTGTTTATTTTTTTTCATATATTACAGTAGGTACAGGAAGTATTCAGACCCCTTTAAACTTTTCACACTTTGTTTCATTGCAGCCATTTAGCCAAAATAAAGCCATAAAGCCCCGACTGGTGGAGGCTGCAGTGATAGTCGACTTTGTGGAACTTTCTCCATCTCCCTACTGCATCTCTGGAGCTCAGCCACAGTGATCTTTGGCTTCTTCTGTACCTCTCTCACCAAGGCTCTTCTTCCACGATAGCTCAGTTTGGCTGGACGGCCGGGTCTAGGAAGAGTTCTGGTCGTCCCAAACTTCTTCCATTTAAGGACTATGGAGGCCACCGTGCTCTTAGGAACCTTTAGTGCTGCAGAAATTATTTTGCAGCCTTGGCCAGATCTGTGTCTCGCCACAGTTCTGTCTCTGAGCTCCTTGGACAGTTCCTTCCACCTCATGATCCTCATTTGCTCTGACATGCACTGTGAGCTGGAAGGTCTTATATAGACAGGTGTGTGCCTTTCCTAATCAAGTCCAATCATTTTAATTAAACACAGCTGGACTCCAATGAAGGAGTAGAACCATCTCAAGGAGGATCAGAAGAAATGGACAGCATATGAGTTATATGAGTGTCACTGCAAAGGGTCTGAATACTTTTGACCATGTAATATTTCAGTTTTTCCTTTTTAATAAATTTGCAAAAAAATTCTACATTTCTGTTTTTTTCTGTCAATATGGGATGCTGAGTGTACATTAATGAGAAATAAAATGAACTTTTTTTTTATTTTAGTAAATGGCTGCAATGACACAAAGAGTCAAGTTTAAAGGAGTCTGAATACTTTCTGTACCCACTGTATGTGTATTCTGTTGCACAGGACTATGTGTGCAGCATTTACTGTAGTGAAAATGCTCTAGAAATAAAGTTAGATTGGATTGGATACATCTGAACTTTGGACAATCTAATTTCTAAACTACAGTATTTAGGTCCACCCATCATTCCTTGAATTCTTAAAACTCCAAAATGCAAATCCAAAACCATACATTAAAAACATCCAGAAATGCTGCCGCCCTCTCCGGGGCTGAACTCATTTGAAATGGACAGACACAAAGTTAAAAAGTGTGCTGTGGTCTGATGAGTCCACATTTCAAATTGGTTTAGGACGTCTTGGACGTCGTGTCCTTTGAGCGGAGAGAGGAAAAAGACCATCCAGATTGCTACCAGTGCAAAGTTCAAAAGCCAGCATCTGTGATGGTAGGGGGGGGGGTTAGTGACCATATGGTTTGCTTACACTACTGTGATGGCTTCATCAATACTGAAAGGTATATCCAGGCTTTGAGTAACACATGCTGCCATCCAAGCAACATCTTTTTCAGTGATGTCTCTGCTTATTTCAGCAAGATGTTGCAGAGCCACATTCTACACCAGTGTGGCTTCGTAGTAAAAGAATTTGGTCCTAGACTGGCCTGCCTGCAGTCCAGACCTGTGGCCCAGTGAAAATGTGTTGCCCTTTATAAAGCATTAAATACCACAATGGAGACCCTGGGCTGTTGATCAACTGAAGTCCTACATCAGCAGGAATGGGAAAGAATTCCACCTACAAAGCTTCAACTACTAGTGTCCTCAGTTACCGAATGCTTACTGAATGTTGTTTGAAGGAAAGCTGATGTAACACTGTGGTAAACGTCCCCCTGTCCCAACTTTACTGCAACGTGTTGAAGGCATCCATTTCACAATGACCAAATATTTGAAACCTTAAAAACTCCCTCACCTCCTCTATTTATATTCTCCTCTTTTTTTTTTTGTAAAATTTTTAAAAATTTATTATTTTTTTTTAGTTTTTCCCCTTTTTTTTTTTATTTTTTTTTCTCTTTTTTAAAAGACTCTTTTTCACAAAAACAATGAAAGTAATCAGTTTGAACATTGAATATCTTTTCTTTGTAGTGTATTCACTTGAATATAGGTTGAAGAGGATTTGAAAATCATTGTATTCTGTTTTAATTTGTATTTTATCCAACATCCCAACCTCATTGGAACTGGAGTTTGTAAATGGCTTCTGGCAGTCTCATTTACAGTTTCAGAAATGGGGGTACACATTATTAGCTTGTCTTTGTGAATGATTTTGTATACCCAGAGGTCAAACAGGCCAGCTGCATGATTTCAGCTCGAGTCACTCTCACACCCTCTAAGTGCTCTGATAATTTATTCATAAGGGCAGAGACCAGCCATGACCAAAGTCCAGACCTTTTTCCAAAGATTGTACGTGACAACTAACCACAACTATACCCACAGGAAACACACGAAGACAGCCTCTGTTTCCCCAAGGTTCATCTTTAACCATAATGCATGTGGAGGGCTTCCGGTGACAATGTCCATTTCTGTCCGTGCTGAAGGCAACAGCTGAAAACTGAAGCGTTATCACAGAGGGACTATCTGGCCAAGAAACAGGAAAATTCATGCTAGCATATAAAGTACAGACAGAGAAGGCATTGGGCTCTAACTCTGCCAGGAATATGCACAATTAGATGAGAAAACAAGAAAACAGGATCAAATCTGCATTTGCAAATTTTTGACTGCCAGCTGCTGTGTTGCCATGTCTGTTCATCCTTTTGGAAAGTTGGCATCCCATTTGTAAAAATGCAAACTATGCCATTAATATCCCAAATGTATGAGCCATGAGCAAATAATGAAGTTACAGTTGATCTGATATATGAATAGATGCACAATAGGGAATTTTTGGCCAATATCTGATATGACCATATTTCACAACTCATTTGGCTGATAACCTAATTCCAGAGATAATAAAGAGGACTCTTGACTATCTCTGAATTAGATCTTCCCTGCCATGTTGGTCTGTTGGCAAATGCAGACATCAAAAGAACCTGAAAATTATTAAAATGATCTTTGTGCCAAATAAGAAAAATACTTAAACTTATAGGGCCTGTAAGCTGAAGTACACCATTACTAGATTTAAGGCATTAAAAGATTGCTATGTCAAGAACTAGATGTGTAATTTCATCCTGAGTAGGCTATAGCTAGATGTCGGACACTGTCTTTGTGAATCTCCAGTCTCATGTTTACAAGCCAGTCCAACTGCACGTTCATGTATGTTCATGTGACCCCCTCCCCCCCTTCCTGTCCAAGGCAATGACAGTACACATTTTTAAACCAAAATGGCAGAGACAAACAAAATGTTCACCTGAAGACAAGGAGGATCCAAAGTTACCGCGAAAGAAACAATGGTCAAGAAAAAAGAAAAAAGAAAAGAAACACCTTTCAAGTATTTCACTTATTAATTAGGTACTCGATCGGTACTGGTATCGGCAAGTACTCAAATGCAAGTACTCATACTTGTACTTGGTCAGCAAAAAAGTGGCATAGGGACATCCCTAGGCGTAATAGTAACTTTTTCATTTTTATCCCTCATCTTCCAAAAGAAGTAACTTACAGTTGTCCTTACACTTATTCATTTCCTCCCATTTACAAAGGAAAAAAAAAAATGTCAGTGAAATAAGTTGAAATTGACAGAAGTAATAATAAAATGTTGTAAAAATTATTACAGTGCTTTTAAACTGTGATTCAACAGAAATATAAAAAAAAACAAAAAACAAAACAACCCAACAAGCATGACAGGACCCCAAAACCAATATTTTATTTATGCAACACTTTGAGGCAATCATCAGATGTCTTTATCTGTTGACAGGTATGTTGGTCCACTGTTCATGAGCAAGGTGCTCTAATTTGTCTGGGAGAGCTTTGTTTGTTTATCTGTTTAACCACAATTCAGGAATATTTTATTCCCCAAATTAGTATTTAGCCATTTTTTAAAAATTATTGTTACTTTTTTTCAGTTTCGAGTTATTTGGGTGAGGATTGTGAAAATAACCTTTCCTTTAAAGGTGGGTTTGAATAAATTTGAGACCAACTTTATGTTCACTGTTTTGGTTAAGCACTGCCTGATTTCTGTTGAATTGTCACCAAACCTGCTGTGCTAGCATGAGCACGCCATTATATCTTCCTTATCTCCATTAATCTTCCTATTAGGGCAAATTCAGGCAGTATGGTGTCGGGATTAACTCAATATTTAAAGAACTGTCTTTATTGAAAAAGAAACCAAAGGCTGGTTAATAAAGAACTGCCTGGGACATCTTATGAGGTAGAACTGCTGTTTTTCAAGCCCCCCAACTGTGGAACAGGGTCTATGAAAACTACCTAATTGCAACATTTCATACACTGAAGACAAGCTGCCACTATCTCTGCCTCATACATATATTTTTATTAGATATACAACAGTTCTTCCCTGGAAAAATGCAGACTCTCAAATTTCTCTGTTTGCTTGGCAGCTCTTTGAAGCCATGTCCACTTACATGTAATTGATACGAGCAGCCGTTTACAGGGTGCTGTTCAAGGGAGACTGTCAATTAGACTGTCAGTCACCAGCGTAACCCAAATGAGAAATTACACCCTTTAATCACTGTAAATGTTCATACTAATGGTGAGCAACCTGCAAACCTCTGAGCACAGAGTGAATTCAAATTAACTAGCAGCAAAGCAGACTGTCTCTGCTACATATGCTGTACAAATAATGCAAGTACTATTAGAGTACATCAGCGTAAAATCACAAAGCTTCACCTCAATTTTTTGTATTTATTTTCTTCCACTTGCAATGGTCGACAAACAAAACAGCATTTTAAGAAATATCAAATTAAGCATAAAAACAAGAGTATTGTAGGACAGAACATGCTTACACAAGAAATTTAAAGAATGAAAAAAAGAAATAAGCACAAAGATGAAGCATTTAGCTCGCTGTTTTTCTTTGGTTGTCAAGAATGAAGCACACAACGTGAGATGTGCATGCGTCTTCAGTCAGAGTAAAATCCAACAACAGACAGAAACCCTCTGAGGACCAGAAACCCCGGCCTAGGAACTACACATAATAGTTGTATGACTAAACTTCACAGAGAAGCTCCAGCTCTTAGAGAAAGCTGTCAAAAAAGTTTGAGCTGCCACGAGGATTCTGCTGAAAGAACTAATCCCTCTTACATAACAAACAAATGGGACATAAAGAATAAAAGAAGATAGAAGAAAAAAGAAGATTTTAGTAAAGCCAGTAACTCTAAAGCCTGTGGTTGGTGTGGTGGAAGGAACTGCAGCGGCAAACAGTGATGACAGGAAAGTGTCAGCAAGTAATAGTGAGACCTACGATCCCTGGAAGACAGTACGGCTGTATAAGCTGGAGGAACCAGTAATATTCAAATAACTTTGGATGGAAATGGATAGTGTCTTGTTCTTTTGTTCTGGATAGTATCTTGGTCCTGTTCTTTTAGTGGTAATGATAAGCTGCTGCTGCATCTGACATGTTAGTGGTAAGTCATGGGAAAGGAACTGTCTCAGCTGCTGCCTCAGCTTGGCGTTGGCACTTTGATGATGGTAACCAGCGCGCTGAGGCCAGCAACCCACTGCAGGAGCCTTAACTGCTCATCAATAAGCTGCATTTTGAGTGCAGGACTCTTGTCCTATGGTCACTGGTGGAGCCCTTTCCTCTACTCTTTTCATTTAAGTCACTGCAATCAGGGGTTGAAAAGTTTTCCACTGTGATATTTCATCCCACCCAAAGCAGCCACAGGGAGACGGCAGTTTTCAAATTACCAGGAACTTTCAGGGTGGTGCTTGCAGCTTTGAACCTTTCTGATAGAGAATTTCAGTTTAGTCCACTTTTATGTCATTGTCATCTTATGCTCTACATCTACATCTACATGAACACTTGTGGGTAGAACAGTACGCAAAACTCAGTAGCCTATACATACCTTGACTTAAGGGTCACGGTTCAGTTAATTTCGATACGGTAAGGGAACAAAATGCAAAAATAAAATTGCTTGCCTTTGGTGTAAACAGAAGCAGCTTTAATGACATTAAGGGCACATTCACAAAGCTTTTTTGATTCAAATCAGAGTCCGTTTGCTCAGAAAGTCCGCTTTGTTTGGGGGAGTTGTGAATGCGCAAACGGACTCTGATCCGGAACAAACGAGTGGACTCGGTACACCTACAAACACAGGCCTTTTTTTTTTCCCCCCCACCCCCCCATCCCCCCCCCCCCCCTGCTCCCCCTCTTTATGAAGAGTTATCTACTTTTCCTTTCTCCCGGTTCCGGGGCCGCTCCCTTTCCCCCCCCCCTAACTCCCATTCTCTCTCATTGCCATTTTTCTTCTTTGCTTGTCTTTGTGTATCCTGTCCTGTCTGTTTTGAGCTTTTCTTGCTAGTGAAAAATTTCTTTTTATTGAATTAAATTTTTATTTTTTTGTTGATTATTATTATTTGTTTTTTTTTTATTTTTTTTTATTTTTATTTTTTGATTAAGAATATTTTTTTTATTAATTATTTTTTTTTATTTTTTTTTTTTTTATTTCATTTATTGCTTTTTACATTTATTTTTATTTTTTTTTTTTTTTTTTTTTATCTCTTCTTTCTTCCAAACATACAAAAAATTACCAATAATTCAATATAAATTTTATAAAAAAAAAAACAAATATATATTAAATATATCTTTACATAATAAAATTCCCCCCCCATTCTCCAATTTTCTTTTTTTTTTAAATCCATTTTTTTTTTTTTTTTTTTTTTTTTTTTTTTTTTTATTCCACCCCTATAATTTTTTCTTTTTTTTTTTTTTTTTTTTTTTGTTTATACTTTTTTTTAAAACAATGAAATTTCTTTTTTATTTTTTTTTATTTCTTTCTCCAAATTCCCCTTTATAAAAGGTTTTAGGTGGGTATTGGGAGGCTAGTCTGCTTCATGCAAACAGCTACTTCCTGCATTTGGTTTGGCATGGCATTGTGGGTAAAACTATGGGCATTGTGAGTAAACACTACGACAACAAACACATGTGTGGGACTGCAGTACTTTTAAAAATGGCTCGTGGTCAGACGTGGAGTGACAAGTAAAAGCTTTAATCAATATTTGGTCTGATGAAAGTATATCCCAGCTCCTTAAGTACGCACATAAATAATGTCGTGCGTGCATGTGGAGGAACCGGAAGTTGTGAGAACCTTCTTGATCTTTGTATGTCTCATCCTCGCCTACGGAGAATCTGAATGCGGCGCCACCTTTGGAGAGATTGGGAACATTATTCAAAAAGTTTGGCTCGTTTGGCTATGGTGAAACGTGAACGCGATCTTGGTTCGGAAGACCACCCCCGCCCCCAGCCGAGTCCCTAATTGAACTAAGTCTAGCGGTCTGTGCTTTGTGAATGTGCACTAAAGACCTCCTCCCCAAAAAGAAAACCCTCCAGTAAATGGTCCAATAAAAGATCCTCAAAGAAAATTAAATTGTATGCAAAATAACATAAGTTCTTTTAGGGGTTGGAGTCTATCCCAGCTATTATCAGGCGAGAAGGAGGGTACACCCTGGACAGGTCGCCATTGTGATGCAGGACCAACACAGAGACCGACAACCATGCACGCTCACTCCTAGGGGCAATGTAGAGCGACCAATTAACCCAACAAACATGTCTTTGGATGGTGGGAGTAAGTCAGAGTACCCGGATAGAACTAACTCATACACAGGCAGAACATGCAAACTGTTAAAACTGTTTGAACCAGCAACCTTATAAGGCTGCGGTGCTGACCACCACACCACCGTGCAGCCCGTTATTAATTCCCCAAGTTAGCAATTCTGGAAACAGTTCCAGCAAAAACTAATAAAGTGAGTAGAAATGTTCCAATACCATTTTTTCCTCCCTCTGTCTGTAATTTGCCTTTTCACTTTGTTTTGGTGTGTTTGGAACGTTTCTAGGTGGAGATTTCTGTATATATATCCAGCCAATGATAGAGCTAAGGGCATGGCGCTATATGGGGATAAGCTGGAGCAAACGACAGTCACTCTCGATAAAAAAAAAAAAAGAAAAATGGCAGATGCTACGAAGAAAAGGAAGTACTCTGCGGTGAATAGAGCTTTAGATAGTACAGATTGGAAAACCAGGGTTAATATTGGTTTGGCCGTCACCCGCTCCGACCTCTGAAGGAAAGGCTTGAAGCTGAAGAGCGAGGCGGCCGTTAGCAGTCGGTTTGAATAGTCTTTGCAAACAGAAACGGGGAGGAACTCTGAACTCTACCTTTAAAAATAATAAATGAAGAAATGAATAAATGCTAGTTCAAGTCCCGGCTGGGGGGGGGGGCTTGAACAATTCCAACAGTGGCCTTCCTGTATGGAGTTTGCATGTTCTCCTCGTGTATGCGTGGGCTCTCTCGGGGTTTTCCGACTTCCTCTCACTGTCCAAAGACCTGCATGTTAGGTTAATTGATCACTAAATTGTCCCCAGGAGTGAATGTGAGTGTGAATGGTTGTCTGTCCCTCTGTGTTGCCCTGTGACAGACTGGTGACCTGTGCAGGGTGTACCTGCCTCTTGCCTAATAACAGCTGGGATAGGCTCCAGCAACCCCTGCGACCCTGAACTGGATAAGCAGTACAGAA